>CM019751.1:198567-346067 GCA_009761775.1 Ficus carica | reverse complement strand
TACACGACGGAGATTACACGACGGTTCCTTGAAACCGTCGTGTAAAGTCCGACTTTACACGACGGTTCCTTGGAACCGTCGTGTAAAGTGCTCCGCGAGGGACTTTACACTACAATTCCTTGAAACCGTCGTGTAAAGTCAGACTTTACACTACGGTTCCAAAGAACCGTCGTGTAAAGTGCCTCGCGGAGAAACTTTACACTACGGTTCCCATGAACCGTCGTGTAAAGTCGGACTTTACACTACGGTTCCAAGGAACCGTCGTGTAAAGTACCTCGCGGAGCAACTTTACACTACGGTTCCAATGAACCGTCGTGTAAAGTCCGACTTTACACTACGGTTCCAAGGAACCGTCGTGTAAAGTGCCTCGCGGAGCCACTTTACACTACGGTTCCAATGAACCGTCGTGTAAAGTTCAACTTTACACTACGATTCCAAAGAACCGTCGTGTAAAGTGCCTCGCGGCGAAACTTTACACTACGGTTCAAATGAACCGTCGTGTAAAGTTCTTCGAGGAGCCACTTTACACTACGGTTCCTTGGAACCGTCGTGTAAAGTCCGATTTTACACGACGGGTTTTAAGAACCCGTCGTGTATTCCTAACTTTTTTACCCTTCAATTCCTCTCATTTTATCTCATTACAGATCTATCGCGCAGCCGCGAAAAACATCACAGACACTTGCGAACACACGTCTCCTCCACTGCGAAACCAACACTCTCGTATATTAAATATTTGTAAGCATTGTGATTATTACTTACTCTTCTTTTTATTTATTTGATTTTTATGGACGATTTATTGTAGATGTCAAAAATCGTATATATTCTCTTTTTTTTCTTTTTCGGTTTGATTAGTTGTTGACTATACATTGTGTTTTTAAATGCAAAAACTTGATTATTGAATAATTTGTATGATAAATTTAATATCGATTTAGGTCGGGTTCTTGGAAATGGATCGAAAATGGATGTGGGCTAATAGATTGACTAGAAAATATCGAGATGGGATTGAAGAATTTTTGTCATTTGCGGAAACTCAAATGAAGAATGATAAGATTCGATGTCCTTGTGTGGATTATGGAAATCATAGATCTCATCCAGTTGATGAAGTTAGAAGACACTTGCTTGCGCGTGGGATTATTTGTTCGTACCAAACGTGGTATTTACACGGTGAAATGTTTTTTAATCCATCATCGAGCAACAAAGCGAAATATGATGTTGTTGAGGAAGTTGTAGGAGATAATTTGTTTGATATGGTTAATGATTTGGAAGAACAGTTTGTGCATCGTCCGGAGTTATTTGAAGCAATGATGAATGATGTCGAGATGCCCTTGTATGACGGGTGTTGTAAATATACGAAATTGTCCGCATTGGTCAAATTATGGAACATGAAGGCATCGGGAGGGTGGACAAATTCTAGTTTCACGGCTCTTTTAGAATTTCTAAGAGAGGTTCTACCGGTTGATAATAAAATACCTGCTAGTATGTACGAAGCTAAGAAGACGTTGAGCACTTTGGGAATGGAATATGAAAAAATTCATGCATGTCCAAATGATTGCGCCCTTTACCGAAATGCGTACGAGAATTTGGATGAATGTCTGGTTTGTAAGGAGTCAAGATGGAAGAAGGGCAAGAAGCCAACGAATGGCAGCAAAGGTGTGCCGGCAAAGGTGTTATGGTACATTCCTCCGGCACCGCGTCTACGACGTTTATTCCGTAATGCCGAGCATGCCAAGAATTTGACTTGGCACCATGATAAACGTGTTGAAGATGATATGCTTAGACATCCAGCCGATGCACCACAATGGAAGACCTTTGATGCCGATCATCCTGAATTTTGTGCGGAACCACGGAATCTACGTCTTGGTTTGTCGGCGGACGGAATTAACCCGCATGGTAATATGAGTAGTAGGCATAGTACTTGGCCCGTCATACTTGTCAACTACAATCTCCCTCCGAAGTTGAGCATGAAGCGAAAGTTCTTGATGTTGACCTTATTGATATCTGGTCCTCAACAACCAGGGAATGACATTGATGTGTACTTAGCACCACTAATCGATGATCTAAAGAGCTTATGGGAAAAGGGGATCGAAGTTAGAGATGCTTACTGTTAAGAGACATTCACACTCCGTGCAATGTTGATGTGGACAATCAATGACTTTCCTGCTTATGAAAATCTATCTGGTTATTCAGTCAAGAGTTCTATCGGTTGTCCCGTTTGTATGAAAAAAACATCCTCCATCCGATTGAAGAATGGTAAGAAAACCATTTACCTTGGTCATAGGAGATTTTTACCACAAAATCATCGATACCGCAAACAGAAAAAGGCTTTCGATGGCAAAACGGAAGAAAGAAGCCCTCCCCGGGTTTTGACCGGCGAAGATGTTTATGAGATGGTTAAGGATTTGAAAGTGGTGCTCGGGAAAAGAAAACGGCATAACAATGATCCCGTGGTTGACGGCCCTTGGAAAAAACGGTCAATCTTCTACGAACTTCCATATTGGAGGACACTTTTTGTTCGTCATTGCTTGGATGTGATGCATATTGAGAAAAACGTGTGTGAATCAATAGTGGGCACATTGCTAGACATTCCTAATAAGAGCAAAGATGGTGAGAAGGCACGGTTGGATCTTAAGGAATTGAAGATTAGACTTAACTTGATCCCTACGAAGAAAGGGAATGTAACTTACTTACCTCCGGCGAAGTACACACTATCAAGACAAGAAAAAAGAAAGCTTTGTGAGTGGCTGGCTTCTGTAGAAGTGCCCAACGGGTATTCTTCCAACTTGAAAAGGTTGGTGTCTATGAAGGATCTGAGGCTGATTGGCATGAAATCACATGATTGTCATATCTTGATGCAACAGTTATTACCGCTGGCGTTGCGAGGAGTTTTAACAAAGGATGTGAGATTCGCAATTACCAAGTTATGCTCATTTTTCAACTCGATATGCTCTAAGGTAATAGATCCATTGACACTAGATTCGCTACAATTAGAGTTGGTTAAGACTTTGTGCTTGCTTGAAAAGTACTTTCCACCCTCATTTTTTGATATAATGATTCATTTAACGGTGCACTTAGTCCGGGAATTGAAGCTATGTGGACCGGTGTACTTGAGATGGATGTATCCTTTTGAAAGGTACATGAAGGTTTTGAAGGGTTATGTCAAGAACCGAAATCGGGCAGAAGGATGTATAGTAGAAAGCTACATTGCGGAGGAATCGGTCGAATTTTGCTCCGAGTATTTGTCCACCGCGGAGGCGATTGGGTTGCCGAAGACTACAAACATTGACTGGAAAAGACTATCCGTCGGCGTTCCATCGCAGGTAAATCGATGTGAATGGGAGAAAGCTTGTCTCTATACTTTACATAATAGGGTTGAAGTTGAGCCCTTTATCGAGATTCACCTACAGGAAATAAGAGATAAATATCCTAGAAGAGGACGAAATGAAAAGTTGATACACGATGACCACAATCGGACGTTTCGTCTGTGGCTACGAAGTCATGTCTTTCAGAAGGACGGCTGTTCGCAAGAGTTAATGAACCTCGCTAGAGGTCCGTCGACGATTGTTACACGGTATACATCGTACTTCGTCAATGGTTATACATTCTACACTCGCGAAAGAGATGAGAAGCATCCCGTTCAAAATAGTGGTGTTAGTATCCGTGCTAAGTCAATGCATATTTCATCTGCAAAGGACAAGAATCCAGTTTATGGAACTATGAACTACTTCGGTTTCATTGAAGATATTTGGGAACTCGATTACTGTGGATTACATGTAGCACTCTTTAAGTGCAAATGGGCAGACAATAATTATGTAAGGATTGACAGTGATGGCATCACAGTTGTGGACTTTAGACGATTGGGATACAAAAATGATCCATTCATTATGGCATCACAAGCAATCCAAGTATTTTATACAACGGATCCCAGCAATGCAGAGTTGTCCTTAGTTGTGCCCATGAAGCTAAAATTTTACCGTGATGGGCAAGAAGATGAGGAAGATTGCTCCGACATTCCATCTTTCACACAGGGAATGCCACCGGTTGAGGAGATTGACGAATTCGATGATGATGTTTCACACTTGGTTCGACCAGATATTGAATGGACACGTGTTGAGGCAGCAAAGAGAAAAAAGAAAAAAACTTGAACATTATGCCATTTACTGTGTATAAGTACATTAATTAATTTCTATTATAATTCATCATGATCTATACTATATTTAATTTGTTATGTTGATTGCTATATATATATATTGAATATTAAATTTGAATCAGGACACGTGTTTGCGTAATTTTTTGTATACAACACAGTGGTATGTGGCCGTCGGAATGTGGTGACAAATTTTCAAAATTTTTGAAAGATTACACGACGGAGCATATTAAAACCGTCGTGTAAACAGGGGGATTACACGACGGACCCCCGGGCCCGTCGTGTAACCCACTGTCCCTCGGTGGCTTACACGACGGGCCCAAGGGCCCGTCGTGTAAACTGGAGTAGCTTACACGACGGGCCCTTGGGCCCGTCGTGTAAGCCACCGTGCCTCGGTGGCTTACACGACGGGCCCAAGGGCCCGACGTGTAAACTACCGAGGGAGTAGCTTACACGACGGGCCCAAGGGCCCGTCGCGTAAGTTACTAGCTTACACGACGGTCCCTCAAGGGCCCGTCGTGTAAGCTTGAAAAATTTTGAAAATTTTTAACTTTGGGTTTTTGAAATCCGCGCGCAAACCCATTACTTAAATACAACTTCCTTACCTTTTCTCTCCACATACCTTCTCATTTCTCTTCACATTCTCTAAATTTCTCAAGTGCCCCACTTCCTCCTCCAAGCCGCCACCAACTCCGTCATTGCCGCCGCCGCCGCCAACTGCGCCGTGGCCACCGCCGATTCATTGGTATTGGAGTGTCTATTCATCTTCCAAGAAAATTAAGGTAACTACATATACAACTTAAAATAAATTTGGGATTTTGTCTTGTTGTTTGTCACTAAATTTCAATTTTTTAGCATGGGTTGTAGATTAATGGTTTGTGAATGGTTTTTACACTTTACATACACATGAATTTTTCCCGCCCACAATATGCTCGATGAAATGTCAACTTGAGTTTTTGGAGGAATAATATAGAAGCAATCACATATATTTATGTATAAAAGCATAAACATGAATTTCTAGAGTGTTATTTTTGTCCTAGGGCAGAGTTATTTCGAGTTTTTTTTTTTTTTTTTTTTTTGTCATTTTTTGGTCCCAATTTGTGTGGGGCGCCAGGCGCCCTTGTGTGGCGCCAGGCGTCCCCCGTCTGGGGCGCCAGGCGCCCTTCTGTGGTGCCATGGGCGTCTGGGGCGCCGGGCGCCAGGCGCCCCCCAGGGGCGCCAGGAGCACCTCTGGGGCGCCAGGCGCCCCCCGTCTGGCGCCAGGCGCCCCTCTGGCCCGCATTTAAAAAAAAACAATTAGAACTTTTGTTATATTTTCCACTATATTTTATTTGTGCCAACATAATAACAGTTAAATTTAAAAAAAAAAAAAGGAAGAAAAAAGTTCGAATACCCATTAACGTAATTATTTTTTTTTCCAATAAATGTAGGTGAACCACAACAATGGAACATTCCAAAAAGGGACGAGCACGAAGGAGAAACCCGATGGATCCCACTGTCGAGGGCAAGCGAAGGGCAACAATAATGAAACGTGTCCATATGGCAAGGAAAAGAGGTGAACGAATTCAAGTCACGTTTGACGAGAAAGGACAACCGGAAGGGAAGCACGGTGACGAATTGATGAGCTGGATTGGCGTGCTCGCTAGAGAGCACGTTCCAATATGGATTCAAGATTGGAGATCTCGTGATTTAGACGGATTGAAAGAAATTATTTGGAAGGAAACTGTTACTTCTTTCACCGTGGAAGAAAGCTTTCGGAACACTTGTTTAAAATCATGTGGTGAGGCTGCAAGGAATTTTCGGTACGATCTGTACAAGACATTTGTCGAGGAATTTATAAATGAAGAAAGTGTGTGGACACGGCCGAAAAAAGTTATTGACAACTACCCAAATATTGAAGAAGAGGATTGGATGAAATTCGTTCAGTATAGAACGTCCTCGCAATTCCAACAACTATCTGATCGTGGAAGCGAAATAAGGACAAACAACGAATACTCATCAAGAGGAGGCCGAGACGGATATAGGAAGCTCGACCAGGAAATGGTATGTCAATAAAATTTTTTTGTACTAAATCGTATCCCAGTTATACTAACGATGTTAATTACAGTTTAAGAAGAATGGGAAATGGGAGAGAAGAGATGGTTTGTGGCTTGAGCAACAGACGGGACCTGATGGAGAGTTGAAAACCCCAGCATGTAAAAATGCTAGCGAGTTGATAGTAAGTTTACTAACTAACAATGATTTCTTCATCACAACTATACGTACTTACAACCCTTTTGGTTAAATGATTTCTGTTAATAATCTTGTAGGTGGAGTACAACACACAGGAGAGCCAAGGCACTTTCGAGTCAGTTGGCACTAATGATGTATTGTCGCAGGCATTATCTAGACCTGAACACAAAGGCCGTGTCCGTGGCCAATCAAAGTTCGTAAAGCCGTCTCAGTACTTTAACCTAAGTCGCAGTTCGAACAAAGACAATGAAGTACAATCAATGAGACGTGAAATAGAGGAATTAAAGGCGTTGGTGCGTGGTCTATGTGCGAACAAAGATGTGGAGCCGTCGGTTGATCCCAAGAATGTGCCAACCGTAGACCAACACAACAGCTTTAAGGCTAGTTGCTCTGCACAAGAAAAACAAGCTGGAGTTGCTGAGCCGCCAACCATGCCGGTCGACAGTCAGGAGTGTAAGCTCTATATCTTCGATGAAGTTCAAGGTGGACAGTTGCTTGTTGCGTTTGGAAGAGTATGGTAGGAGAGCCTCCCCACCGATACGGTGCATGGGATTCCACTGGGGGAAGGGAACGTGCGAGTGTCAATCAACGTGCCCAAATTAAAAAAATCAGCATTACCTATACCGACGTACGACGCAACCACTGTGGAGGATGCTGTTAATGGGTTTGTTGCTTGGCCTAAAAGTTTAGTTGAGCTCGACATGAGTATGAACAAGGCGAGTCGAGGGCCTAGTCACGTTCCCGACCCAGCAGCTGGCAACAAAAAACGACAAAAAAAGGCTGGAAATAAAACGATCGACTCTCGAACTGAGGTACAACAAGGTGCGCAAGAACAAAAACTGGTGTTCGACTTTAATAACATGAACAGGGCGATGAGGCCTTTGGCTTATTATGCACATAGTTCCATGCGTCAAGGTAATCAGATTGAGGTCCCAATACCATACACGATTATGGGTTTTGATATGCCTGTCTTTCTGAGCTTTGAAGATATATATGAGTTCATTAATTTACAAGAAATCAGTGCGAATTGTATATTAGTCTACATGAGGTACGACATTCTTTATCTTAAATTTTCTTTTTATCTGGAAAATCTTATATATTTCATGTAGAGTAACATTTTTGATACGGTTATATATGCAGATATTTGGAGGAACTTTGTAGAATTAACGGGCAAGCAGAGAAGTTTGTGTTTGTGTCTCCAAGCTTGATCTCACCGGTGAGAACATATACTGAAGATGCTGGAAGGAGAGAGCGAGCCGACAATCTTCTAAGCTTTTTGCGTGACGCACCCAAAGAACGGCTTTATCTTGTGCCACATAACAGAGGGAGACATTGGGTTTTGGGTGTCATTGACCCATGGGAGGACCTCGTCCTTTATTTTGATCCTCTTCGGGAGAAGAAGCGCGACGATTTTACTGAGCTAATGAACATGTAAGTTAATTTGTATATGTTATTTTTTTTAATCTTAATTATATGCATCTTAATTAGTTTGAATTTTACCAATTTGCTAGGGCCCTCGCGGATTGGAAGATTACTACCGGAGTAGGGATTAGAAGGAGACGAGACTGTAAAACCAAATTCTCGAACCGTCCCTGTCCTCTTCAAGAGGGAAGTGTTGAATGTGGTTATTTTATTTTAGGTTTTATGAGGGATATAGTGTTGAATGGAATTGACGCACTTGAAAGTAAACAATTTTATACTTCTGAGGATTTGGATCTGATTAGGGGAGAATGGTCTGCACATGTTATGGAATTCGTTAATTATGATGTATAAACTTGTAATGTAATTCGAGTGTATTTTTAGTTTGATTAATGAAGTTAATATCTTGAATCGTGTATTGGATAACATACAGATTAGGCCACCTGTGTGAAAAAAAAAAAAAAAAAAAAAAAAAAAAAAAAAAAAACCCAAATTTTTTTATAATAATAAGTAGATTACACGACGGTTCCGAGCCGGAACCGTCGTGTAATATACTTGGATTACACGACGGTTCCGGCTGGAACCGTCGTGTAATCCAAGGCATCACCCTTAGATTTCCGTCTCGGAACCGTCGTGTAATGTTTGTTTTCATGACGGTTTTGAAACCGTCGTGTAAAGCTTAGATACGACAACGGTATTAAAAACCGTCGTGTTATCTTCCACGACGCTGGATTACACGACGGTTAAGGAACCGTCGTGAAAACTTTACACGACGGGCAAAACCCGTCGTGTAATCCCTCTTTTCTAGTAGTGCATGTACCTGGTCCATCGTAGTAGAAATGACTCAAATTCAAAATCTTTTCAAGGAAAACGAGTAGTCTTATTATCTCACTAAACAGTAGGAAAAAAAAGCAAGGTTTGGTTTAATTCCAGAATACGCTTGCGATACACATGTCATATGCCCCTCTTTTCCGAGAAAATTCTTAAATGTTATTCATCAAAATAAAGATATATATATATATATATATATTTTTTTTTTTTTTGCTTAGAAAAATAAAGATATTGTTTTACACATTAGACTTCAGTTTATAGTACTAGTACTTAGTGTGATACATTTTGCCACCTTTGATTTATTAAAAAAATATTTTTGCAGACAACGTAGCTATAGTGGATTGTATACGAAACTTGTTTTAGTGCTCAAGTTGGTATAATTGTCCATACCTAACATTTTCTATTATTTTCCCTTGATCTCCAAATAATGAAGTTTTTTTTTTTTTTTTCTTTTGAAATTAATAATGATGTATTTGTCATAAAAATGGGTTGAATATAAGCACTAACTAGTGCATCGCTTAAGGTTCTTCCCTACAATTGGGATGGGCACATAATTAACCTCTTAATTAAAAAGCATATTTCATGAGACATAAATATATATAGGATCACAATATCCTAAATCATCCATATACACATATTTGCTAATTAAATATCATGTGCAATAATAACCATATCTTATAATATAATTATTATCTCTACGTTATTATTGAATAATATAATACACCAGTGTTAAATGAGGCTGAGTCATTCATTATCCAATTACTAATAAAATAAATCTCTAAATGATTCTCACGTCTCTTAAGTACTTTGCTTGAAAAGTTAGCCTACTACGTAGAGGGTAATATTATGGGCTCTTTTCCCGTTAGAAATAAATAAATAAATTATAGTAAATAACATTTTTACGAAAAAAATAATTGAAGTAAATAGAAAATAATTGAAGTAAATAGCTAAATTTTAAAATATTAAAAAAAATTTCAAATTTATTAGGTTAATTAAATATTTATTAGATAAAAAAAATTACTAGATAAATAACATATTTATAAGAAGTAAATAAATTATTCACTTCGTTAAATTTTTTAATTATTATTTACTCTAAATATTTTTAAAACTTGCTATTTACTTCCAATTTTTACATGAAATGTTATTTACTTCTTTCTCTCGAAAAAATATGATTCTCCACAAAATATGATCGAGCAATATCTTCCATCGTCACATGTTTTTGAACCAAAGTCATCGTACTATAAGTTGATTTTAAAAATTTACGGATTTGCACAAAAGAACCTATTGGGATATATTCTTATAAGCAAATCTCGAATCCATATTCAAATATCATCTGATAGTTAAAGATTATTAATATTTAGAGTATATTTATTTATAGGATGTCCCCCGTCTATGTGCAAGACTAAAGAAATAAAAGTAACTTTTTGCAAAAAGATGTGGGGGCAAGAAAAATTTTAAAAAATATATAAAAAAAGAAAATAATATAGAAAAGAAAACAAGCTAAAGGGGTCCCCTCCATTTGTTATATAGTATCAGAAAGAAAATGATTAGTTATGCTAAAAGTTACAATAATGATGACATTTTACACTTATAATATTGCTTAGCATAATACTATTATTGTCACTATCATTTATGCACATCTCCTCTTAAAAAGTATTGGCTAATGACGTGAAATATTTTGTACAAACCAGAATGAAGTTCTAACCAAGAAGCCACTTAAATGAGATTGATTTGATAGTTTAGAATATATACACACCTAGCTTAAGAACCATTCATAGAAGTGACATTTGTGATATAAGATGATCGTCCGCAATTGGTATTCTTTTTATTTTTTATTTTTTTAATGGTTTGTACTTATATCTTTAAAACAGTAAGATTTGTAATTAGGGTCTGTTTGGGTGAGTCTCTAGACGGTGTTTTACCGTATAAATTCTAATTTTTCTAATTCTACATCTTACATTCTCTCGTTTATTTTCAAAAACCCGAACTTTAAATTAGATAATAAATTGTAAATATATTTACTTTGAAACAGTAAAACAAGAACTGTAAGTTAACGGTATAAGGCTATATTAGTCATCTTAACCCTAATACGGCCAAGAAGGATGGAAAATAGAAAATAATAATAATAAATATAATAATTAGAAGAAGCAAAATATAAAGGTGAGGAATTTAATAAGAGAGCTTCTAAAATAGAAGAAAGAAAAGAGAAAGAGAAATGACCGATTTAATAAATTACCATTATAAAAAAGAGAAATTGGATAATATTACTGGTCTTGATGATCACTTCTTTTTAATAAAATGTCAGGACTTTTTATTTTATGCTGGTGAATAATTGCCCACAACTCAGTCAATAATTGATCATCAGTATGATCAATCACTAATTAATTATTTTAAAAAACATAAATTTTATCATTTTATGAAAAACGTTAATTTTAAAGAGGGTCTATGAATAGGAAGATGAGGTGTGACTATGGTTTAAATGCATGTTTGATTTGCTCTTTGTTTTTCTCAAATATTTTTTCAACACCTTTTTTTTTTTTCTTTTTTTTTTTTTTTTTTTTTTTGAGATGATTGGTAATGGTGTGTGGTTGTCACAGGAGGTCCTACAATAACTCGGTTTTGACAACCTAGTTTCTCTCAATAATGTGAAAGGACTATTTTGGTATGAATTTTTTTTTTTTTTTTTTTTTTTTTTTTTTTTTTTTTTTGTGGTATGTAGGTTTGTGTTAATGATTACGATATCTTGGGCATATTTTTTTTTTAGTGTTTTATTTCTTTTTGTTATTTCTAATGACAAAGTGGTTTCTCCACCTTCTATGTTGGTTGTTTATCTGTCATATATGTGTCTTGATGGTGTTTTGATTTCGCTAGAGTTGCTTCTATGTGGAGTTAGTAGTGGCTCTAATGCTTGGTCCTCGATTGATCAGAAAATTCTATCAACTGTTAGTGTTTTGTCAAAAAGAGTCTTACATGTACCCGATTGCGGTTTGCTGAGATAAAAACTTTTTATCGGGATTCAAGCTACATACCTCTTTTCCTGTGAGTATCATCAGATTTTACTGATGGATCCGTTTTTATTAAATATTTTGTCTCATACAATACTAGGTTATTTGTTATGTTTGGTGATTTGTATCTCCTTAGTGAGTTTAATAAAATTCTCTCTTTAAAGAAAAAAATCTATATATTGAGCCCTATAATTTTTCAATTTTCCCAATTTCCTTTCCACCAAAGGACCCAAATTTATCTTTTTTTCTCCAAATCCCCTAATCCACTTTCTCTCATCTCTCTTTTCTTCTGTTCCACCAAACATGGGCTAAGAAAAGAATATTCGGAAGAAGAAAATCAAATTGGAGATATTAGAGACAAAGCATTCATGTCATCAGCAATATTTTGTTGCTCTTTAGTGATACGGGCTATTATGATGCTAGTAAGGTCTATACAATAAGAATCTTTTGATTCTAAGAAATAAATAACTAACAAAATAAGTATCAAATATTTTTTATATCCTCCAAATCTTTGGTGCCTGATGAGCAACAACCTCAAAGCATTCTCTTCTTATATATGTATATGTATATGTACACATATAAACACCATTATTGAGGAAAAGCAGATGATGTCAAGGTCGCATAGAATAAAAATAATTTTGGTCCATCCAAAAAAGCAAAGCAGCAACAAAAAACAAAAATATAAATGGTCCTAAAGGATTTGGATGCCCTTGCCTTTTTGTGTTGGGATGATAGGAGACTCGTAGAAAACAACAGAGTGAGGTTTTTGGGATCAAGTGGGGTCTTTTTTGAGGCGTTTTCACAATCACAACAGCGGCATAGTAAGTGTGGTTCAGGTTGGATCAAACTCAGAGAGTTTCGTAAGGTGGTCCAACACCCACCCAACCTCTCTAAATCGCCTTAAACCCGTTCATCTTTTCCACTTTTTCATAAGTGGGTAGATCGGAGGAGGATATATTTCAACCCGAATAGGGCAATTGGCAAATAGAAAACAATAAAATGTTAAGGAGAATTATTTGGTAGATATCATCAAATTATTTACTTCTATTCAATTATTATACTTTATTTCGGATCGTTTTGAACATACGTTTTGGTTGGAGTTTTGAAACGTTTTGATTGAAAATGAGTGAATGTTTGCAGTTGTTCATTTGGTTAAAAATAAACTATGATAGTTAAAAATGTAAAAAACTTGAAATGTGTTCGACAGAAAAGAAATACAGATTTTGTTTCACTCCTCTGGTTATTTAATGCAATTAAAAACTACATAAATAAAACATTGGATCTTGACTTGAAAAATATAGTCATGGACTTTTAAAGTTTGAGTTTTTAAGAGAGATTTGGAAATGCAAATAATGAAATTTGTTTATTTTTAGAGAAAAGGACATAAAATATTTGGAAAATTCCAACTGAAATATATGCTCCAAATGCTCTTAATCTGGTATGATTTTGATTTTGATCTATGATTATAACCCGTAACTAATTTACTCCGACTTCGTTAAAACTGATGCTTTACTAGGGTATTTTTTTCACACCATACCACAAAATTCTCCTCAAAATAAAGTCCGAGGAGGGAAAATGACAACCGTGGATAGTAATAGAGCAATCATATGTAATGAAAACAAGATTTTGTTTTTCATAGAAAAATGGACAATAAATATGAGCGGTAATGATGATGACCAAGATCCCAAGGGGAAAAGGTGTTGCCAAATGATGTAAGCTATTATTTAAATTTAAGAAAGAGGGAAATGACTTGTTACCAATCAGCTTTTTGTTTTCATACGGATCATTTTTATATTCGTAAATGGTAACCGTATATCATATTATATGATTTCAATCACTAGAACATGTGGTGACAAATCTCTTATGGAGTGGAGACACTAGTAAACAACCAACCAATTTATTTACATATACATATACATACATACATACATATATACATATATCAGCAAAAAGCAGTTGTTAATAGAAGTGGTCCAATTAAAAGGGAGAAGCAGCACTTCAATGTGGTAGCTGTAGATAACCAGGAGGCCAATTGTAAAATCTGAGTCCCCAAAATTGAGGTAATGGAGATAAAAAGGAAAGGCCAATCTCAATATGCAGAATTTTCTATTCTACTTGTTTCGCAACTTTTACGTATGTGTTATTCGTGACGCAGAAATTGACCGCAGTAATAGACAACATTGTTTCTCCGATCTGCTTCGCAGAAGATGTTGAAAAGAATAGTTATATCGAAATCGATAATAACCAAGTTAATTAGGTCTTTGATCTTGTCCTCGCTTCTATCCTAGTTTTGTTGTGATAAACCCTCTGGTTTGTTCTTGTTCTTTTCTGGGTCATGTACTCTTTCTGGAAGAAGCTGATAAAAGAAACAAGAAACAACAAAAATATGTAACGCAAATTCTATTGCCCGAAAGAGAATCAAACAAACACGAGGAAAAATCAATCCCTCGGCTAATATCGTGCCAAAAACATAGAAGATGAGTTGCATTAAAGAAACTTTGCAGACACACAGAAAGCATTGCAATAAACTTGGCAAACTTTACACGGGATTCAACCGTCGGAATATCATGTAAAATCCAATTTTCGGCAAAAGCTGAGAAGCTGAACAGAATGAGCTTATGTTTTACAGGACAGAAGTAACCAACTACAAGCAACATGATTCTTGTACAAGTAAACGAGATGATTAACGACCAGATTAGAAAGTTTAGGAATAGACTCCTAAATTTGCTAAAGCAGATGCTTAAAGACCCAGTCCAACAGTACGGCCATCTCTTCTCCGCAGCCCAGCAGTGTACTGCTTCTCTAAATCTAGCTGGAGTTCCCTCTGTTTCTCCGCTCGAAGGTCGCTTGCCACCTTGATTTCCGGGTTTGTGATCGGTTTTCTGATCGCCCTTCACCCCCTACAATTGGCCATAGGCACCAAGGCAACCTCAGACTCTAAAATTGTGTCAGTAGGTGAAGAAACAACTAATGGACTAAGCGATTCATTCAGGAACACGCAAAAAACATGGATTTTAACAAGTTGGTGTTATCTGGACAGTTTTTAGTAATTTTTAAAATGTAATTTGAAAAGCAAGATTTACCATGAGTTTATTGAATTTTTCTTGCCTTTCTCGGTCTGAAAACAGTGTAGTATCCCAGTGGTGACCAGACTGCAAAAATTGGAAAGGGTAATCTATCAAAACGTAGCAGCAGTTAAGGAAAACACGAAAGGAGTTGAAGTGCATTATAAAACAATCATGATCACATAATTTAAGTTCTTTCCTTTATGCCCATTACTCATTTTTGTCTATCCAGAAAAACAAACTTGTAATTCTCAGTGACATGAAAGACAAATTTCGTTTTCTGTACCTTCCCAAAGAAAGCCTGATTGCGTCACAACTGTAAACTTTGAAAATAATTCAGGAAAAAAAAAAGGGGAAAAATTGCTAGGTTGGTCCCTAAACTTTTAAGTTTGAACAACTTTGGTCCATGTTTTTTTTTTTCTTAGCTAGAGTGACCCTAAGCTATATATATTATAAGAAAAGTAATCCTAAACTATTAAAACGTTACAGTAGTCCGTTCCTTTAGTATTTGGAAGGAATCCGTTAGTTAGCAACACTTTTTGACCAAATTACTAACGGATTCCGTCCAAAAAATAACAGAAATGATTATTGTAGCAATATTTTAATAATTTAGGGGCATTCCAGCTACGAAAAAAAGATTATTTTCAGATAAAGAAAAAAAGAAAAGAGCTACAAAAAAAAAAATCAGGGACCAAGTTGAACAAACTTAAAAGTTTTAAGAACTAAAAGAGCAATTTATGCCAAGAAAAAAAAAAAAAAAAAAAAAAGAGAGAAAGAAAGCGAGAAAAAAAAATCACCGGACTTTCTTCTTCGGCAGTTGTAGTCTTTTTGTTTCCCCACAGCAGCTTTTTCTTTTGGTCAGCAGTCATGAATCCTGTTCCCACCCCTCCAACAAGATTCTTATTAACTATGACATGCCAAAACAACCTCCACATGAGTACGATTTCAAAATTTTTCTTTTTTTTCAAATTAGTTAGAACCTAGTATCAACTAATTGTTCTATCAGTTTAGAGAAGCGAGACCCAGAGCCAAGAAAATTTTTACGATACAACAGTGAAAGTGACTATCAGTAGTTCAATTCCACAACGAACATCAATTAAAAACGACAAATAAGATCATGACCCATTCTCATTAGGGAAACAAATTAAGAAATGATTATGAGGCATGTATAGAATCTGCTTATGCAGGAAAAAAAATCCAAATCATGCTTCTAGTTCTATCTAGATACTAATTAGAGTTTGCAGCTGCATATAGCATTCTGGCTCACTTGCAGCACGAACAAGCATTTATGATATTAATAATATTGTTGAGAGAGAGGGGGAGAGAGAGAGAGAGATAACCTGGAAGGAAGTTACCATTAAACACAACCATATCAATATCCTAATGATCACATGCTAATAAGTATATTAGTTCACCAATTCCACCGTCTTATGGAGCATTACTTCGATAAAATTAGACTTACCCAATTCAGCAGCTTTCATTGCAGCAACTTTTGCAGCATTCACATCATTAGCAAAATCAGAGGCATTAACCTGGCTTCCTGCTGTCATTTTATGCTCAGCAGGTTGCTTGGGACTGGACTCCTTCACATCGACTACAGTTGAGAACTTTGAAACTAATCATAGAGAAAATAAGTTAAAAAGAATGTACTTGACATATAGTTATACATTATAAACCATCAGAGAAGAACAAATACCTTTTTTCCCACCATCACTGTTCTTATCTAAGCTAAATTTTTGCCTCTTCGAAAAGGATTCTTGATTTTCACTGCCAAGAACTGACTTTCCTGGAGACTGTTCTGCAATTCCTTTTACCTCATTCTTGTAACTTTCTTTAGCATGATTCTTTGAAGATGAGTCAAATCGATGATCCTTGAACTCTTCTTGTTGCAGCAATTGATCACCTCTATAATCTCCTGAATTCCTATGGAAATCCCTTTTATCATCTTGACCATCCCTTTCAATTGCACGCCCCTCCCTTTCTGGCTCCGCATCCTGAAGATGCGGATGTCTCTTGCCGGATCCAGCCTTATCAAATGATGAATCCCTATCTTTATATTTATGATGCTCCGAAAATGAGGTTTCTCTCTCTCTTTCCTTGCTCCTATACCCAGAACTATCATATTATCTCGAGAGTATCTATCCCCATCTCGCAAATGGTCCCTTGACCTGCTATGATCTAAATGAGAGCCACCTCTGGATTCCCGACCAGAACGAGATGACCTATGATTATATCTTTCTTCATCATCTGCATGCTTGTCATGTTTGATGAAATCATCGTGCCTGGAGTATCTATGCGAACTCCTGGAGAACTGTCTGTCCGAATGCCTATAGCTCTCACTACCCCTACCATAATGACTCCTATATGAATCCCTGTCTACTTCCCTACCATTGTCCTTCCTCCTTAATAGATTTTCATGGACTCCTCCAGGATCTTCACCCAACAATTTTGGGCTAGCACTGCGATCACGCCTAGGGCTCCCTACAGACAAAAAGATCTATATAACCACCAAAACATACAAAACAGTCAGAAAATTAATGAATCAACCAAAAATTTGTCTTAAGATTTATGTTAGTATTAAAGATTTCAGAGCAGATACAAAGTACATAATACAAACAAATTTTTTTAAGACACTGAAATGGAGATGACATCTCAGATTCAACACGGGCATCAACATATAAGGCTAACAAGGAATTTCCTTCTCTTTGATTGCTCTAGACTGGAACGATGTAAGAGGGTGCTAATGTTTCAGCTTCATGTCTCTCTTTTTAGTTTCTATTCCTTTTTCCACTTGTTTGAGGATACCTTATCTAGTTATCCTCATTCCTTAGCATTAGATTTTGATCATTTAAAGGAAGTTTCTTGTAAAAAGTATAAATTAATACCTTGTCATCATTCAATTTGGCCAAAAACCACAAGGAACGGTAACTGAAAAGAAAGCAACTTTATTCCTCTGGATGTAAGACAAGCTTAACCAATATTAGCATAGTGTCATGCATCTCAGTCCATCTCACCTATAGGCAGTGGTGCTCTGACAGTTGTGTACAATAGCACTTTAACAACGTAAGCAATGTGTATGCGCTCTATTTCTTTCGGAAATTTTAATAAGTATCAAAGAAATGTAAACATAGCAAATTGTATATCAAAATCAGGGACAAGATCGCTACTTCCAAGCAGAGGAAAAAGGCAAAACTCATATTTGAGAGGGAAAAATTTCATTACTGATGCCCTTTATGGTGTAAATCTGTTATTTACAACAGCAAGAAGTGTTGTAATGGCTTGAAATTACCTTATTAAGTTATAGATTCAAACTTTTAAGCAGCACGAGCACTTCACTTCACAAACAGATAATTCTAAAAGTCCAGATGAAGTTCTGTAAATAAACCAAACAAACTAATCACGGCAAACATACTAACCCACATGAAGAAAATTTTTTAAATTTCCTAATATCAATTCTTAATTCCCTAATCATAACATAAAATAGCATATGCCGCAGTTCATTGAAACCCTTTAAATCCCACAACAAGCAAAAAGATATTGAAACTTGGGTTTTCTTATTGCAGAAGGGTAATTAAAGTCCTCACTATCCAATTCTAATTCTTCAATTTAATTCTTCACTGAAAGTAGTACTACACTGCATAGTGAATCTTAGAAGTCAGAACTGCCATTATTATCAGTAAAGTTTCAAGAATTATTGCCAAAAGTAAACCCGAGTGCAAGTTATCCCAAGGACCTAAGGTTGTACTTCGATATGATCATCCTTTTTGTTTCAGGCAGTCGTATACAGTCTCCACACTCATAGCAATAAAGTTTTAAACATCCCAATCTCTTCTCTTAGGGAGGAAAAAGTTTAAATTTCCCAAGTACTTGTAGCACCTACTAAACTATCAGTAAAATAATTCATGTTAGATCCATTTTGATATACCGGCAACTATAAAAGCATGCACCTTTAAAGAGAGTTGACACTTACAAAACAAACATAACAGAGTAATAACAGATTATTTACAAGACCCAAATTTTACACCAGAATTGAATGACAAAATGTGTATCAGCCAAAAAGGAAAAAAAGAAAAATAAAAACCTTGAAAAATGTTTATCAATTCAACTTTTTTATCCAGTAACAATCAACCATACTAGACATAGAGCAGACAGGACAATAAACCCGTATAATAATTATTTTATAGTTAATAATTTTGTTAGAAGTTTTCCAGGTAGCTCCCAGAGCCTATTTTAGCATCTTCATAGAAAAACCCATTTAAAAAAACTAACCATCAGATGGAGATCTAGTGACAGGAGAATGACGCCGATATGTCCTATTAGCAGTGACAGTTGTAGGCTTGCGAAATGCTGGTTTTACATCATAACTTGGGTTGGCGATTGCATGTTTGGATCCATGGGATCTAGAACCTGAAAGAAGCAATATCATTAGAGTATAATTAAAATTAAAAATTATGATATTTTACTCGAATAAAAAAGTGGGAGAAAAACCCTCGTGTAAAGCATTGGTGAAAAGCAAAAGCATATCAGTAAAGGAGACCCCACATGAATAATTACAGCCAGCTCAAAGTCTTCCTATACAAACTCATCCAACGTTTAGAGCGTCCTACAGTCACTATGCCTTACCACGACTCATATTTCTCAAAACAACACCCGACACATTTCAACAACATAACCAAACACAATTTCAAGTTTTACCCATACTCGAAACAATCTCTCTAGTAAAACAACAAAACCACCCCAATTTCACAAATGAGTCCAACACCAGTCCCAAAACAATTCCTTTCTTCATTTCTATACTCGAAACAAAAACCTTTCTAGAAAGGCTCCAAACGAGCCCATCTCCCTAACATGGATTGATTAGAGCAGAGAATCCATAGAAAACAGTAACACAATAAGAGAAAGGTCTTCCCTCTCTCTCAAACCTCTCCGTTTTCCTCACCTAGGTTACATATATATATATATCTATATATATATATGAATATTAGTCTCGTGAAATCATCATTTCCAACTCTGAATTTTCACATAAAAGAAAAGAAAATCGTATTTCGTTCAAACTTATTTTGTTTCATCATAGAATGAAGAACTCGCCTTAGTAAATTCAGTATCAAATTTCCAATCCCACAAAACCCTAAAGATGATTGAGAATTGATGACAGAAAGAAAGAAACGAAATTGGAAGACGGAAAACATGAATTTTAGACCTCTTGCAATTTCTGCGATGTTTTCTCAGCAACAAACCCGAACAAACAGCAACCGAATCTAGGGTTTCAAACACAGACTAATGGAGAAAAAAACATTGAAAAAATAAAAAAAAAATGGAGAAATGGAAGAAAGAATTCGCACCTTGTTGAGGAGCTAAGGGAATCAAATCATCAAGCAGCGATGCTGGGTATCTTGAGGAATTTGGTCCGAGAAAATGAGGAAAACTTTCTGGTTCTCGCCCTAAAGTGGAAGACAGCTTTGGGGCTCTGAAAATCTGAAAGACCAGAGGACAATGCTACGTATTTGGAAAGGTCCTAAATGGCACGTTGTCAACTTCTTAAATAAGCTTTCAAGAAAAATTCTATATATATAGCCCATTTATGTCGAAATAGGTCAAATATATGTCAAATAGATAATATTACGTTAGATTAGAATGTCGTTTATATACCCGATCAATATAGCTCATTTTAAATTATTAGATATAATCGAACGGTTCACATATTGCTTGTATATAATAATCATAATACACCTTACTTCATACTAGTATAAAGTAAAAAATTTAAAAATAATATATAAAAATAAATTAAAATAAAACACTCATTCCTTCCCCGACCAACGATCCCCTGTCGACAAGCCCACCCCCCCGGGCACCGACCAACTTAGTCCACCCTCACCCTTCTCCCTGACACTCGAGCCCAGGCACCCCCCCCCCCCCCCGACGCCGACCAGCCCCCTCCATCCCACCTCCCAATGCTGACAAGCCCAATCCTCGCCGAAGCCAAATCTGGTCGGCATTTAGGGGGAGCGTCGGCGTCAGGGGAAGGGGGGCCTCATCGGCGTTGTCACCGACGTCGGGGGGGGGGCTGCCGATGGACGATCGCAAGACTTGTTTTTTTTTTTTTTTTTGTATATAATATTATAGGTTAAGGTACATTATAGTTATCATGCACAAGTAACATCTCAACCATTCGATTATATCGGAATGGTTTAAAAACGAGCTCTACCAATAAGATATATAATTGAGACTTTACCACAGATTTACCCATGTCAAATATCCAAGAATTGATAAATGGAAAAACTGTGGTAGAGTCCATTTTATATACCCTATTGGTAAAGCTCTTTTACGGCCATTTAAATTTAATCTAACGGAGAAGAAATTAAGAGTGTATATTAACTCAAATAAACATTGATGTACAGGATTGCAACAAAAAGATAAAAAATCGAAGTCCCTCTATAGTTCTTCTTCGTCTGTCGAGGTAGCAGGTTGGCTGGTGGAAGGTTACCGAAAGGAGCTTGGGTGGGTGATTTCGTTGTTGCCGTGGGGGGGGGGGGGGGGGGTTTAACGGGCGTGGGAAGGGAGGGCGTGGGCGGTTTCAGATCTGGGCTTCGATGGATCGGGGGAGAGGGGTTGATTCGCTGTTGACAGATGTGCCTGGGGGAGGAGGGGGCGGTTTCAGATCTAGGCTTCGACGGACCCCGGGGGGGGGGGGGGGTGAGGGGTTGGGGGGTGCGATTCGTCGTTGACGGATGTGCCAGGGGGAGGAGGGGTCAGTTTCACCGTCGAATAACAGAGAGTCACCGGCAAGGGGGCAATGGTGGTTTCCAGTCTAATGGTTGGGTTTTTTTTTTTTTTTTTTTTTCTTTTTTCGTTGCTTTGAAATTTTTTTTTTAATTTCTTATATTATAATCCTCTAAGTTAAGTTGCATTATAAGTATCATGCACAGACAACATTTCAGTCATTAAAATATATCAAATAGTTATAAAAGAAGCTCTATCAATAGGGTATATAAAAGTATATTTACCGTAGTCTTTCCCTTGATAAATAATCAACATTTCCACTTTTATATTTTGGTGAAAATTTTCGTATTAGTGCTAGGGATACCAATTTTAATCTCAAATGTTTAAATACTAACTCACTTGTTATTTTATTTTATTTGTAAAAGCAATCAATTGCTGTGACAATATTTTAACCACTTACCAATAAATTAATGACAATTCATAGCCATATAAGTTAGTACTTAAAAGTTATGATTAGAGATGATATCCCTATTATTTTTCCTTAAAATTACCGACGTGAAAACAAGTATATAGTGTATTTTCTATAAATATCCAAGAATTCATAAATAATGAACATTTCCATCTTATATTTCGCGAAAATTTTCTTATCTTAAAAATACTGGTGTGAAAATAGGAATAGAGTGTCTTCTCGAAAAAAAAAAAAAAAAAAAGTAAGAAATCTAATGAGTATCACATAACAATATATAGTGAAAATTTCTACAGAAACATTAGTAAAATATCAGTAAAATGTCATTTTTGACAAAATATCGTAAAAATTTCTACAGAAACATCGATAAAATATCAACAAATGTCAATTTTAATTTTTTTAATTTGTTTTTCTAATGTAATAAGGTTCATATTTTTTTTTAATGAACTCATAATTTTCATATATAAAGAGAGAGTTGATAGTGATTGAGAGACAATATGCATGACATATTCAAAATTATATTTAAAAAATATAATATATATATTATGTCTTTGTTTAGGGCTAAACATTACTTATAAAACCATCAATTGAACTAAAGCTGTTGGATTTTGAAGAGTAAAACTAAGCCGTTGGATTTTGAAGAGTAAAACTAAGAACCGAGCAGTGAAGGTTTTTTTGGTTCGGTATTTGAATCGGTTATAGATATTATCAGTTTTTATCGATTGGCTTTCCACTGGGGTTACATGGTCGCCACCAGTCAGTCAACAGAGGATAACCTGATGGGTTTTTCTTTCAGTTTTTTTAACCGATTTTTCAGTTTTTCAAAACCCTAAAATCCTAATTCTTAGATTAATAAGCAGATAAATGCCAAAATTGATCTCAGAAAACAAAACCTAGAAACTGCCAAGCAGTGAAGCCTTTTTTGGTTCGTTATTTGAATCGGTTATTATCAGTTTTTATTAATTGGTTTTCCAGTAGGGTTACTTGGTTGCCACCAGTTAGTCTACATAGGGTAACCTGATGGTTTGTTTTCAATTTTTTAAACCAAATTTTCAGTTTTCTAAAACCCTATAATCCTTACTCTTAGATTAATAAGCAGATAAACACCAAAATTGATCTCAGAAAACAAAACCTAGAAACTAACAAATCACCAAATCAATTTAAAAAAAAAAAAAATGGGATTCAAAGTTCAAAATCAAATCTTCTCTAGGGTTTAGGTTCCAAGTGTTAGGATTAGTGGCCTGAAGCAAAAATTTATTCATGGTTTAGACATTTATCTATCAATAAAGGTTATTTATTTTTTTTCACATAATGCATGTCCTGAATACTTTTATTAGTACAAATTTGTTACAAACAACTAGCACCAAGATTATCGGTATAATAACTTTAATATTATGCATAAGGAAGTATGGAGAAAGAGTATATTGAAATGATAATCTAAATTAAGAGTCCACATCGTGAAGTAAAGGTGGGTACTTTTGACTTCTATCCGTATGTTTCATCTACTTTCACTCTTATGTGCTAGTTTGTATTGACTATTAGAATGAGACTTTCTAAGTAGCTAGTGCTATATATGAGGGGTTTCCATTGTATTGGATCGGACCTAAAGCTATTGTTGGAGTACTGCTTGGTGTTTAACTAATTCAATTCTTTACAGATGTCTGGAGCATCTTACTCTTGACTCGGCTAACTGATTACATATCTGGTGATGACTTTTTTTATTAACGGGTTCGGCGCCCAAAGGAACGAAAGCTTTTTTCGATAGTTGGCATGCATTACATAGAAGACACGTCTCTCGATAGCATCCATGCTCTTCACGCGAGTCCTGCTTTCTTTTAAAGTGTCATTCAAGACTTGATTACACATAAGAATTCTCGGTCGTTTTGTAATTGTTTTTTTGAGTGATTTCTACTTCTGGAGGATTTCCTAAACTAGGATTAATTAGAAGAAATTAAGGAAAATTTTATGATAAAATAATTGAGACCGTTGAAAGTGTCTCTTTCTCTCAATTATGAATATCCTATGTAGATTCTCCATTCAAATATGTCATGGACAAACCTATTAGTGACCTTTGTTAATTGAATAAAATCAAAGAGTTCAACTTCAGATAGTGAAGTAGTCATGAAGTTTAATAATATGGATAAATTGATTTGGATTAATTAATTGTCTAATATTATTTAACTTTGATTTTATATGTCCACGGGTCCCCTTGCTAGCTCACATAATAATTTCTAATGATCCGGCACTATGTTAGAACTATCCCGGATGGGACAAGATGAAGCAGAAAAGCGCCACCCCTCCCATGGGTGTAGGCGTAAGCCATAGGGGTACTCCCAGTTAGGAACTACACTTATGTGATAGATGATACAGTCTCGGGTTGTTGCTGATAATTCAGGAAGAATTAATTTTTCCGGTAAATGAATTTTAATTCTATAAATTATTTGAAATTCAAATAATTATTATCTTAGATAAGATGATAATATTTAAAATTTAAAATTTAAAATTAAATTTGTTATCTTTGAATAAAATCGTAATTTAATTTAAATTTAAATATAATAATTTAAATTTAAATTTGTTATTTTTGGATAAAGATCACAATTTAATTTAAATTTAAAAGCAAATAAGATAATATATTGGACTAGATATTCTCTACGAATTTGAATTTAAATAAATAGATAATTATCCATGTATATGGATTTTTTTAAATTAAGGAGAGCGATTGTAAAAACTAGTTAATTAGATATTTATCGGCAGCTATAAATATTTGATTGATGGAGCAATTTTTGACTAAAGACTAAGATGAACCATTTTAATTGTCTGCGTTTTTGTTCTGTTGTTGGAATTTTCCTTTGAAAACGGAGAGATGATAGAAAAAAATGAGAGTATTGATTTGTGATTGGAAATTCTACCAAGTGTGCCCACACACTCATACGTATAAGAGTCATATAATGGAAGATTAGGTGGTTGGTGCTCATAATCTAAAAGTTTGCCTGATAATCCAGAATTAATTTCCAAACCGATATGAATTCATGTAAATTAAATATTGTATATAATAATATGGGTTTTTTCGATCTTATTAGTATTGTAAAATTCTATGTAAAACATTTTCTCCAATATTTCCTTTTCCAAGCCCACAAACATCGGCAACATGGAAGGCGGTGGTTGTGGGAGCTACTAAGCTGTGGGGCAGTAGCTACATGGAAGGTTGTGGTGGCGATGATTGCTTAAGCTATTGAGGCTGTGACGAACGCTAAGAAAGGGAAGACCAGAGGCAGAGACTCGAACTCGAAGGTTGAGAATCAAACTGTAGAATAATTGAATCTTAAGGAAGAATAGAAGAAGAGTCAAAGAAGAATTGAAGAGAAGAAGACTCAAAAGAAGAACAAACAAAGAAAAACGACCTTGGTTGTTTTTTTTTTTTTTTTTTTTTTTTTTTTTTTTTTTTTTTGTAAAAAGACATCTACATAATTTCATAAAAGTAAACTGAACCTTCAAATGAAAACTAAAACTAGCCCGACAAGAAGGAATTTGGTTCGACTTTAAACCAAAATGTTTCGAGTTAAGGATGATCTTTTTGAGGTCAAACTTCGTACCCTCATTATGTAATGCCTAGGTCGCATTGACCTATGAACCAACGAGTGATGGACACAGAACCATAGTCCACTGCATTTAGAAGCCCATATGTTATATGGAGACTTGGGCCCGGCCTACATCCGACTCTCTATCCTCTACATGAGGGACAGACAAACGTCGAACAGTGGTCCATAGACCATTCGATATGGGTCTCATCGACCTCCTAAACCAATATATTTTACTAAGTGGTTCGTTCGGCTCAAAAATGGCTTAGCTTGACGAACAACGAACAACGAGGTTCGATTGCCCAACGTAAGCCTAACAATAACCCATTGCGAACGGTGCTTGGTTCATTATTCGACGCTTACCTTGAGCGAAGGATGAACGATGGAAGTTCAATTTTTGTAATTGTCAAGCTCACAATCAATCATGGCCCATGTTCTCATACACACTCGGGTTATCAGGGTAGTGGAGAGAACTACTACTACTATCCTAAAAATCCATACCCAAACTTTTCTTCCATAAATAGAGGAAGACCCCTCACATTTGACGATCTTCTCCCTTTTTCCCTATCGAAACTCTGTCAAAATTTCCCAGAAAATTGTAACCTTTAACTCAAATTCAAACATAGTGAAACTTCAGACTCAAGAGGACGTAGCACGATTCCGTGAACTTATCTAAATTTCGGTGTTTGCTATCTTTATTACTTCCTATTGCTTTATTGTTTTATGTTTTCCATTATGATTGCTTTATGATTCTCATATGTGATATCCAAGTAACCTAATATTTCATTTATGTTGATTTTTACTTATTAAACTTGGATTAAAATTTAACCGTAGATCCAGCATCTACAGTCTCCAATTTTTTTTTCTAATTTTAATTCAATTAGGAAAAAGTTAGTTGTCTTTTATATATATATATATATTAATTCGATTAGGAAAGAGTTAGTTGTTGTTGTTGTTTTTTTTTTTTTTTTTCCTTCTCCTCGGTTTTCCTGAACAACTCTAATCTTGGTAACCATATTATTTAAACTAGTAAGGTATTGCAAATACCTTTGAATATTCTAGAAGCTTTTTGATACTAGTATCTTCTTATCATGTATGAAATTAATGATGTAATGTATCTATATTAGGTTAACTTTCAATTCTTTTACTTAATTTGTGAATGTATGCTATCATTACTGTATTATGATCAATTTTCATCATTTAAACTAATCACATGCTTTGTATTTAGAACGTATTATACAGATGGAGCTCGAGCAGAACATATTGTTTAATTGAAAGTTTCATTTAATTTATTTACTATTAAACTATTTTAAGTTTTATTTGGAGAATTAGTTTTTTAGAATGATCTATATTTTACATTATTTTCATTAATATCGATATTTTTGTAAATTCTAAGCGTCGATATTCCTAAATTTCAACCATTCGAAAACATAAGGAATAATTTGATAATGATACGTACAACATTATTCATTTGCCATTTAAATTTTCAAAACTGTTTAAAAACACTCTGTATTAAGAAAACAGTTCAAAATGTCCGCTCCGTCTACTTCGTCTATGTACCTAATAGATTTGCTGACGTGACATTAGTTATAATTCGAAATTCTCTCAAACTTATGATCTTATGTCAACTTATCCCCCCCGAATTATATATCTTTTAAACTGCCCTTCATTTTTTAAAATTGACTCTCATAGATTCTATTTAACGGGGAAAAAAAATTGTTTGTAAAAATTCTCCTTGTGACTTTTATATGTGTATATGGAAAATTTTGAATTAAAAATTACTGAAAAAATTGAAAATTTGTAGTAGAAATTAATGATTATATAATTGTTTTTACAGTTTTAATTATGATTTATTAAAAAAATAATTGAATCTACTGAAGACAATTTTACAAAAATCATTATTCATTAATCCGTTTTAACATATCATGTTAGCTATTGCTTTGGTTTATTGGTAGATTTAATCTAAAAGAGTGTTTTGACCACTTCTAAAAAAAATTGGGGGCAAGCTGACACAAGATTAATGGTTCATGGGGCATTTTGAAATCACAATTAATACCACATTCGCAAAATCTATTAGGTATATAGATAGAAATGGACGAAGGGAATATTTTGAACGGAATGTTTCAAATGATTTTCAAAATTAGCGGGGGAACATAACAAAGATGTATAGTTAAGGGTATTTATGAAATTAATCCCAAACATAAACATTCGATTGTTGATTTGTAGAACCATTTGAATGGTACATTTTGGATAGAAACATTTGAACATAACCATTTAAATGAACTTGTGAATGGAGTTTGAATGTGTTTGGATAGATATTACAATTCCAATAATCCTATTAAAACCTCAATGTCCATGACAAATTTTGAGTTTCCTATATCGATTGTGGTTTTGTTTCTTTTTTGCTTTTGAACACATTAAAAAAAAAAAAAAAAAAAGAATCGTCTCAATCGGATTTGAAACAAAAAGTTGTTGACATTTTGAAACTTAAACGGAAGATAGAGAGTTTTTGCTTAAATAGAACCCAAATTTTACTGTTAAATATTTATTCAATTGGAGCCGGGGGCAACATTTCATTTATCTTCTTAAATGGCCAAATGAACTATTTGGCACCATTTGGAGGGCCATAGCAAATGTTCTATTGTCAAACACTCATTTGAATGTCCAAATCAAATAAAATGACATAAACTTTTAAATGTTTGAAATATTTGAATTGATCAATTGTAGTAAATAGAATATGTATCTAATAAACTTGTTATTTATTCTTAATATTTCAAAAACCTGATATTTTCTTCATTTATCTACTGAAAACTGTTATTTACTTCTTTCTCCCATTAAAAGAAAAAAAAAAACCATTTTTCTAAATTAAAAATACTCAGGATATTTATTAGAAAATGACTTTGAAAAAGACAATTTCTTATAAGCACCTTTTTGTTTTTACTGGGTAGAATTATGTGCCTATTTTATAAAAATATTATCATTATGCCTACATCCGCTAATTAGAATATATAATTTTTTTGAGGGGCTAATTAGAATATATAATTATGTCCTTATTTTAGAATGAAAATGTAGATAATTTTTTTATAATGCCCTTACTAAAAACACCCTTTTGTCATTCCGTTGCGGCTAGTGCCCCATTTGCGGAGTGGTAAAGATCATCCTAAGGATCCATATGTCCCAACTCAAGACCTAATCGACTCCTATATATATATATATATATATATATATATATTTGGTCAATATAATCGACTCCTAAATGTATCATAAGTGACAAACACTTGATTGCAACGGACAATAATTGAAGCTAAGTTAAGGAGTACGGGAATCTTATAGGTGGACACTCCAATTAATTAGCAGCACTATTAAAGGATTATTGGTTTCGCGTTGGATAGTATAAATTAATGGTCGTTCACATGAATGGGGATGGTCGAGGAAATTTTTTGCTAAATAAAAAATTCGAGCACGTCTACCACATGTCATGCCCCTTAATTGTACTAATTTTGTATACATTTCTACCCCCACTTTGTTTTCTGCCTAGGTTAAGAAATTAGGTTTTCTATAGTTTTTCTCAAAAAATTCTAGAAGATTTCAATTCTGTTAACATAATCCCACATCGGTTGTAGAAGCGGCAGATTGACAATTTATAAGTGTGAGGTAAAAATCTCATCTCTATAGCTAGTTTTGAGGTTGAGAATATTTGATACCATCCAACACTGGTACCAGAGCCAAATTAGTCCACAAGTCTCCATTCAATCCATAGTAAAGGGTTGATGGTAGTTCGACTAAGGCCTGATATATAATGGGGGAGATGATGACGTATTTCCACATTGATTATGGAAGGTGCATGTGGACACTTTATAAGTGTGAGAGAAAGCCTCATCTCTTGAAGCTCACTTTGACCTTGAGAAGGCCTAGTACCACCAAACCAAGATCAACTTAAAATATTTACAATTTCAAATTGGCATCAAACTCATTTTTAATCTCTTCCAAACATCAATATCAACATTTGGATCATTTATCCATTTTCGAAAATGAAATTTTTTTTTGTCTTAAATAAGAAAAATTTTCATTTTGAAAATAAGATGATATTTGGATGTATAAAAAAATTTCTTTTTTAAAACAAAAAGTTGTTTAGAATGAGAAAAAAAAAAATGGTGTTGGGAATAGCGCATTTTGAGAAGATTTCAAAAAGATTCATTTTGTTTTTCCAAAGGGTACTACTATACAAAGGAAAATTAAAAATGAGATAGTTTTTCTTTTTTAAAATGAGAGAACGATAAAAAAAGTTAAGAAAAATACTTTTTTGAAAAAAAATTTCAATTTCGAACATAAGTTTCTAATTTGAATTGAATTTTTTTTAACAACTTTTCAAAATTATGTTCCAAACAAAACATAATATAATGCATAATATAATACTTAGCCGTGTTTTTCTAAATGATGACCGCTAATTGTTAAATTGCAAACTTCTACCAATATATATATATATTAAATAAAGACCAACATAATTGGGTTTTAGTCAACTCACTGTTAATATAACAATGACAATCGCGATATACCTATGATCTCAAGTAAATTACTGCATGTTGAGCTTCAGTTGGACGAGAGGAAATGGCGGAGACGTTCTTGAGCCCCGTAATTGAGAAGTTGGTTGCTTGCTTGCGGAAGAAGTAAACCTTGTTGAAAACGAGTCCACAAAGAGGTGAAGAGTCTGAAACGTGAACTGGAGATCATCAGCCTTCCTTCGAGATGCGGAAGCGAAGTTGGTAACAGGAGAATAGACTGATGCCGCGATAGTTTTGGCTGAAACAATCAAGTGAGGAAGCAGATCGCATCGAAGATGTGGTGGACGAGTACACTTGTCATCTAGAACAACATCGCCGCCAAAGTGGATTCACTGGTTTGCTCCACAAAGCAGGAAAGTCGATCAAAGCCTTGAAACCTCGTCACGACATAGCTTTTGAGATTCGCGATATTGAGGAGTCGTTGAGTGAGCTTATGAATAGAGGTGAAAGTTACGGGTTGAGACCCTTTGAGCAAGGAGTGAGAAGTATGGCTACAGGTGTTGATGCGACTGGACTATGTGAGAATGCGTTCGCTGTTCATTGAGAAAGAGTAATGGTCGGTATTGAGTTGACGTCAAGGGAACTTGTGAAAAAAATTGGTTGGAGGACCATCTACGCGCTTGGTGCATGATTTCCCTGGTTGGCAAAGGCGGGGATTGGTAAGACCACTCTTACTAAGAATGTCTACGATGATGAGGCAGTGCAAGGACACTTTGATTGTTGGGGTTGGATCACTGTGTCGCAGACATATGACAAGGATTAAGACAGTGAAAAAGACTCGTTTGCCGAAAAAAAGAAGAGGCTTGGGGAGAAATCGACAGTCCTGAAGAACTAATCGATCACGTGAGGCAATATTTGCGGACAAAGAGGTACATAATTGTTTTTGATGACGTTTGGCAGAGAGATTTTTGGGATGCCATAAAGCATGCTTTGCCTAGTGATAATAACGGTGGTAGGATAATTATCACAAATCGTTACGCTACCGTTGCAGACTCTTTCAAAGAATCCAAGTGTGATCTTGTCAAAGAGCTCAAATCTTGGCCTCCAGAACAGCTTGGGAACTATTTTGCAGGAAGGCGTATTGTTTTGAATTCGAGAGGCGTTGTCCCCAAGATTTGGAACAATTATCTTGTAAAATTTTAAGTAAATGTCAAGGCTTGCCACTTGTTATTGTTGCCATAGCTGGTTTGTTATCAAAAAAAGAGAAAACCGAATCAGAATGGCAAAGAGAACTTGAAAATCTCAACTGAGTTTGAAGAAAAATGATAAGCTTGCAACTGTTTCGAAAGTTCTCTTACTCAATTATCATTGATCTACCTTACCATCTTAAGCCTTGCTTCTTGTATTTGGCGTTTTTCCTGAAGATTATTCGATTCTTGATCAAAGACTATACAGGCTTTGGATTGCCGAGATTTGAAGCATGATATCATTTTGAAAATGGCTGACGAATTGTGCTTTTTTCAACCTTGAATAAAAGCAAGTTGAGGCTTCAAGAAAAAACTCGTCGCATTTCTACCTATGGTTCTACACCAGATATCTTGGAAAAGGTTGGCGTTTCTAGAACTCGTTCTGTTTTTCTTCTTAACACCAACGAACTGACCACGTCATTTGTAGTTAGCTTGTTTGAAAGTTTTAAACTTCTGAAGATCTTGGATATGGAAAATGCTCCTCCTTAATGTTCTTCCCGAGGAAGTAGGGAATCTAGTTCTGTTGAAGTACTTAAGTTTGAGATATACAAAAGCGAAAAAAAACTTCTGAAGTCCATTGGCATGCCTCACAATCTACCAACTTTGGATGTTTCTGGATCCTTGGTGTGGGAGCTACCTGTCAAGATTAAAAGCTTCGAAAGTTTGCGATACCTTATAGCTTATTGGACAGCCAATAAGAGTCGCGGACGAGATTTAGTATTAGAGCAAGGTGTGTGAGAATACATGAAGGGATTGGAAGGCTGGAGGAGTTACAAACACTTATGGTCGTGGCAGCAGATCCCAACAGAGCCGGTTTCATCAAGGAGCTAGAGACGTAGCGGAAATTGAGATATTTGAGGATTTCCAGCCTAACTGCAGAAGTTTTAAGAGTTCTCGGAGCCTCCATCGAAAGAATGAATCATCTTGAAAGATTAAGCTTTATACGGGAGTAGTCAAGATGAAAGGTTAGACTTCAATTGGAATATTCCATCTTGTGCTCCTTTTCTATCTTATCTCACTTTGCGAGGTAGAGTACGAGAGTTTCTCAATTGGATTGTAAAGCTTCAGAATCTACAGGGATTGAGTTTGTATCTCTCAAGGCTAATCGAGGAACCGTTAAAGTACCTCAAAAGTTTGCCGAATTTAGCATACCTTAACATGTACCAGGCATATGGTGGAGAGGAATTGCATTTCTAGGAAGGTAGTTTTCAAAAGCTCGTGCAACTTGGATTGAGACAGTTCAAAGGACTAAAGGTAGGTGAAAATAGACAGAGGAGCGTTGTCGCTTCTCGAGAAGCTGGACATGGGGCCTTTCCCACAAATGAGGGAGATTGTTCCAAATATTCAACACCTGACAACCCTCAAATCTCTCGATTTACCGACATGCCAAGGGAATTTGCTGCTGGTTTGCAACCATATGGAGGCCCTAATTATTGGAAAATTCAGCATGTTTCTTCTGTCAAATTCTGGTACAAAGATGACGGAACGACTTATGACATCTACAAGCTCAAATTTGCTGCGGATTCTGCAAGAGAAAGCTAGTTGATCAGCGGGGTGGTCAATGCACATTCATCAAAGTGAATGACTACTTATACAGGTTCACCCCAATAACCAATTTCGTCCAAGTCTTCGTTTCATTTTTCACTAGTACTTATCGAATGCATTCTGATTTCTTATTTCCTTTAGAACTATTTTTCTACCAGGGATCTTCTAGTTTTATACTACTCTTTTTTTTTTTTTTTTTTTTTTTTTTTGTTGTTGTTGTTGTTCTTCTTCTTCTTTTTCTTCCAGGAAAGATGCAAAAGAAGTCAGTTGGAATTGCCGAGACAAGACGACCAGTCTCTTTCAGTCATTATGTTATTTATTTTGCAAGTTATCATCACTTTATATATGTTCATTACGTTTGCATTTTTCAGACATATTCTCTCAGTGATTGTGTCATTGAGTTTAAATATAGATGATTTTCAGTTTTTATGTTCATAAGTTCCTGGACAAGATCCTCTATGGTAGTTTCTTGTTTCTGTTTCAGATTTAGCATATGTCAATAATACTCGAGGTCATTGCCCGGACAGACAAAAATTTTTGTCTACTAGTTTTACCGTCATTCATTTGAGTTGAAAACCGTAATTTCTAGTAAATATGCTATTTACTTCAACAATTTCATTAAATTTGCCGTGTTTAGTGAAGAAGAAAGCTGCAACAGAGAAAACACAAGCTAGAAAGACTGGTAGCTAAATGTATACTAAAATTGCACAAGGAGGAACATCATTATTGTGTTCCTCAGGAAAAAAGAAAACATCGCTACTTTGTTAGCCGATGATGACAGTCAACCCGCCTTGTAGTCATGTATATGTTCAAAAAAAAAAAAAAGGAGGTTAAAATCGGGAATTTATCTAATTCTCCTGAAAGAGATGGTTACAATACAGAATTTGTGTATCTTCGAGCAACCATATCTTGCACGAACTCCTCCAAATTGACCCACATTGACATCATTTCCATTTCTGACAGCAACCAGCACAGTTGTTGCAACACCGGTAACAATTCCTGAAACAGTTCATAAAATACAAGAAATAAGATCATGACCGTTCGAAATGAAGGTAAGAATGACTCATGAAACACAAGAAATTCACAATAATATTGAATACATACACAGATCCAGGAATCAGAAACAGAGGTTTTTGAAAGTTCTAGTATGTGGAGTATTTAGCAACTTAGGTGGCGGAAAAAAGCATAAATAAAGCTATAAGGAAATGGTTCCTGGACTCTTTTAGTGAGTGACGACTTGGTCCTTGATCTTTTAATTTTGGCAATTTAAATCCCGAATGCTTAATTTAGCAGAAGATATAGTCAAATGACTTGAATTGACAGTGTCCGTTTTGAAATTGGATGGAAAAGAGCACAAGGCACCTGTGAGCCAATTGTTAGCTGACATACCAAGGGGTGACTCACTAAAGAGTCCGAGGACTATTTGCATCTAGGGGTCACATAAACAAAGATGAGATCGATTAATGTGGGTTTTCGAAAATTGTGAGGCAAAAAGAGAGAGAAGTTGGAGGCTTGGAACGGAAGAACACGATTCTAGCAGTAGGTTGTGCAGTGAAAAGACACAACATGCAAAAAGAATTTCCAGGCAGAGTAATTCACTTAGCAACATGTAGAAGCATGCAAGCAAGAGAAGACCAGGATGCAAGTTGTGGTCTTACCGTTATCAACCACGCCAGGTATCAGATTGATATTCTTTTCAAGCTCAGCAGGGTTTTGTACCCCATTGGGAAAGCTGCAAGACATCAGAAGTTAACAATACAAACCAGGTTTATGAAACTAAATATTAATTCCGATAAGTCTTTCACGAGGTCTCTTTCGTTTGGTTCCAGGATAGGAAGAAAACATACCTCACATCTACAATCATATTCCCAAGATCAGTGATCACCGGACCATCTTTTCCTGAGGTAGATCTGACTTCAGGAACTGAGAAATGCATCAGAAAATTAAGTTAGAAAAAAAGCTTGAGGAGACAAACAAAATTAACCATTATAAGTCTTACAGAAGTGATAGGATTCAGTTAGTTGGTTAGTCGGTTAATTAGTGAATTGTTTAGTAGTAGAGGGGAGGGCTGGAAATCGGTAAATTGGACTCCGGAAACCAAGATTGGGATTGTTAGGTAGTCTCTTTGAATACTACCACTACTAGGGTTTCCTAATTGCTTGTTATCATCAATCTTCATCGGTTAAGTTCATTCTTCGATTCAATTAGTGTGTTAAAAGACAAGTTCCTATCAAGAAGTTTCTACAAAACTTCTCCAGGATTATAACTTGCAAAAAACTTAAAAATCCTTTGCCACGGAAGAGAGAGAGAGAGAGAGAGAGAGACCTTGATTCAAGAATAATTGGTTATGGTAACAACTAACCTCCTCCAAGAGCAATAAGACGCCTTAGAACAGGTGTTACAGCTATGGGAAGAACTTCAACCTGAAACGCCTCTCGTCAATATTCTGGACAAGATAGAATAAGAACAACCAGGAATTTGATAAAAACAAAAATACATACAGAGAAATGGAACCATTGCCACTCTTGAAGAGCATTGAATTGCCTATAATTAGAACCTCTCCTTCGATATTAGTTGTTACAATGTATATGAGATACTGGTTGGACGAGTTTTGCACTTTAATGACCTAAAGTTGGTTTTTTCCAAGAAAAAGCTCCACGATATACAAGACCACGGTTTTAGAACAAGTTAACCAAGATCTAATCAGTAAATTGAGCTACTTTCTCTGTTTCAATATGCAGAAAATGCCCCCAAACCAACTTAACTGGCTCGAGTTTGAAACTAGAGGCCCTACCAATCCCGAGAATCTCTGGGAAGCATAATTATTTACCAAGTTGGTGACTATCTTATAAATAATTCTAACTTTTCAAATGCTGCATAAGAATTTGGAACCAAAACGTCACCACTAAAATGGACTCTACCATAACTAGGATTCTTACCCCACCATACACTCTGTGTACAAAAAATATTACAATGTCATTCTATTGGAAACAAATAGTCTAATTAATTTCTATAATTTTTTCAGAGGCATTGAAATTTAAATTTCATGGAAAATCACAGTTTCATCATGAGAGTATCAACTCTGAAGGACTGAAATAGTCAACTACAACAAGCAAAACGGAAACTAACCGCAACTGGAAATTTGCTACCAAGCCGATGAACAACCTTCGTATGGTCTGCCAATATGATACACATATCTGTCATGGAATAAACCACCTGGTTCAAGAAAAATCAAATAGCAATAAAGTACCGTGAAAGATTGGCAGCATAATTGAAGTTCCTGTTATAGATTAAGTCATTATTTATCTTTAGCATAGAGCATACAAATACATAGTAAGTGCAGCTGATAACATCTAAGACGCCCAGTTGATTACTAACATGTGAGGCCTGCACATGAGGACAAATATAACGGTCCAGACTCAACATCAAGAACATGCATTTGTCTATCAGGTGAAAACTCTCAGCGCATGCCCTTGATATATATATATATATATATTTGTTGTATGTACGTATATTTTTAGTTACTTATTTATTTAATATTTCATCTACAGAGCTGGTTACAAGCTTAATCACACCTGCATCTATTTCAAAAGAAAAACAGTAGAAACTAAGAGCATATACTGCTGAACAATCCATTCAGTCTTTAACCCACCTTCTGCACAGTATGATTAGCTCCACTGACCTGAAAAGAAACGGATTTCAGACTTATGCTCAGAGAATACCACGGCACAGAATTACAGGTACCAAGAAACGCAAGAAGAAACATGAAAATTCCAACCTTTAACATGTTTTTATTGAAGTCCACTTCATCCACAAGGTCAAAGGCAATGTCAATTCCACTAACATCATTCAAATCAACCTAAATTGAAGGAAAAACAGAAAACCAAAATTCAAAAAAGAAATTTGTCAATTTAAAGTTCTTTTCCGTAGAGAATCTTAAGGCATTTTATTTGTTTATGACACTTGGTAGAACCTTACAGTTGTTTACACCAAACTGTCTAGCGACCCTTCGTGTCTGGTAGTTTGTTCCTACTGCAACAATATCTTTCAACTGCAATACTCAAGAAGAAAACCTGGTAAGTCGATATCAATTATCTACACTTTATCAATCTGCAGTAAGAAGTTTCAATAAAATCAAGTAGTCTGCACTTCATAACCAAAAGTAAAGGTTACACCTCTGTTTTTCCATGGTAGGTTTTCTTGCTTCAACGTCACATAACTAGTTTCAAAAATGTGATTTTCTTTTTTTTTTTTTTTTTTTTTGAGGATTTGCATGAAAAATTAATTTATTTTGTACTTCCAAATCTGGTTTCCGGTAAAGAACCAAAATGTTCAGTAAAAGAATCAGACTGACTAACCCTGCAATGTACATGACTCGAGATATAAAGAAAATTGTGGTTGCTCAGCACCTTAATTTCCGTGAAGTACTTGAACAATTCATCATTTGGCTTTCACAAAGTTGTGTTCTTAAATAGGCTGCCATTTCATGTACAATGTGAAAACAAAAGGTTAAATTACTCAGACTTGTAACTATACCGTCGTATGAAAAAAAATTTCCGTTAGAAGTGTCCATGAAGTACTGAAATAGCTATATTTTCTGAAACAAAACTAAGAGTGTTCAGGTTGCAGTGAAAAATCGAAACAGCCTCATACTCCCATTCTTGCCTTTCAAGTTACAATCTAGAAGACTTGTTTGCTAAATCAACCAATGAAATGAAATATTGGAAGTTAATATAAAATTTTCTGACTACTTCACCAAAGTTATCGTTGAATTCTCAATCAAATCGAGCAAGATAACTACTTTCAAGTTGCATGTCCAACTTCAAGTTATAATCCTACCTCTATTTTCCGTGGGTCAGAGTGGGACAAAATCCCCATAGCCTAGTAGGTGTTCTTATTGGAGGGAAAAAACACTAGATAAAAGAGCATTTGGGAATGAGAGACACATCATGTGCAGAAGGTTCAAATGGCCATGTATCTCTAATAACAAACAAGTACTTTTTTAATTTTATTTTTTCATTATTATGGTATGGGAACTAATTAAAGAGACGTGAAAACTCTCACAGGTTTTGAACTTAAGAGCTCCTACCCAAACCCCTCCATCATCACCTGCTGACTAACTCCAGCAGGCTCAACTAACAAGTACTATCCGAATTACTAGAAAGTTTCACGTAATTACTTCTACAAAAAAATTGGTACCAACCCGCTTCACTTCTCTTCCCAAAAAGAACAATATGAATAGATTAAAAGAAGAAAATGTTAAAACGCATAGGAGCCAGTGTCATCAATTGAGTAGCGTTTTTTCCTATTCTTGGTGCTTATATGCTTTACAAACTTCATAAAGCATGTCAAAAATCTCATGATCCACTTGTGCCAATTAAGTAGGTCAATGTAGTTGGATGCCATAAAAGTTACTATTTCACAAATTCAATACTTATCCAGCAAGAAAAAATCAGTCTTTTCTCCAGCAAGTTCACTGTGAATTCAAGAGAAATCTATTTTAAAATCATTAGTCGATTCGCACCTTTCCTTCTTTTATAAGTTTCCCAAGCTCCCCAATGACAAGAGACAAAATGCATCCGGTGCCCAGCCCAATCACCATTCCGGACTTCACTAGTCCCACAGCCCTCTTCGCAAGAGCACAGCTTAAAGCATCTTGGACTGCAGTTTGTTATTAATAAAGCTTTTTGTTAATGATATGTAATACCCCTCAATTATTTTCTTTGGTGAAAAAAAAAAAGGGACAGCACGACCATTAAGGACAGAGCAGTTGACAAAGCAGACAAAATGAACATTTCATCAGCTCATCTTATTCATAAAAGAAAATCCAAAATAACCAAATGATTCAACATATAAGCGTAGATAATTTAGCAAGAAAAGCTGCAACCATGTCGAAAGGAAACATATAAAAGAAACCTACAAATCTCATGCTACTTGGAGTATGTACATTACCATGCACAACATAATGCAGATGAAAGAAAGAAGGCGTTAGCATTGGATATAAATCTCGAATCTTTTGCAACTAATAATTTTAATCAGTTCACGAGCACAAAACAACTTGCTAGTCTGTAGTTTGTTCAAACAAGTACACTAGTTATTAACAATTAGAACATAGAGTGAGAACCACAGCACCACAATAGTCATTATTTTCAAGACAGGTTTGAATTCTCCTAATGATCAAGGGCACATGGATTCAAAAACCAGTAGTTTTCAAACAATTTCAAGGGGGAGAAAAAAAAAACTTGGAAGTAAATTAAAACAAAAAGAAAAGAAAGAAATAAATGGACTATTAACATACAATCTTGATATACTCCAGATGCTGAACTTCTGTTGAGACAATAGAAAGCATTTTCCCCCGTAGCATGGTGTGGAAGATAATTGATACCGTTAGCTGATTGAGTTGAAAATGATAGTCCTTCCACTGTGGAATCCATTATGATCACAAAGCTATAGAGAAAAACAATACAAAAAGACGCTTCTGAAGTTTCCACAATTCAGTTCAAACAGATCACATAACACAATTAATGTGTCACTAGAATCATAACGAAATTCAAGCAATCATAAACCCAAGTCTCACCTGAACCTAAATTTTCATAGCCGAAAACTTTTTCAGTATTTGGATGAGAGGGATTGCATGACTTATTCCCAACCTGTTCTTTCCTTTGACGTTTTCTTTGCATTCGAGGACTCCAAACTTTCTTGCGTATATTTTGTTGCACCTTTCCTGGACTCAGTTCATGATTATGTTCAAGGACAACATGGCAAACATAAACTCGGACGTCAGATTCAACAGCGACATTAATCTTTGCCATGCAATTCGTTTTAGCTGACTGCCTCATTGGGAACTTCTTATTTACATTGGTTGTACGTACTTTACCGGCATTAGCACAAGCAAGTGTAAAGTATTGACCTTTCCGTCATCTCCGCACCTTGAGCTTCTCCTGTAAATGCCAAACCCTTCGTGCTGAGCATACTTCGTGTAATAATCCCGAACATCTTCTTCAGAAGTAAATGCCATCCCAACGGTTGGTGGACCTATTTGTTCACCTTCCAACGCGTCTGATCCATGTTCACCTACTCTGTCATCATCATCGACTTTCTCGTACCCGAACACCCTTCAACATCTCTCCCCATGGCTAAAGTAGAGCCATCTTCCATCCTACTTAAGCAACGAATAATTTTGACCAAAATATTACGGCCCAAAATCTTTCGGCTTAAAAAACTAAAAAAAACATGGGAAACAAAATTTAGCCCGAGTTCCGAACCTTCCAATGGATCAAAAATATCATGATGCAACTGGAGTATCTTAACTAAATCCAATCTAACTATATGAACATTTACAGGAAAACCATCTGGGATTTTTTTTTTTTTTTAACGCTATTTCTGTCTAGCAGAACATTGAATTGTAAAAATTTCGGTTAATTCCTAAACTTATAAAGTAATAATCAACAAGAGTCCTGAATTTGAGAATTTCAAAAGTAGAAACTATGAATAGAAAAATGAAAAATTAACGGATGAATTATAAAGCTCTGAGAACAAATTGTAGATAAACATCAATTAAATTAGAGTGATTAAAATCGCGATAATTACGAAGATTATAAACGCAACGAGTGTTAGAAGAAGAAAAATGAGGAAGATGAACCTGTGAGGTGCAGAGAATGCGGCCACCAGTGGAGATGGCCAGACCAACTACCGGAGTCGCCGATCCAACCACTTTCTTCCTGCTTTCAAAGCAAAAAAAAAAGGTAAAATTGCTCTTTCGGTCCCTACTTTTTATTAGGACAAATTAAACTCCCCCGCCGAACTTTTCGCCTTGTTATAAACTGTCCCCCCCTAAACTTTCATTTATAACATTATTGTCCCCTTAACTTTAAAAAAGTTTACAAATTTTTCTCGTCAATTATATTTTTGACGAAAAAATACACATAATACTTGTTAGAAGCATGAGTTTGGGATATCAAGTATAAAATTATAAAATGACACACATTGACAGTATTTTAGATATCTGTTACCATTATTAAGTATGAGATTACGAAGTTATCTATAAAAGAGAATTATAAGAAAAAATGACAATCAGCCTTCAATATTTACTCTTTTAACTCAATCATAAGTGTTTCTCATTTAATATCATTAATTTATGCTTTCAACGAGTGTAATGTGCATTTATTAGTAAAAAAATTTAATTGTGGGCAGGAGATTAATATCATTAATTTAATTGTGTGCACATGACACTAATAAAAAAATTTATTAGTGTCATGTGCATTTATTATCTATCAATATTTACTCTTTTTAAACAAATTTATTAGTAAAAAAATTTGTAAACTTTTCTAAAATTCAGGGAAAAATGTTACAAATTTAAGTTCATGAGCTATTTTATGACAAGATCTAATGTTTGGAAGGGAAAAGTATAATTTGTCTTTTTTTAATATATGTTTTAATTTCGTTCTCAATTCCCCCCCCCCCCCCCCCCCCCCCCCCCCCCACCCCCCCCCCCCCCCCCCCCCCCCCCCCCCACCCCCCACCCCCCCCCACCCCCCCCCCCCCCCCCCCCCCCCCCCCCCCCCCCCCCCCCCCCCCCCCCCCCCCCCCCCCCCCCCCCCCCCCCCCCCCCCCCCCCCCCCCCCCCCTCTTTTGTAGTTAAAAAAATCCCTAAGCACTTTAAAATGATATGATTCGGTGTTTTTTCCTAATAAAAGTTAAACATTAGATGAACAAATTGAATCGTGTTTTTAATTATCCTTTAAAAATCAATTCATATATGATTAAGATGATATTTTATATTAAGTGCATGTTTGGGACAACAACTTCAGATGGAGTTTTCCAAAAAAAAAAAATTTGTTTTGTTGGTTTTTTTTTTTTTAAGTAAACCAACTTCATTATCAAATCTATCTTTTTCATTTTCAAAAAACTCAAACTTCAAAAGTCAATAAATTTTTTTTTTTAATTTCAAGTTGAAAAAAGAAACGTTGAAATAAAATGATTTTTTTTGTTTAGAAAAAAAATTGGATAGAATATAGAGAGGGGGGAAAAAAAAAACAAGGTCCACATTAATTCTTTTTCTGAACACATTTCAAGTTTAAGCACTTTTTAATTACAAACCGTACTTTTTTAACTAAACACACATTTTCAAAATTTAACACATTTCTCATTAAAAACATTTCCAAAACTCCAACCCCAATTGCCACCTAATTTTTTAACATTTGTTAACAAAAAAGACCATTTTACACCATCTTAAAGAGTTTAGGGACCTTTTAACTAGGAAAAAAATATTAGAAACCAAATCATAATTTTGTAAAAAGATTAGAGACCAAATGAATAATTAACTCAAACAAAAAAGTACATGGGAAATTGACATTTTTTAATAGTTCTCAAGGTTATATTTAATTAACGGCCCCGAACTAAATACCATATTGCATGTTGGCCCTTGATTTTTAAACAATTTGACATTGTTGTGTTTCAAAAATAATTGTACTGTGAATTCAAAGTTACTATATCCAAAAGAAAATATCCGTTTGGTAAATTTTTTTCATAGTTACTATGAATATCAAAAGTAAAATTTTAGGTGTTTAGTAAACTATTAATGTAATTATTATGTAGAAGTATAATAACTAGAATGAACAAACTATATTTTTGTTTAATAAATACTCTGATATACATCTATATTGTTACAATTGTATTTTTAATATGAAATTAAACAGTCACAGTTTTTTTACATTATAGAAAAATATGTACAATTTTAATTTCGTATCTATAACGTATATAAAAAGTATGATAAGCTACTCTCTAGCTAGCTTCTATTTTAAAATTTTAAATTCTCATCCTATCACTAACTGACATGTGTATAGAATATAATATTTTTTTTAATTGTTTTTGGTAACTGAATTTAAGATTTGATTGTTTAGTTTGGTTTTTCTAACCATATGCATAACTTTCTAACTAAAAAGTTACTTTGAAACACGTGTCAAGAGCAGCATCTTCTCTCATTTACACATTTTCGTTACACGTAATCCCCCTCCACTTTCTGAATTCGGGTGAATTTGGATGCCAAACTCAAACTCATAGGTTTAAACTCAATTTTATCTTTTTCTGAAAAAGTTTTTTGTCTTTTCTGAAAAAGTCAACAAAAATTACTATTAAAATTTAAAAATCTTAACTCAAACTCATATACCAAACAAACAGGCCCTTCATTTCTCGTTTCTTCAACCAATAAGGGAAATACATATATTTCTCTGTCTCTCCATTTCTTTGTCCTATTTCTTTCTCTCTAATTCTCTTTCCAATTGTTCTGAAAATTTCATCACATTTTCGTTCCGAGCTGATCGAGACTGATTCAAACGTACAACCTGCTCTCATATTTGGAATGCCATTTTTGATTCTTTTGTATTTTCTCTCACTTCTTCCATTTCTTTTGTTTCACCTTGAAAATCATGTATGAAATCGATCGGAGCAGAAAGATAATGGAGCTCGGTTTTTTTTTTTTTTTTTTTCATTCAGATCCTCTTTTCCTTTCTTTCTGTTTTCGGTTTCCAATGTTAAAAATTAACTTGTTTGGATTCTGTTTTTCTTTTTTTACTTATTTTAAATCAACTACAAGGTGATTGTTAATAATTTTGTATACATGGTAATTATTCAGAAAAATGGTTTTAAAAAATTTTAATATTAATCGGGAATTTGGATTTAGACAATTGTTCAAGTTTTGTAATGAATGGTTTTAAAATTTTTTTTTTTTTTTTTTAGTAACAAAGAAATATATACCCACATATGCATATATACACATAAATATTTGTTTGATTGACAATAAAAGTTATTGTACAAATAAGTAGTTTTAATAAATATATAAATATGTGTATGTGCACAATATCAATAACTGCCTTAACCTCGGCTCCAACTTCTGCGAACTGTGCCGGCAATGTATCATTCTCTTTAATTTATTAACCTAAAAAAAATTTCTAGATTAAAGAGGACAGAGGAATGTAAATTTCAAATTTTATTTTGTGACAATTTATTGGAGAGATTGTTTTGATTGAGTATAATGTGGTAATGTTGGATTCGAGTTTTGAATCTGATGAAATGTTGATCAGAGGATTTAAGGATCAGATTTATAATGTATATCAACCTCTTCCACTAGAGTTTTATATTTATTTCTCTTTCAGTGTTATTGAGTTAATTGTTTGAAACTTTTTGTCTACTGTAGCTAACTTAATATTCTCATAATACTTTCTTTTTCACATTGCAGTTGTTTCACATTATGTTTAATCATTCTTTGTTATTAATGTTAAATCTTTCCATAAACATCTATCTTGGTATTTTCTTGTTGGTTTATTTAATTTTTTTATATGGTTTCTAGGGATACATATTCATATCATTGCATCTATGAAATCATTGGTTTTTAAAACTTTTTAGAACTATAATACAGTTGTATGAAATATATACAACAATATGAATTTTTAAAATCATGATTTCATCATCAAGACTTTCCACAACGAATATTGATAAAATTCTCTTATATTATGCAATTATGATGCTAATATAATGTATAAATGTTTTGCAAGGGTATCCATGTACAATGTTCTTTTGTCATACTCAAAATTGAACCTTGTTTATGTAAGAACCCGAATTTTGATGAACTTATGATTTCCTTAGAAATAAGGAAAATCTAAGTCTGAACCATATATGACGATATAAAGCTCATAATATGAGTTAAATATCAGAATATGTTTGAGTTCTCACTTAACTAGTTACGAGACTCAACGATAGATTATTTAGTCAAGTATAAGGCGTTTTAAGGAAAACGACATGATAAAATTTCATGATTACATGTTGGTCAAAGTTTGATCAAGAAAGTCAAAGTTGATCAAAAAGTCAATGGGTTGACTAAGAACGGTCAAAGGTATGACTGTACAATAATAGGATAAGCAGTATGGGAAAAATACTGCGAAAACCGTCTTTACAGTTGAGATAGCATGAATAGGCTTTAAAAACCACCTTAGAAAATCAAGAACACCAAATAGGAATTAAAGACGAAAAAGGGCTCGGAAAAAAATAAGAAAAATTTATACTGTCCGTTTTTACAACAGATAAATTTTAGTTAAATAAATACTGTGTATAAGTGAACACAGTATTGGAAATATCTGTGTAGCTCAAAAATGGACTGCTTAATGATGAGAATAGCCAAACAAGGCCTAAGGTGAATGACATCACCTTATCCTTTAATTATGACATCATAATCATTTAATTGGCTTGGAAAGAAATTCTTTGGCTTGTTCACCAAGCATATGGCCGGCCACCTCCCACCTCACCCTCCCCTTTGTGAAATTTTTAATTTTTAGGGGTTTTTGGTGCAATTTAGCAAAGTTTTCAACCTCTATAAATAGGGGTGGTTGCTATTCATTTTATTGGAAAAATTTGGCCAAACTCTTGCCATTTTCCTTCAAGAAATCCGAAGCTTGGGGAGAGAAGAGAGAGAAAGGAAAAACAAAAATTTTCAAGGGGGTTTTGCTTAGGGAGTGTTCGGTTTTGGTGTGGATCAACCAAGGAGCCAAGAGAAATTTTTTGGGTCCCTAACTAGGTTGAAGCCGTGGGCAAGGGAAGGCAAGGGAGAAAGGGGAGTTGTAATTTTCAAATCCTAACTTTGATCTAAGGTAACTTCCTTGAGCCCTAATCCTTTCATTAGGTTCAATTTGGAATTTTATTTGTGTTTCAAGTTGGTTTGTAAGGACATAAGTCCATTCTAATTTCTTGCCTAGTTTGGTTAGTATGTGCTTGATTTGGTAACTAAGGGTGGTTGGTTTGATTTTGTGCCTTGCTTCTTGATTTATGCTTGTTGGTTGATAGGTTGCATGCTAGATGTGAATGGTTGTGTGTCCCCTGATTTTTATGGTCCAAAATGTGCCCTAGGCAGTGCATGTTTAGCTGCTAGCTTAAGGGTGAATGATTGATGCTTGCTTGAGTAAGATGCAAAAGTTAAAACCATGCAAACCTAGGTAGGACAGTTCGGTTTTGGTTTGCATGGACCCATTCGAGCTGCATGTGGGTGTATGTGGACGTTAGAAACACTGCATGTTTGTTGTGTAGGCTTCCGAGGTGATCGGTTGAGGTAGATTTCGCGAAATAGGACGTAAACCGGACTTAACAACCGAAACTGCCAGTTCGGATTCGAAACTGGCCAGTCTCGGGAAAGTGGAAACTTGAGGCCTTTAGAGGCCGAATTGGGTAAAACGTAAAACACGAAAGTTGTTCGGAACGATTTTTCCTAGGGGCCTACGTGGGCAGAATCTCAAAATGAGGCTCCAATGGCCTCCGTTTTTATAAAAATCCGAGGCTGGTCTGCCCAGACCCAGTTAACATGATCAGCCAGATTCAAATAAAAACTGACAAAAATACAAGCAGAACTAGATTTTTCGTAAAACACGAAAGTTTTAGGATTGTTCGAGATCTAGAACTTTTGTGAAGACAAGTTTTTCAAATTCGGCGTGGATTTTTAAAACTGACACTGATTTATGAGGGGTGCGCAGGAAACCGAAAATTCCTGCACATGAATTCTTACAAACGTTTCCGAAAAACTGTATTTTGTTTAAAACCACTGTTTTGATTATGGAAACTGTTCCAAAGGCAGTTTCCAGCCCTAAATGATTTTTACAAAGATCTATTTCCAGAATATGAATTGTTATGAGTTAAGTAAAAGATTTTTGAAGTTAATTTACCCAAGTTTCCAAAGAAATGGAAAATGGATTTTTAAACCAAATTAGGTAAGCAGGATGATTACGGGTAATAACCGGAAGTGATATCCGAGTTACTGGGCCAAAGCCTAAAGCTCAAGTTTGACCCACATAGGGTTGACCTTAGTTGACCAAAAGTTGACTTTGGTTGACCAAGAGTTTGACTACAATTAACCTTAAGGGTTAGTCAAGATAACCCTAAGGGATACCAAGATTAATAAAATTGGGCTAAGATATAGGGTTAATTGAGGTAACCCAATAATTATGGACAAGAATAAAACCCAAGGTTAGGAAGGTAACCTAACCCTAACGGTATGTATCAAGATTTAGCACATGATGTTATCCAACGTAACCTCTTAAGAATTAATCCATATTGGGTTGTTTTTAAAATAATAGGGTTACTATTTGTAACCCAGTAAGACATCTAGTATCGGGGACATACAACTAGGATTATGTAGGCATGTTGGTTAGATCACCAACATTCCACAATATTAATTAGACCCTTACCTATGTCCTTCATCAAGCAGGAGGAAACCTGCAGTTGTACCCAGAAGAGAAGCAGCACTACGTAGGACAGGACATAACAAGAGAAGTAAGTACAACTCCACCTACAGCATGGACAAAACGTTTTTGTTGCATGTTGTGTTTTAAGAAATCATATATTGATTTACATGATTTACCTATGATATGTTATGTTAAGTTTATGATAAGTTTATGCTATGATTTTATGTTATGAAGCTTATGTTACGATAAGTTATGTTATGAAGTTATGTTATGATAAGTTATGCTATGAAGTTATGTTATGATATGTTATGTTATGATAGGATATGTTATGATGTTATGTTATGGTAAGTTAGGTTATGATAGGTATGTTATGTTATGATGTGTTATGTTACGAGGTATTATGTTATGATACATTATGCTAGAGAGTTTTAAGTCAAGATTGAGATTGTTTTATGATGTATGTTTTGATACGTGACATCATGAAGCATGTTCACAAATATTAAATCACATGGTAAGAATAAGTTAAGTCATGAGATAGGATAAAACAAGTTAATGTTATGGTATCGTACCGACTTGCCACGAGTGCGAGTTTAAATGGTTTGGTTTATGGTTTGAATTGGATTGGACTGGCTGCCTCAATCACTCTATGTAAACGATTAGTTTCATGGTTTGATTTGGTTTGGACTGGCCGCCTCCAACCACTCCATAGCTATGTACCACGGTACGTGCACATATGACATGACATGTTAGGGATTAGAACTAAGTTAATGAAAGCATAATTAATTTATAAGAAAACATAATCGGTTCACGCATTCTTGCATGCAAAATGTTTTGTGGATTGAATATTGTACTTACTGGGCAATTAGCTCATTACTTACGTTCATGCTGTAGGTAAGCAACCTAACGGCAGTACTTGATGCAATACTATGGAGAGTTGGTGCTGCGGACTGTGAAATGTGGAACGGACACCACCACGGATTTTGGAAAAAAAAAAAAAGGTTTTTGTAAAATACATTTGTAAAGTGTGTTTTGAAGAAATATAATGTTTTAAGAAAAGTTTCAAGTATGTATGGCAAGCAAGTTGCCTCGTGTTGTACCGATCCGCGCTAGGTCGGGTCTAGTCCACGATCTTGGTACTCATGTGAGTACATATGAATACGTATGATGATAAGTTAAGTTTTATGTATGGGACTAAGTCAAGTTTATGTTTGAGAGTAAAAGAATTTTAAAATAAAGTTTTAAAGAAAAAATTTTACTCTGGAATTTTCAGCAAGCTTAAAGCTTTTTGTTAAGAATTAAGTTAAGTAAGTAAGTAAGTTCACGCCCCCGCATCTACGTAGTCGCCCCCCTACGTAGGTGGTAGGTCGGGGCGTTACAGTTTATTAGGTGATTCCAACTTCTGATACTTGATTGTGCTATCCTTATTTGTTATAAATTGTAACTCACCTGTTTATTTTTATATCCTTTAATTTTGCTCGTTATAAATATCACAGGTCTTGACTCCATAGTTGCTGAGTTGACATATTTTATATATGCTGCTCAATCGGTAAAGGAAGTTGACCGTAATTGTCCCTTTACAGTGCTTATAATTGTGTACTCTTTTTCCTACTAACGAATTCAAGATCATGACTTTCTCGTTTTCCAACGTATTTTTCTATTATCGGCAAGTTTTGGATGATATTGACTGATTCTTACTCAATTTCACAGCTTAGGTTACATAGTTAGAATAAGAGGAGATGTGATTGTGAGACGTCGACAAAGAAAAAGTTGAGGAGGATTATAACGGGAGATAATGAGCTAATTCGTCCTCCATATCAGATGATTGGATATAGCATTCCTGCCGAGTTATTCCAATATATTCGGAGAAGTCTTCCCGAGTCTGTTATTGGTCCTCCCTACTTCTATTGTGAGAATGTGGCACTCGCTCCCAAAGGAGTTTGGAGCACTATTTCTCAATTCTTTTATGATGTGGAACCAGAATTCGTTGATTCAAAATATTTCTACACTACTACATGAAAACGAGATTATGTTCATAACCTTCCAATCGAAAATAGATATCTTTTTCTCTTCCTCCATGTACCATACATGAAGGAATTCTATTCACCAAGAAATAGTGGCCATCGTGAGGCACAAAAACAAAGCTTAACGGCTTACAAAATTGTATAGGAAGTGCAAAACTGACATAAGGAATCAAGAAGACTCTTGAGAAATACAATGCTAACCCACCTTCGAAAGTCCAAAGTATGTTATGGAGGAATGCCGTAGATGTAATCTGGTCTGGGTTGGAAGGAACAAGCTTGCCCCGTTTCAGCTTGATGAAGTGGAAATGCTTTTGAGAATTCCAACGAATCACACCAGAAGAGGTGAAATAAGTAGGACAGATAGGTACGAGTCGTTTGATAATTTTTTCTAGTTTCTAGGTAAAGTTATTCTTTATTTCTGATTCAAGTATTTGTTACTGACTTGTCTTTATTTGATTGTCATACATTGTCTTTATGGGATATTATAATTATTTTTAATCTCAAATGGCACTTTTTGGCTAAAACTAGTTTGAATATTGTAAAACATATATTAATCACGGATGCACTTTTATTTAAGGCTATCTTGAATTTGCAAATTATAGTTTTATTTGGTTTGAAAATATGTCTACCATGACATTATGCTTATAGGTAGGTTGACAACATTGCATATCATTTATCTTTCTTAAAAAACATGTATCCAAACGGAATCAATCTCCTCTCTCTCTTCTCTAGGATAGCTGGTACGGAAATAGCCCTACATCGGCTTGGTATCCCCCTCAACAATGTAGTTTTTGTTGAGAACATCTAAATGATGGATGCAGAGCTTATTTCTATAGTTTTGTAATGAATGGTTTTTACCCTTTTTTTTTAATTTTTTTTAATTTTTTTTATAATCGTAAGAATATATGCTCACACACTGACATATGCATATATATATATATATATATATATATAGTTTTGGTCTCGTATCTAGTACCGGATGACATCCGGCAATGCGAATTTTAGTTACTATGAATATGAATTTCAATTACTAGAAATGTGAATTCATGCAGAAGTAAATGTAAAATAAGGGAAATTCACATTCACTTTAACTACATTTCCTTCTACATTAATTTACATTACTAGTAATTAAAGTTCACATTCACAGTATCAGAAGTTCATATTATTGGACACCATACGGTACCGGATATGAGACTTTGTGTGTATATATATACATACATAAACATATTGTTCATTGATTGTAAAAGTTATTGTATGAATGAGTTGTTTTGATAAATATATAAATATGTGTGTGTGTACAGCATCAACAACCGCCTCAACCTCCTCGGCTTCAACTTCTGTGAATTGTGCCGATAAGGTACCATTTTCTATAATTCTGTTAACCTTAAAAGATTTTCTAGATTTAGGAGAACATATGGATGTTAATTTAAATACTTATTTTGTAACAATTTATTAGAAAGATTGATTTTGATTGAGTATAATGTGGTGATGTTGGGTTAGAGTTTTTTCAGGATGAATCTACTGAAATGTTGAGCAAATGATTCAAGGATCGGATTTATCATGTATATCAATATCTTCCTCCAGAGCTTCAGGTTTATTACTCTTTTAGTGTTATTGAGTTCATTGCACGGTTTTGAAACTTTTTGTTTACTGTAGCTAACTTATTATTCTCAAAAGACTTCCTTTTTCACATTATGTCTAATCATTTCTGTCATTAATGTTAAATCTTTCCGTAAACATTTATATTGGTATATTCTTGTCGGTCTATTTAATTTTTTTATGCGGTGCCTAGGAACACATTCATATTATTGCATCTATGAAAGCATTAGTTTTTAAAGCTTTTTCGTAATGTACTATAGTTGTAGGATTTAAATATAACAATATGTATTTTAAGAATTATGACTTCATCATCAAGACTTTCCATAACAAATATTAATAGAACGTATAAATGTTTTGCAAGGGTATCCATGTATGTTTGATGTTCTTTCGTCATAATCAAAATTTAATATTGTTTACTAGGTGATTCCTACTTCTATTACTTGATTATACTATCCTTATTTATTATAAATTGTAAGTCACCTGTTTATTTTCCCATTCTCTGATTTTGCTCGTTATATATATCATAGGTCTTAACTCTATAGTTGCTGAGTTGAGAAATTTTAAATATGATGCTCAATCGACAAAGGAAGTAGACAGTAATTGTCCCTTTACATATGGTATATAATTATGTATTATTTTTCTTACTAATGAATTCGAGATCATGCCTTTCCCATTTGCCAACATATTTATCTATTATTAGCAAGTTCTAGGTGATACTGACTGATTCTTACTCAATTTCACAGCTTAGATCACACAATTAGACGACGAGGAGAGATGATTGTAAGATATCGACAAAGGAAAAAACAAAAAAGGATTATGACTAGAGATGATGAGCTAATTCATCCTCCATATTTATAATTGGATGTAGCATTCTAACTGAACCATTCCAACATACTCGGAGAACTCCTTTTGAGGCTATTATTGGCCCTCCATACTTCTATTATGAGAATGTGGCACTCGCTCCCGAAGGGATTTGGAGCACTATTTCTCAATTCTTGTATGATGTGCAACTGGAATTCGTTGATTCAAAATATTTCTGTGCTATTGTAAGGGAAATGAGGTTATGTTCATAACCTTTCAATCCAAAATAGACATCCTCCTTTTCCCCTTCCTCCATGTACCGTAAAGGAAACAATACCATTCACCAAGAAATGGTGGCCTTCGTGCGACACAAAAACGAAGCTTAACTGCTTACAAAATTGTATTGGATGTGCAAAACTGTCATAAAGAATTAGGAAGACTCTTGAGAAATACAATGATGAACTGCTTTCGAAAGTCCAAAAGTATGTTCTCAAGGAATGTTGGACATGGAATCTAGACTGGGTTGGAAGGAACAAGCTTGCCTGCTTGAGCCTGATGAAGTGGAAATGCTTTTGGGGTTCCAAGGATCACATGAGAATGTGGAATAAGTTGGACCGATAGACAGATGTCGCTCGATAATTCTTTCTAGTTTCTAGGTAAAGTAATTCTTCCTTTTTAATTCAAGTATTTGTTACTTGTTTTTATTTGATTGTCTTACATAGTCTTTGTAGAATCTTTTGATTATTCTTAATCTCAAATAGCACTTTTTGGTTAAAACTATTTTGAATATTGCAAAATATGTTTAATCTCATATGCACTTTTATTTAAGACTATCTTAAATATTGCAAACTATAGTTCTATCTAGTTTGGAAATATATCTACAATGACATTCTGCTTCCAGGCAGGTCGACAACGTGGCATATTATTTATTCGTCATGAAAGACATGTATCCGAACGGCATCAAATCTCCTCTCTCTCTTCTCCATGATAGCTGGTGTAGAAATAGCCTTTCCTTGGCTTGGTATCCAACTCAAGAATGTAGTTTTGTTGGGAACATCTAAATGATGGATGCAGAGCTTATTTCTATAACTTTTATAAGAAAATATTAAGTAGAGGAAGGAACAATGAAGATTGATAAGAAAGTAGAGTTAGAAAAAGATTCTAATTCTTTTCTTTGATCAATCTTCTTTGTTGCTTTCTTTGGTTGTTGTTGTTGTTGCTGTTTCTTTTTTTTTTTTTTTTTTCCTTAGTTATTTTGGTTATTATTATTTTTTTTAACAGCTGGTTAGATCTTAAAAAATAGTTAATGGAATAATGTTGTATTTGTACCCTTTTCTTTTTTTCTAAAAAAAAAAAAAGAAATTCAATAAGAAGATCAAAGTTACATGTGAGACAATAGAAGAATTTTAGTTTATATATCTTAGGCCGTATGTTGAAGAATTTCCTCTACTTGATGTAGTGTACTAACCTATTTTTTTTTCATTTTTTTTTTAATTTCCAAACATTTAACGAAAAAATTAAGTGCTTATTTTTCATGTATTTTTGTCTTATCAGAGTTCTTTCAATTCTTGCACTACTACAATCAGCCTTATTTGCAATGACATTATTTACGACTACTACAATCAGTTCTTGCACTACTACATTCGTCGCAATAATGTTCGTGGCATAAGAAAAATCATGTCATTGCTATTACTTTTTGAGATGGTAGGTCACCGCTTGCAAGTGATAATTCACTACTACAGAATGTGGATACCACGACGGAGATTCCACGACCGTTATTCAAAAACCGTCGTGGAAACTGAGCCAAAAACACGGAACAACAGTAGGTCTCCGAAAACCGTCGTGGAAGTATCTATTTCCACGACGGTTTCCAGGAAACCGTCGTGGAATTATTGACATCCACGACGGTTTTCATAGAACCGTCGTGGAAGTCAGACGATTCCACGACGGTTAAATAAAACCGTCGTGTAAGTCTAGAATATTACACGAAGGTTAAATAAAACCGTCGTGGAATTATTGACTTCCACGACGGTTCTATGAAAACCGTCGTGGAAGTCAAGTATTCCCCCTTTTTGTTCAGACATAGCGCGCAGCTCGAGAAGCTCTGTTTTTCCCACATCGATACACCAGCTCTAAGTGAACAAATCTCATACCAGATCGCTCCGACAACAGTTCCATACGCCACTGTTAGACCCCACCCACCACCAGTACTGGTCGATCATCATTCTTGTAAGTCATGATGACCCAAATTAACTTATCTTTTTGATGTTTTCAGAAGTGCTAATTTTTTATTTACGAACCCAGATTATTAATTTTAATTTGTATTTTTTTGGATTCCTTTTATACGTTAAATACTGAAAAGTGTTTAATTTAGTGATCACAATCAATGTATTTTTAGATTTGGATTTTTTATTTAAATCCTAAATAAATGTATTTTTAAAATTACGATGTAATTTTTTTTTTTGGATTTTGGTATTTATTTAAATAACCCGGGCCGGTTTTTTAATTGTATTTATAGTAGTAGTTAATTATGTTATGTTTTTTGGATTTTTTTAGTAAATATATTGTTGATTTAATTAATGCATGTGCTGGGACTATTTATATATAACGTAACTAATTAAATGTAAATGATATTCATGCGTGCAATTTAAAAATATGCACACCTATTGACTTCGAGGGCTTTGATTTATTGGTTTAGGATTTGCGCGCAAATCATGGATAGGAAATGGATGTGGTTTGATAGATTGACTAAAGCATATGAAGATGGTGTTGAAGAATTTTTGTCATTTGCCAAATCTCATACACAAGACGATAAGATTCGGTGTCCGTGTCAAGTTTGTGGTAATCATAGATCCCATTCCATTGATGATGTTAGAGGGCATTTGCGCGCTAATGGGATAATTTGTTCTTACCAAACATGGTATTTACATGGCGAAGATTTTGTCCATATTAAGAGAACATCGACTAGTACTAAAGGTAAAGAGCCTATTGTTGAGGAAAACATTGTTGACGAAAACGTTGGTGATAATATGTACAATATGATTAATGATTTGGAAGAAAACTTTGTGCACCGTCCGGAGTTATTTGAGGAAATGATTAATGATGCCGAAACGCCCTTGTATGCCGGGTGTACAAAATATACAAAATTAGGGGCATTGGTTAAATTATGGAATATGAAAGCGTCGGGAGGGTGGACGAATTCTAGTTTCACGACTCTTTTAGCTTTTCTAAAAGATGTTTTACCGAAGGATAACAAAGTGCCACCTAGTATGTACAAGGCGAAGAAGACGTTGAGCACGTTGGGAATGGAATACGAGAAGATACATGCTTGTCCAAATGATTGCGTGCTTTACCGGAGAGAATATGAAGAGTTAGATGAATGTCCGGTTTGTAATGAGTCAAGATAGAAGAAGGGCAAGGTGCCATCGAATGGTAGTAAAGGAGTGCCGGTGAAGGTGTTATGGTACATTCCACCAGCTCCACGTTTCCGCCGTTTGTTCCGTAATGCACAGCATGCTAAGAGTTTGACATGGCATCATGATAAACGTGTTGACGATGGCAAGCTTAGGCATCCGGCCGACGCACCGCAATGGAAGACCTTTGATGACAATCATCCATATTTTAGTGCAGAACCAAGGAATTTACGTCTCGGTTTGTCGACGGATGGAATGAACCCGCATAGTAACATGAGTAGTCGGCATAGTACCTGGCCAGTCATACTTGTCAACTACAATCTCCCTCCAGACGTTTGCATGAAGCGGAAGTTCTTGATGTTGACATTATTGATCTCAGGCCCTCAACAACCGGGGAATGACATTGATGTTTACTTGGCACCATTAATCGATGACCTAAAAAGGTTGTGGGATGATGGTTTACAAGTGAAAGATTCTCACCGTCAAGATACGTTCAATCTTCGTGCAATGTTGATTTGGACAATTAATGACTTTCCTGCACTTGGCAACCTATCTGGTTATCCTGTGAAGAGTGCTATCGGTTGTCCAGTTTGTATGAAGGAAACATCTTCCATCCGGTTGAAGAATGGTAAGAAAACCGTTTACCTTGGTCACAGGAGGTTCTTGCCGAAAAATCATCGATATCGCAAACAGAAGAAGGCTTTTGATGGCAATACCGAAGAAAGAATCGCTCCTCGGATTTTGACTGGCGATGATGTATTTGAGATGGTTAAAGATGTGAAGGTTGTTTTGGGAAAGAGGAAACGTAAGGATCCAGTCCTCGATGGACCTTGGAAGAAGAAGTCAATCTTCTTTGAACTTCCATATTGGAAGTCACTTTACGTGCGTCATTGCTTAGATGTTATGCATATTGAGAAAAACGTCTGTGAATCCATAGTGGGCACGTTGCTTGACATTCCGAATAAGACTAAAGATGGTGAAAAGGCACGGTTGGACCTTCAAGAGATGAAGATTAGAACGAATTTGCTCCCCGAGAAAAAATCGAACGGCACTTACTTACCGCCAGCAAAGCACACATTATCCAGACAGGAGAAGAGAAAGCTTTGTGAGTGGCTTGCATCCGTGAAAGTGCCGAGTGGGTACTCTTCCAACTTCAAAAGGTTGGTGTCGATGAAAGATTTGCGGCTCGTTGGAATGAAAACACATAATTGTCATATCTTGATGCAACAATTATTACCTCTTGCTTTGCGGGGAGTTTTAACAAAAGATGTGAGATACTCAATTACGAAGTTATGCTCATTTTTCAATTCAATATGCTCCAAGGTAATTGATCCAATGATGCTAGATTCGCTACAATCGGAATTGGTTATGACATTGTGCCTGCTTGAGAAGTATTTCCCACCAGCCTTTTTTGATATAATGATCCATCTATGTGTGCACTTAGTTCGGGAAGTTAAGTTATGTGGCCCGGTGTATTTGAGGTGGATTTATCCTTTTGAAAGGTACATGAAGGTCTTGAAAGGATATGTGAAGAACCGAAATAGGCCGGAGGGTTGTATAGTGGAAAACTACATAGCCGAGGAATCAGTTGAATTTTGCTCTGAGTATATGTCCAACGCGGACCCAATAGGGTTGCCAACAAGCGGGCTATTTACGTCGAAAGAACTATCCGTGGCCGTTCATTCATCAGTAAATCAAGATGAATGGGAAAAAGCTTGTTTGTATGTTTTGCACAATGCTAAGGAAATGGAGCCTTTCTTTCAGGTTCATATGGCGGAAATAAGAGCTGCGAATCCAAGAAAAGGAAGAAGTGAGAAGTGGATTCAAGATGAGCAGAATCGGACATTCCGGGAGTGGATAAGAAAATATTTGCATACGAAGCTTGGTGTTTCACAACACGTAATGAAGCTATCTAGAGGTCCGTCATCGATAGTCACAAGATATACATCGTACCTTGTCAATGGCAACTCCTTCTACACTCGGGATAGAGATGAGAAGCATCCCGTACAAAATAGTGGTGTCACCCTTCGGGCCGAGTCTATGCATATTTCATCCGCAAAGGACAAGAATCCGGTCTTTAGTTCCATGAATTACTTTGGGTTCATTGAGGATATTTGGGAACTTGATTATTGCGGCTTGCGAATAGCACTCTTTAAATGCAAGTGGGCTGACAATAATTATGTTAAGGTTGATAGTGACGGCGTGACAGTGGTGGACTTTAGGCGATTGAGATACAAAAATGATCCCTTCATCATGGCGTCACAAGCGGTACAAGTATTTTATACAACGGATCCCGCAGATATAGAGTTGTCTTTAGTTGTGCCAATGAAGTCAAGAATGATCCGGGATGGCCAAGAAGATATTGACGATGGCACCGACATTCCATCATTTACAACGGGTTTGCCACCGGTGGAGGAGATTGATGATTTTGACGATGATGTATCACATTTACTTCGATTAGACGTCGAGTGGACACGTGTTGAGAAGCCGAAAAAAAAGCAGAAAAAGAATAATTACCAAAATCTTTAATTCTTATGTACGTTGTAAACATTTAATTAGATACGGTTTTTTCATTCCGCATTGTTATATGGGAATTATTTATACATGCAAATACTTATGGAAGCAAATAATAATCCACAATATTTTATTGCACAACATACAGGTTTTGCCACAGAAAGGGATTATATTAACAATTTTAAAATTATTTTGTGTAAATTTCTAACCTACAACGACGGTTTTTCGAAAAAAACCGTCGTGGTATGTAATATACCACGACGGTGAAATTTTCTAACCGTCGTGGTAGAAATATACCACAACGGTCTTTTAGCTGACCGTCGTGGTAGATAAGGGGAAAATTTAGCACTGAACCTTCCACGACGGTCAGATTAAAAACCGTCGTGGTAGTTGAGGCGCGACTGACCCTATAAGGGGAACAATTAGCACTGAACCTATCACGATGGTCTTAAAAAACCGTCGTGGTAGTCCTTAATTCCACGACGGTCAGATTAAAAACCGTCGTGGTAGTTGAGGCGGCGACTGACCCTATCACGACGGTCAGAAAAAAACCGTCGTGGTAGACAATCTACCACGACGGTCAGTGAAAAAAACCGTCGTGGTTGTTTACCTATTCGCGACTGTTTCTTTTGTTGACCGTCGTGGTAGATAGTCGGTGGCTGCAAATGCATATCCTATCACGACGGTTTTTAAAAACTGTCGTTGTATGTCGAATTCCACGACGGGTGAAATTTAACCGTCGTGGTAGGATATATTTCCACGACGGTTTTTGAATAAACCGTCGTGGTATATTGTTTAGCGGCAATTTTTGAAATTTTTGGAACTGTTCAATTTTTTGCCGCTTTTAATAAAACCTAAAAAAAAACCCCTTTCTCCCAAACCCATTTCATCCCGAGCCTTATTCCCAAACTCTCTCCAGTTCTCTCTCGTCTCTCCCTCCCTTTCAAATCTTCACAAACTCTCTGAACACTCAAACTCCGACGCCATCGTCTTTCAGTTTCCTCCATTCTCCGACGCAACTCCTCCACCAATAACGACACTTGATTTCGGACTTTCCCAGTGTCTCTCGCCGACCACAACCCACTCTCTCCATATCCGGTAAGTTGTGATGCATATTGCTTGGGTAATGCACGAATGTGGGTAATTTCGGTCAACTAAGTCGAAAATAATTGATTATGATTGTTGATTATGGGTGTCGAACTTGATTACACTCAAGGCCGAAATGGGCAAAAGCCAGAGATAACATTTTCGGTCCTTGGGTATTGTGTTTGTGATTTATATTGATTTGAAATGGTTGGGTAAGGCTCGGATTTGTTAAGAATGTCATTTTCTGAGTTAAATGTTTGCATATTACGTGGTTTATTAAATGCCTCTTTGTGTGGTTGGTTAGGCTCGGATTTGTGAAATTTCTGGATAAAATTAAAGTTCTTGTTTGTCGTGATTGTTTGTAAAGTACAAGTTCGATTAAATGCCCCTGTCATACACATTTGGTGTTTTGTGCCAATGTAGATTGATTTACAATGTCAAAAGATCAACAAGAAGAAGTTTCAACCCAAACTCAAGTTGGAAAACCACGAAGAACCAACTCTTCAAGATTTAATGCCGACGAGGAGGGAAAACGAAGAGCAACTCTCCTTAAAAGAGTGCACGTTGTTAGGACGAGGGGAGAACGAATTCAAGTTTCGTTTGACGCAAAAGGCCAACCAATTGGCAAGGAAGGTGATGAATTACAGAGTTGGATTGGAGTGCTAGCTCGGGAGCACATTCCAATTTGGATTGCTGATTTCAGAAGTGCTGATTTGGAACCGAGGAAAGAACAAGTGTGGTTGGAAGTTGTAACTTCATTCACAGTTGATGAATCACACAAAAAGCAAGTTTTGAAGTCCTGTGGGGAGTCGGCTAAATGTTTTCGATATGATCTTTACCAAGCCTTTGTTAGGGATCATATTGATGATGAAAGTGTTTGGCAACGACCGGCAAAGGTGGTTAACAATTACCCAACCATCAGCCAGGACGATTGGGAAAGGTTTATTACCTATCGACGGACGGGTGATTTCAAGAGACTATCCGATCAAGGAATCGAGAGACGGAAAAAGAGCAAATACGGTTCTACCACAGGCCGAGACGGCTATAGGAAACGTGATCAAGAAATCGTACGTTAATTAATTGGGAAAAAAGCTTAAAGTCTATATAAATTTTATTTTGAAGTATGTGTTAGTTATGTTTACTAACTTTAATTACTAAATTGCAGTTCGAAAAGACGGGTTCATATGCGGACCGACATGTTATTTGGCGGGACACGCGGATCAAGCCCGATGGAGAGTACAAGAATCCATCGATTAAAATTATCGGCGATCAAATAGTAAGTCCACGGATCCTATTTCAAATAAAGTCTAAGATTGTCTCCATTATGTTTACGGGATGAATAACATATTGTGTAATTGTTATAGGACGAATTAACACAACAAGACACCCAAGGAAGCTTCGAATCCGTGGGGACAGAAGACATTTTGACCAAGTCTTTGGGCAATCCCGAGCATTCCGGTCGTCTTCGTGGGCAATCGAAATTTGTCAAGCAGGCGCAATACTACAATGCCATGCACGTACCAAGGGAGAATCCTGAAGTCTCCTTTATGAAACGACAGCTGGCTGCCTTGGAAAGAACGGTGCAAGAACTTTGTGCGAAGCACGGTATCAACCGTGAGACGATGGCTGAGGAGGCAGCCCCAGAAACTGTTGATCAGCACAACAGTTTCAAGGCGAGTTGCACACTCAATGAGAAAGACGCGGACGCGCCGGATCCGCAGCCCATGCCTAATGAAAGTAAGGAATGCCAACTTTTCCTTACTGATTTTATTAATGGTGGAGAAGTTTTGGTTGCACTAGGCAGGGCATACATGGACTGTGTTCCAACCGACACAGTCCATGGGATTCCTTTGGGCGCGGGGAATGTGCGGGTGACAATCAGTGTCCCAAAATTGAAACGTGCACTCCTTCCGATTCCGACGAATGAAGCCACATACATAGAAGAGGCTGTCGGGGGGTTTGTTGCTTGGCCCAAAAAATTAGTCGTGATTCAGAGCAGTTTAAGCCAAGCCAGTCGAGGTCCCAGTCAAGCTCCCGACCCGGAAGCAAAGGGAAAGAAAAGAATAAAAAAGAGAGCCGGGAGGAAGAAACTACAGTCACAACCGGAGGTACAACAGCAAACGGCAGAAGAAGTACCTCCTACGTTTGACTTCGATGCAATTCCTATTGAACTGAGACCGCTGGCTTATTACGCACAAAGTTCCTTGAGTGACGGTAGCCAGATTTCGTGCCCACCACAACAATCCGATGAAATGCCCATATATATTGGGTATGAAGATGTATATGATTTCATAACCTTTAAAGAAATCAGTGCAAGCAGTATAATGGTTTACATCAGGTAAATGCTTTTTCCTTAAACAATACTTAATTATTGTTCCAATTAGCGTCAAAGTTAGATATATATGTTGATTTTGCACGCGTAACAAGTTTGACTTAATTTTTTGCAGCTACTTATCGGATTGTTGTGCAAGAGCAGGATTGGATCAACGTTTCGTGTTTATATCTCCATTCCTTGTCTCGCCAGTTCAACAGAATGTAGATCGCGTAGCCTACATTCGAGAGAGAGCCGACAATATCATCCGGATCATAACAAACATACCAAGGGGAAGGCTTGTTCTCATGCCATATAACAGCGGCCAACATTGGATATTGGCTGTTATTAATCCGTGGGATGACTCCGTGCTCTATTTTAATCCTCTTGGAAACGATTCGGGTGAAGATTTTCAACAGCTAATTACGTTGTAAGTGTTATTTGATCGGCATAGTTCCATGATTAATTTTACATTCCATAATTGTTGTTCCGGATGTATTGATAATTGTTAAATTGTTAGGGCACTAAACGATTGGAAATTGCTGGTGGGACGAGGAATAACAAAGCGACGCAACTGCAAGACGTTGATTCAGACTGCCCGATGCCCGATACAGCAAGGAAATGTGCAGTGCGGCTATTTTGTATTGGGGTTCATGCGAGAAATAACGTTGAACGTCGATGGACTTGCCTTATTGCAAAACAAGACTTCTTATAATGAAGCTGATTTGAATTTGGTTAGGCAAGAGTGGACTACATATGTCATGAGCTTCATACAATACTGAGGCAAAGCATTTAGTTTAAATTTTGTATATATAGCAGTAGTTAATTAGTTATATATATATTAATTGTTGTACATTGTATCGGCTATATCATTTATGTTATTATTTAATTCTTTGCTGCTTAAATTTTTCATGTCATGAATGAATGAACAGGAATGAACGAACTCGTCACGACCTACCACGACGGTTAACAACAGAAACCGTCGTGGAAATAAATATACCACGACGGTTTATACACGGACCGTCGTGTTAAGTCTATATACCACGACGGTTATTTACATAAACCGTCGTGGTAAATCGCATATTCCAAAATGTTAATTTTTGGTACTATTTTTACCAAAAATATACCACGACGGTTAATTAGAACAGTCGTGGTATATTTGCCAAAATGTTAATTTTTGGTATTATTTTTACATATTCCACGACGGGTACTATACATAACAGTCGTGGTAACGTTAAATACCACGACGGTTTATCTGTATAACCGTCGTGGTATGTCATCTATCACGACTGTTACCACGACGGTTTTTAGTTAGAACCGTCGTGGTATAGTTGTCAAAATGTTAATTTTTGGAACTTTTTTTACCTATTCCACGACGGGTAAAGAACCGTCGTGGAATCTTTCTAGATTCCACGACTCTGGATTCCACGACGGTTAGATAACCGTCGTGGAAATATTACCACGACGGTTAAAAAACCGTCGTGGTATCTACATTCTGTAGTAGTGATTATTTGCGACAATAATTGATTTGTAACCTTTATAATTACCTTATTGGACATTATTTTTAAATTTAATATTTTTGCACACATAAATTTACACGGTTCAATTTATTACAGGACATAAAAACATGCTGAGAAATTTAGCAAGAGCTCCAAGTAACAAAGAGTACATAATGTACCTGAAAATCTCAAAGGCAGAATGTTTGGACGACATAGAATAGTATTGACTGTTGACAACATTTTTTATGTACAGGAAGAAACACCATTTGCAACTGTTGTAGGAAAAAGAAAACAATCTTAAACTTTTTAAGTTGAACATTTTAAACTTTTTTTTGTCTTTTTCCTCAAAAATTTTTGTCTTTTTTCCAAAAAGTTTTTGTCTTTTTTGAAAATTCAAAAAAATTTACTATTGAAACTTAAAAATACCAACTCAAACCGTTTCACCGAACGGGCCCTTAAATTTCATATCTAGCATTGTAACTTACTGTACATATATTAGCTCTTTTTTTTTCTTTGTTTTTTTTGTTTTGTTTTTTTTTCTTTCTTAATGTTATTCCTTCTTCATATTTGCTCTTTTTTCAGATTAATTGTGTGTGTCTATATATATATATATATATATATGCATATATTATGAAATTTATATATAGATAATGTAAGAATAGCTAATAGACCTACTGAAAAAAAAAAAAAAAAAAAAAAAAAAAAAACAACACCAACAACAACGGCTCGCGCATTTTCACGGGCACTCACAGCTAGTTCTAAAAATTCTCAATTATAATCAACTGTATTAATTCAAGAGTAAAAATTTATATATCAATAAAAAAATTAAATAATATTCATTCTTGAAAGTAAAAAATTTAATTCCATGCCTCTATCAAGCTTACAACAAGTTATCTTTCAAACAACCCCAACAATTTCTTCTAAAAAATGAAATAATATAGTGAGAATATTTACTTACTACCACCTTCAAGGTAAACATATTATTTAAAAAAAAAAAAGACTATAAAAAACATATTACAACGATAAAATAAGTTGTAAAATTATAATATACAATTTGAAATTATTTCTTTTTAATTTAGTTTGAAATTATTTTTAAGTGGAAAGAATTTATAAATTTCAAACACATAGTTAAATGCAATTTCACAATTTGTTACAAAGATAAATAATGGGTAGATTAGAAAATATTAAGAAATTATTTTATAATTTAAATTGATCATAGCTGACAGTCACAGATCTATACAGGGCCAGGGGGCACATGAGCTCCCATCTCCAAATTTTTGAATTCTAAATTTTGCCCCATGTTTTCTTAAAAATTTGAAATTTGGCCCCACTCAAAAGTTTTTTCTCAAATGCATCCCCACATAACACTTACATTATTTTTGTATATTAATACCGTCACTAACATTTGATTCTTATTTTTTCTCCTAATTTTTTTAAACTTTTATTTGTTTTAAAGATTTATTGATTTTAAAATTATCAACAATTAGAAAATTAGTGAGTATAAGTTTCTATTTTTTAGTAAAAAGAATTACCTTTAAAAGGAAAAAAAAATGGTTTAAAATAAATAAAAAGTGAAGCTTAATTTTCTATATAAAAAATTACGAATAACATACAACAAATTATGAGCTATAAGCTTTTTTTTTATGTCATAAGACTAATATTTGAGATAAAATTCAAGAATAAATTTAAAATTGTATTTGAACATAAAAACAATATGTAATCTTCACTGAGACAAATTTCTTTGACAAATAGTGAATACATATTTTAAGACATCAAACCTATCCAGTTAATCATAATTAATTTAACAATTGACTGCATAAATATCAAAAGAGTATATTTTAAATGAGGAAATTAAATTGTGAGGCATCATCCATTCTCTTTGCTTTCATTATCCTGCCTGAGTCCGTCATTCCATCAATTAAAGCTTAGGTATGGGCTTCTCACTCGTAATACCTATAACATGAACAACACATGAGTTAGCTTTTACTCAGCAAGTACATCACTATAAGCAAGGTGGAATATTAATAATGCATGACGTTTTATGAATAGTTAAATTATATGCTCATAATTTATTCGGACTCATGGTGTACAAACGTAATCATTCCACACTACTAAAGAGAAGTTAAGGGAGTTGCCCAATCCAATAATAGACGGGATTAAAAAAGTCATGATTATCTTCATTTATGTGGAAATTGGTATGACACTTAGTTTTCTTTCACTGTCATTAGCCTACTACTCTTTTTAGGTTGAGCATGTGATTATGAACTTATGATCATGCCTCAACGAACATATATTAAAAACTCATGACAGAGAGGCATCATCATGATCATATTAAATCATGGGCATAACATTTACTATCATATACACCTCAGATTATTTGCATAGCTGCTCACAATATCAAACAAAAATTTATAATATTGTAGGTGAAGTTTCTACTTACAGAAATTTCGTAGACTATGATTTCTCTGTCAATTTGCCTCACTCAATCCCATCATCGGTATTTTGTCCTAGCACTCCCAAAAAAGCTCGTTGGTCTCCTGAATCTCAGTGGACTCATCCTTGGAGAGCTTATTCTTGGGTTGGAACTAGGACACTAGATCTCCTTAAAAAAAATTTCTTGGAGTATTTAACAAATAAACCTTTTAACAAAAAACCCGAACGAAAAAAATCTGAAGAATAAGAAAAAAGAGTGCATGATCCATTATTAAACCTACTACAACTCCCTTAAAAAAAAAAATCAAACGAAGAAAAAACAATACTGTTACACTAGTAGCATCATAAAGTGTTAATCAATAGTATTGTTTCCAATCAATGATTGCATCATCCACGTTTGTAAAATCTTCAACCATGTCATCTTAGAATTAATGTAAATATGTTTTAGGTTAGATGACTTAATTACATTGATAAAAATATGTCATTTTTTTTTATTATGGAGAATTAAAAGAGAAATTACAAAATGTTAAAAAAAAAAAAAATTGTCGTCGTGCTAGCCCGTCGTGCTTAACATGCCATGTCGTGTTTGGCTCATGCCTATGTCGTGCTCGTGCTTAACAGCGTGCCGTGTCCTGCTAGGTCCACGTGCTTAAAATTATGAGCTCGGCATGACCCACCATCTCGTACCGTGCTTCGTCCAGTCCACTATAATCTCGTGTCGTATTGTGCCTGGCCCATAATTTTTCGTGTCGTACCATCGTACTTGTGTTCATAACTATTATAAACATTAGTGTAGGCTTGTAGCAAACAAAAATGAAAAAAATATATAAACATTACTCTGATAAGAGCATGTTAGTAAATTCAACATTTATTTCAATTAAACAGTAAATAGGGGAGTTATGATTTAACATTCCCTTATCCTAGCTTCTGTTTGGTTTTTAGGTTTGAACCTAAAGTTTTAATCTCAGTTTTAATCTTTTTTTGAAAAGTCAACAAAAATTACAACTAGTTTTTGAAAAATCAACCAACTTCAACTTAAAATTTTCATTCTAAACTTGTATACCAAATGCAAGTTTACTTTTCCCGATATCATGTGTGTCATGAGATTACAATTTCTAACTTAATAAGTAAACACATAAACATGAACATGTGTAGGAAAGAGAAACACTCCTCCCATTCTTTTTATCTTTCATGTGAAGTATACATGGCTCCAATGTAATGTGCCCGACAAATAAGACTGGAATCAGGGAGGAAGCTAAAAAGGCACAAGAAGGCACAATGTAATCCTACCAAACCTTTTTTTTTCTTCTTCTTCTTCTTTTTAGCCCACATATTCACGTATATATTCACAAATAGTCCTCTTAAGCCCCCTTAACTTTTTGATTTTTTTCTTTTTAGTTTATATACTTTTGTACAAATTTGCAACCTGAACAGTTAGAGCGTCATCACAATCACCACTTTTACACTTTTTTTTTTTTTTTTTGCTAACGTAGCATTGTCATTTATATATGGGTTAATTTCATTAATAGCACCTGTAGAAATTTTATTATTAAAAATAGTATCGCTTTTTTTTCCCTTCATTAATAGCACTTAATGTGGGGCCCAGTAGCATTTAATGTATATCAAATTACAGGTTTACCCTCATCTCCTACCAGCTCAAATATCTCTCTCCCTCGCATGGTCCAAAATTTTTTTCAAACCAACATCTACAGTATTTTAGAGAGAGAAAACTGAAATCTAGATAGAGAAAGAGTTACCACCCACCGGAATCTTATTTTTTTTCACTTTTTCGCCTAGCCCCCCACCCATTTTGAAACTCAAATCTTCATATAATAGAGAGAAACTTCCATTTAGAGAGAGAAACTTTCATCGAAAGTTTTTTTTTTTAAATCTAACATTTTTGGTCATTTTTGAGTAAATGTCATTCATGTTATGACCATCCGGTTATAATAGTTATGACCTATGTTAAATTTTTTTTTTATTTTTAAAATCTAACATTTTTGACTATTTTTTAGTACAGATCATAACTGTTATGACCGGGTAGTCATAACAGTGTGATCATAACGTTTATGACCGGGTGGTCATAACGGTTATGACCGGGTAGTCATAACAGTGTGGTCATAATGGTTATGACTAGGTGGTCATAATGGTTATGACTAGGTGGTCATAACTGTTATGACCGGGTAGTCATAATAGGTGCTCATAACGGTTATGACCGGGTGGTCATAACGGTTATGACCACCCGGTCATAATAGTGTGGTCATAATGGTTATGACTAGGTGGTCATAACTGTTATGACCTGGTAGTCATAACAGTGGGTCATAACGGTTATTACCGGGTGGTCATAACAGTTGGTCATAACGGTTATGACTAGGTGGTCATAACTGTTATGACCGGGTAGTCATAACTGTTATGACCGGGTAGTCATAACAGTGGGTCATAACGGTTATTACCGGGTGGTCATAACGGTTATGGTCATAACGGTCATAACGGTTATGGTCATAACTGTTATGACCGCTGGTCTAAGACAGAGGTCATAACTGTTATGACCGATAGTGTAACACAGAGGTCATAACGGTTATGACCGCCTGGTCAATATCGTTGTGACCAAAATTATATGTGAAAATTTAACAGTTACAGGGGGTCACAACGAAAATTACCAGGCGATCATTATGAAAATGATCGATCCTGTAAGAAGACCAACTGTTAAACAAATTCATTTTCATAATGAAATTTTTTTCTCTTTTGCAAACAAAGCGTTAAACGAAAACTTTTAAACATTGAAACGAAAAAGTAATTTTTTTTACTTTGGACTTCTTTGATTCCTTAACTTCGATTTCCCCTCAACCCTTCATCGGCCACCATTCTCTCGATCTCTGGCGCCGGTTTTTTAAACTATTCTAAGCTATTTATAGATGCCTTTCGTGATGGTTTCGGACGGTTTCCGAGCGGTTCCGGCCGATTGCAACTATTTCTCTCTAGATTTCATTTTCTCTCTCTAAAATACTGTAGATGCTGGTTTGGGGCATGCGAGGGAGATGAGGATAAACCTGTAATTTGACATACATTTAATGCAGCTGGGCCCCACATATCATGGATTTTGATGACGTGACGGTGTCAAAAGTGAAGGGATGAAAAAGTGGTGCTGATTTTAATATTATTTTCCCCACAGGTGCTAAAAGTGAAATTAACCCTTTATATATTTATCATAATTAGCTCCCTCATTATAATTCCTAGACTGGAATGCTCGTGTGTGTCTATGACCTAGATTTCATTTGTCTTCTCGTATCCCGTTCTTAATCAAACTTAGCTTGGACTTATTCTTGTTTGCTATTAAGTGTTAGTTTGCATGCCACCCCCCACGTTACCTATTTCCTCTTTTCTAACTTTTTTTTTGGGTAGAAAAAGAACTATTTATATTTTATGCCAATATTTACATGCAGGATTGGCTTATTGAAGAGTAGAAGGAAGAGTACAAGCAATCAGATTTGGCATGCCATTGCATTCATTGGGAAACCATAATATCTCATTTTCACTCTTCCTCTGCTTAGCCAAACTCTGACTACCTCTGTTTTATTGCCTTCCAATTTTCCTTGATGCATCTTTGTCAGCAATTTGTCACGTTCAAATTTTGTTTGGTTTCATTTTGTTTTACCTTTTTTCGGTAATTGTAAATACAAGCTCATATTCATTCACCTTTCCTTTGGTCGTCCGGATATCGAGTTAGGAAACTTGTTCTTTTGAGTAAAATGAAAAGCAACATCCGATCCAACACTATAAGAGAGTTAGCAAATCGGTGTTTATCTCTTACCATAATTCTTGTATTTTCAATAGGCGAGATGTTTTAGTTTTGAACGAGAACCTAGAGGCTGACCAGCTTGGTAAAGTAAAGTTTAAATGCGATACCAAATTTTGATTTCTTATCCTGTTGTTTTGATGCATGTTATTAGGCAAAATCTATTCGAGACGCGGCAAGTGGATTCGTTGAGGAGCAGTTGAAAATGGAGTATGTGTATGACTACATGTTTCATCTTTTAAAATGAATATGCCAAGCTCTTGCAATTTGAGTCTTCAAAAACCTCAAAAAGTCAAATTGATTTCTATTTGGAGTCCATGGCTTGCTTAACACCGTGGACGGAGGAAAAAGTTCGCGATGGATTCAACGGTGAAGGGTCCTGCAGGAGTAGCAATGCACCATGCCACCTCCTTACGGTCCTTCCTCCTTTATTCACTCATCAACACAAAGGTAAAGTTCAATTGAACAAGTGGAAATGTGGCAGAACAAGTAGACTAGTTTTCTTTTATATAGAATTTCATGTATACAGAAAAGTAGCAAGGTTACTTTTTTTCATGTACGATTTCATTTTAGACTTAAGAAAGGATATGTCACTAGATCTATATACCATAATATAACATCCGACATTTCCGGACTTATATTTTTTGATGACAATGATCTCAGTCATGCACTCTTTTACCAATCAGAGCACTGTCATGCGTTTCGGAACTTTTTTAGACTGAAAACTAAACAATATTGAAGGATTGAAACCAATGACAATAACACTAATTAGATATAAATACATGACCATTCACAATAACATATCCAATACAACATTCCACAACACAAAACATAATAACCCCAATAACATACAAAATATCCTAGTAGTATTCATGAAAACATAACTAACGCAAAATTATTCAATGTAAAACATAATATCCCAACAAAGCAACTAATAACCACACCAAGTACAGAAGAAAAGGAGACGTGTTTTTATTGGAACTCACAAACAGGGTAAACATTTGGTGACCTTCTTGTGTTACTCTTCAGTACCGTTGGTCCACTCCATCATCTTCTTCAGCCTTGCTACTTTCACCGCTATCATCATAAGCATCCATTCTTTAGTGTTGTCAACAAAGCGGAAATAAGCGACTCTCCAGCTCCTTTTCAAAACTAAAGTCCCAATAACTCCCCACAAACCTGTCGCGTAGCCAGCCAATACAACAAAGTAGAACAAGATCTTTTCTTTCTTGTCTTCTTCACAATCTCTCTCTCCATGGCGAGTGCTTTTTGGAGGTTGGACTGAATCATCATCACCGGGACATTTAGTAGGCAAAGGCTTCCCGCAGAGTTGAAGGTTTCCAGCATAAATGGACTGATCGTCGAGAGTTTGGAGTTGATTGCTTGTCGGAATCTTCCCTGACAAGTTGTTGTGCGACAAGTTGAGGTGGCTTATTGACGGTAAGGTGGACATGCTAGGAGGAATTGAACCAGAAAGATTGTTGTTTGAGAGGTCAAGAGATTCCAGTAACTTCAATTCACCTATCTTGTTGGGGATATTGCCTGACAAGTGATTGTGTGACAGATTCAAACCACGCAATCCAGACAGTAGGCATAGTTCCTCTGGAATAACTCCAACCAGCTTATTAATTGAAAGGTCCATAACGTCAAGAAGTTTCAGCTGCATTTTTGTATACTCAAGATCAACTCCTTTTGTGACTTCTCGTACCTTTTCTCTATGCCAGCCTGTATCTCCATCTAATGAATCTGATGAATTTGCTTGTGGTTCTTGGACCGTAGTATTCTCTGTAACCATTCCAGTGAGCTTGCCAAAGCAACGTGGGATTCTTCCTTCCAGATTATTATCGGCAAGATCCAAGATTTGCAATTTTCCGAGTTGGCATAGTTGTGAAGGAATGCTTCCATTTAGCATATTATTTCGAAGCCTGAGAATCTGCAGTGACGAAAGGCTCTCTCCAATCCAGGTTGGTATAGATCCGAAAAATTTATTCTCACCCAGATCAAGAATTTCCAAGTCCTTACAGTTACTCAAGGACAAAGGAAGCTTTCCTGTGAGATTGTTTTCCTCAATATGCAACCTTTTGAGGTATAAGAGGTGCCCTATTGACTTTGGAATAAGTCCTGATAACTTGTTGTATGATAGGTCTATGACGTAGAGCAATTGAGTATCTCTCCAACACCGAGGCACTTCTCCAGCTAGCATGTTTCTTGAAAGATCCAGAACTTCAAGCCCTTTCAGTTGGCATAATGAGTTTGGTATAGAACCATTCAGCAGGTTGTTTCCAAGAAGTAGAGTTGATAATCCAGCTGGCATCCTATCTTCAATATTCATTGGAAGCTCTCCACTGATTTTGTTCATAGAGAGATCAAATATTGACAACCATGAAACATTGGCAAAGTTGAGTTCAGAAACAACACCCTGCAAGGAATTGGAAGAAAGATCTAATTCCCACAATTTCGTTAGTTGTCCAAGGCTACTAGGAATAAATCCAGTCAATTGATTTCGTGAAAGACCTAAATAACTCAATGTTGTCAATTTCCCTAGTGTTTGCGGAACAGTCCCATTCAACCGGTTATCTGAAAGATCTAATGCTAGCAAGGCTGGCAATCTCCCCAACCCTGATGGAATGCTCCCATACAACTGATTGTTAGAAAGATCTAATTTTTGCAAGGCTGGCAATCTCCCCAACCCTGATGGAATGATCCCATACAACTGATTGTGCGAAAGATCTAATTCTTGCAAGGCTGGCAATCTCCCCAACCCTGATGGAATGATCCCATTCAACTGATTGTTAGAAAGATCTAATTTTTGCAAGGTTGGCAATCTCCCTAACCAATGTGGAATGATCCCATTCAGCTGATTATAGGAAAGAGACAAATGTTCCAACGCTGATAATCTCCCTAAGAATTGTGGAATGGTCCCAGTCATTTGATTTCCTGAAAAATATAAACTTTTTAACATTGACAATTCCCCGAAGGAAGATGGAATTGGACCATGAAATAAATTTTCTGAAAGATCGAGGGCCTTCAAATCCTTCAACTGCCCCAAGTAATCTGGCCAATTACCACTAATTCCACAATAACTTAGACTTAGAAACTCTAAATCATAGTCTAGGCATCTTGATGAATTCTTGATACTTCCTAACACCTCACCAAGAAATGAGTTGAAAGACAAATCTAATGATCTTAAAGAACAAGCCTCATTTAACATTGACAACATCCCACCTTCAATATTCTCAAACTGATTCCGCCTTAGATTGAGATCAACAAGGCTCTTAGAATTAACTAACCAAAGTGGAATAGTGGAATTAAAGTGGTTGTTTGAAAGATCAAGCACTTTAATTGCAGTCATGTTCTGAAGAGCATTGGGAATAGGTCCATCAATCCCATTACCTCCTAGATCAAGAAATTGAATGCTTCTAAAGAAGGTGGAATTATTGAAACCACTTGTAAAGTGAGTTTTTCGGATTCCGCAATCAAGTAAGCGCAATTCTAGCAGAGAAGGAAGTGCACTAAGTACTTGCATCAGATCGAGTGCCTTGCTAAGGTTCACAAAGCTCATGTCAAGGTGTTGTAGAGATGAAAGCCTTGAAACCCATTGGAGATTATCAGCATATAAGCCACCAGAACTGAGATAAAGTTCTCTAAGTGCAGTCATGTTGTGGAGAGCTGTAGGAATCGGGCCTGTAAGACTATTATAACTCAGACCAAGGACCTGAACTCTTGTGAGGAAGGTGGAATTAAGAGAATTGCGAGAAAAGTGAATATTCTGTATTCCACAACCATTTAAGCCCAAGTTTATCAGAGAGGGCAGTGTACTGAGTACCTGCATCACATCAAGTGCCTTACTTAGGTTTTCGGATTCTGCAACCAAATAAGCACAATTCTAACAGAAAAAGAAGCGCATTATGTACCTGCATTAAATCGAGTGCCTTGCTAAGGTTCATGAAGCTCATGTAAAGGTGTTGTAGAGATGAAAGCCTTGAAACCCATTGGAGATTATCAGCATATAAGCCACCAGAATAGTAATTCCCCTGATAACTGAGATAAAGTTCTCTAAGTGCAGTCATGTTGTGGAGAGCTGTAGGAATCGGGCCAGTAAGACTATTATAACTCAGACCAAGGACCTGAACTCTTGTGAGGAAGGTGGAATTAAGAGAATTGCGAGAAAAGTGAATGTTCTGTATTCCACAACCATTTAAGCCCAAGTTTATCAGAGAGGGCAGTGTACTGAGTACCTGCATCACATCAAGTGCCTTACTGAGGTCCATGAAGCTAACGTTGAGGTGTTTCAAAGACGACAGACCTGAAACCCAGTGGATATTATCAGCATAGGCTGCCTGATAATGTGGATGACTTAGATCAAGGATCTGCAGGCTAGTAAGGTTGCCAAGCTGTACTGGAACCCTTCCTCCAAATCCTGCTCCAGAAAGATTAAGATATCTAAGATGCTTTAGGGAGCCGATGAACTTGGGAATTGGGGTTTGATTGAAGTCGTTTCCACTCAGGTCCAAGTACTCCAAACGGTTCAGCTCCACCAGACAAGAATTAACTTCCTTAACAAATACTTTCTCGTATGTAGTAAAGGAGACCCATTCATACCCAAAGAGATCGAAGGCTGAAGAACTGGGTGCTCTGAGATCAAGCTTGACAATATGTCCAGTATTTTGATCACAACTGACTCCGTTCCAATGACAGCAATCATTCCCTGACCAAGAGACAAACCGGTTCGAGGAATCACTGAAACTTTGTTTGAGCTGTAGAAGACAGTCTCTCTCCGTTTCTCTGCAGCCAAAGGTCGAGTTTCTGCAGAAACATGATTGCAATCCTTGAACAAACAGCAGAACAACTAGAAAAAGTACAACACGAGAAGATTTCTCCATCTTTGTGCACAATTTGCCTCTCAAAAGCAAACCATGCACTAACTCTTGCTAGCGTAATGAGATAGACCTGATCAACTAATAATTATTTCGTCTTCGTGCTTCATTGAGGTCAATGTCAGCAGTTGGAAAATTTTGAGTCAGAAGAAACTGCAAAGGAGGGACCATTTGGGTACCCCACTACTTTTTATGAGAATAGACAAAATTTTCACAGCCTAATAAGTTTTTTGTTTTGTTTTCTTTGTTTTTCTACAAATGACTAAGTTTGTGTTTGGTTTGTCGGTTGGAGATTAAATTTTTAAATTGAAGTTAGTTGACTTTTAAAAAATTAATTATATTTTTTTGTTGACTTTTCAAAAAATAAAAAATAAAAACTAATATGACAAAGTACGATTTAGTTGGAGTTGAGTTGAAATACCAAACAAAACATAAGTCAGAAAATGCAAGTTGATTCATCGAAGCTACTATTTTGAATTCTTTATCCCGCTTTGTTTATACCTTTAGGGCCTGTTTGGTATACATGATTAAGAAAGATAGGATTGGACTAGATTTTAATCTCTTGTTTGGTGAGAAATTTTAAAAGACCGGAAGTTATCCATTTCATAACTTAATTCCTTTGGAAGGATATTCAATTATCCTCAGTAAGAAGAGGGGATTAAAAAAGTTCATCTTCTCTCTCTTAAATCTTCCCTACAAGTCACTTATCTAATATTTTAATTTCAAAAGATTTCAATCTTAATCAATCATATGATAATATTAGATGAAATTCAATTATATTATTTTCTAAACATTTTAATTCATTTTATACTTCCCGCGTGGATGTAGACTTTTAAAGTCGTTGTGGAAAAGAAAAGGATAATTCAGAACGTCCTCACTAATATGAAAACTATGGATCACTGATGATTATCATTGACTTCTGGTGTAATAATATCACTTTCAAGACTTTGAAACTGCTGGTGTAATAATATCACTTTCAAGACTTCGGGTGTAATAAATAATTGAAGTCAAGAAATTGAGGGGGGCACCGTCTCTACAGACTAAGAATAAATAATTCATTAGTTAATTGTATTATGATAAATGAGCTCACAAATATATACAAATTTACAAGTATAAAGTCGAGAAAGTTTTCTAATACTTATAAATCTATCAAAACAAGAAGTATCTTAAATTACAATAAATACAAATAAATAAAAAATTTCTCATAAAAATTATTACATACAAAATAATAACTTTTCGTAATACAAACTGGTAACTTTTTCTAATAATCACTAAGGCTCTGTTTAGTGAGTCAATTTGGACTCAATTTTTTGAGTTCAAACTGAACTCAAACCGTTTGGAAAGCCATTTCATTCCCAACTCATAGTTGGACCGTTGCACAGTAAATAAAACTCGGTTTACTGTGTGCCTAACCCTCCCTCTTGTGCTGTCTCACAGTGATTGATCATTATGCACCCACCGCCTGCAGCTCCCCCCCACCCTCGCCCATCTGCTGCTTCACAGTGCCTTGGTTGACGGCTTTCTCGATCGTCAGCCACCTACCCTGTGATAACCCGAATTTTTATGACTCTAGATTTCCTTTGAACAAGGAAAACCTAAGTCTAGATCGTGGTTGGAATGGAATAGCAGTATAAGTTTGAGTTCTCATTTAACTAGTAACGAGACTCAACGATGGATTACTTAGGCCAGTATAAGGCATTTTAAGGAAAATGACGTGTTGAAATTTCATGATTTCATGATGGTCAAAGTTTGACCAAGATAGTCAAAGTTGACCAAAAGTCAAGGTATGAGATCGCTCTAGAATAATCGTGAATAATATTTGGAGCAATGGGGATTTAGCAGTTTCAAGTTCTAAGAAGAAAAATCCATACACAGTCCAATTTTACGAGGATGAACTCCGGACTGCAATTTAGTGAAACAGTACTGTTTTAAGTGAAAAACAGTATTAGTATTGATTAAGTTAGTAGGGAAATGGACTGAAACCCTATATTTAAGGATTTTTGGAAATTTAGTGGACCATTAGGTATGGAATTGAAGCCAAGTGGCTCCACCAACACTGTCCACCTCACAGGGACTAAAGTGCAAATATTTTGTCATTAAGGATTAAAGTGCAATTCTAAGTAAGTAAGTAAGTATGTAATTTTTTGAATTATGGAATTTATGGATATTCCTAACCAAGTTTCCAACTAGAGTTGAACTAAGCCAATGGTTGGTTACAAATTTAGTTAGCTTGGTTGCATTGGAACAAGCAATTAAGCTAGAGATAAGTTTGAGAAGATTTTTCTTTGCTTCCCACATGCTATGGTCGGTTTTTTCATCCTTGGAAAACAAGGAAATATGCTTAGGTAAGCAAGGTGACACAAGCAAGGAGAGATAAGCAATCAAGAAGCTTGGTGAGCAAGCCAATTTTGGTTCACACATGGCTTGATAGCATGGTGACAAGTGTATGCTCTAGAAAGGCTTGTTGAGCAAGCCAACTTTTGGCTCCCACACATGTAAAGGCCGGTTGTGTGTGGCTTGGAAAACAAGCAAATTTTGCTTGATGATGTCAACAAAAGATGTCACCAAGGTGACATAGGCTAGGTGATGTAAGCATGGCTTGTTGAGCAAGCACTTGCATTCTTAGTCTTCATGGCCGACCACATCATCTAGGGGGGGGACACCTCATCAAATCCTCATTGGATTTTATGGAAAGAAGTCTTCCCTTGTTCTCCAAGGGAATGGCTAGCCAATAAGGCCACACCACATCACCTAAGGGGGGGCTTGTTGAGCAAGTAAACCCTTAGATGTAATTAGGAAAAACTTTAGCTTTTCATTCTCCTTTTTCCTTCCACTAGAAGCCGAACTTCAAGGGAGAAGAAAGACCATGTGTTGGTCGGTTTTTCTTGAGCAAAAAGCTAGAAAAAAAAAATTAGAAGAAAAGCTAGAAAGAAAGGAAGAGAAAGGAAGGTGTGGAGGCCGAAAATTTGGAGAGAAATTCCATAGAGGGGAAACCGGATTTCTTGAGCAAGGAGTTAGAAGAAAAAGTTTAGATCCAAAGTTAGATCTAATCTCAAGAAGTAAAGGTAATCCAATCCTCCTAAACCCCTCTAGTTCTTTAATTAGGTTTTGATTCAAATTTTGTGTATTTTCATGTGGGAGAGGCCGAAAATTTGGAACCCCAATTGGAGGGGAAATCCGGACTTGTTGGCAGCCAAAGGGAAGGTATAAATCCTCTAACCCTAAGTGTTTTATTTAAATTTCATTTGGGAAATTTAAATGTATTTCAAGCTTGATTTGTATGAGCATAAGCTCATTTAATTTTCTGCCCTAATTAGGATTTTAGGGTTGTGTTTGATTGATGTATGGTGTTGCAAACCAAACGTTTTGCAAACCCCGGTTTGGTGCAAGAACACCCAAGGGTTTTGCCTTGCATGAAGATGTTTAAATGATATATGACTGCATGTGTTACGTTAGAAGCACTGCAGGTCGTCGTAGGCTCACGGCCTAGGCCGTTCGAGGTAGTGTGCACGTAAAATTTACGTAAAACGAACTTAAAACCGAAAACTGCCATTTTCGGGTAAAACTGACCAGTTTCGGGAAAAGGGAAATTTGACGCCCTTAGGGGCCGAATTTGGAGAAATTTAAAACACGAAAGTTGTTCGGAACGATTTTTCCTAGGGGGATGCGTGGACCGTTTTCAAAAATAAGGCCCCAATGGCCTTCGTTTACCCCAAAACCCGTGGCTGATCCCCAGACCCAGTTTTCACTCAGTTTTTCGGGATCAGCCAATTTCAAACAAAAACTGGGACGAATATAGGCTGAATTGGAATTTTTGTAAAACACGAAAGTTTTAGTATTTTTCGAGAGCTACAACTTTCGTGAAGAAAACTTTTTCAGATTACGAACCGATTTCTAAACTGGGGTCGCTTTTCGAAGGGTGCGCAGGGAATCCGAAAATTCCTGCACCACTAGCCTTTCCAATGTCTTTAGAAAACTATTTTTTTTTTACTACAAACTATTGTTTCGATTATGGAAAACTGTTCCAAGGGCAGTTTTCAACCTCAAATGATTTTATAAAAGCACTAATCCAAGAGTTTGGATTTTTACGATTTAAGTAAAGGATTTTTATGAAGTTTTGGGATTAATTTCCCTAAATTTTCCAAGTAAGGGAAAATGAATTTTTCAAGTTGGAGTATAGCAAGCGATTAGTTTACGAAAGGTAACCGGGAGTTATACCCGAGTTACTGGGTCAAGCCCAAAGCCCAAGGTTGACCCAACAACGGTTGACCATAGTTGACCGAAGTTGACCATTGTTGACCATAGTTGACTTTGGTTGACTAACAAGTGGATTTTAGTATAACCTTAAGGGTTAGTCAAGATAACCCTAAAGGACACCAAGATTAATAAACTGGGCTAAGGTATAGGGTTACTATTTGTAACCCAGTAAGACATCTAGTATCGGGGACATACAACTAGGAATATGTAGACATGTTGGTTAGATCCCCAACATTCCACAATACTAATTAGACCCTTACCTATGTCCTTCAACTAGCAGGAGGAAACCTGCAGCTGTACCCAGAGGAGGAGCAGCACTTCGTAGGACATAACGAGAGAGGTAAGTACAACTCCGCCTACAGCATAGGCCCTTTGTTGCCTGATGTAATGTGCTGATATGTGATAATGTGTTATGCTATGCTATAGCTATGATATACTAAGTTATGTTATGACATGCAATGCCATGTTTTCAGAAATGCCATGTTTTCAGAAATGCCATGTTTTCAAAAAGGCCATGTTTTGACTAATGTTGATTATGTTATAATATTGTGACATCATGAAGCATGTTCACTAATATTAAACCACTTGGTAAGAACAAGACAAGTAGAATGTTGTGTCGTGCCGACTTGCCACAAAGGCGGGTTTAAATGGTATGGTTCATGGTTTGAGTTGGATTGGAAGGCTACCTAAACTACTCCATGTTAAACTTTGTGTTTCATGGTTTGAGTTAAAACGGACTGCCACCTTCAACCATTCCTTGGCTATGTACCACGGTACGAGCACACATGATATGTAAAGGAATAGAACTAAATTATGTTATAAATCCATAATTGATTCATAAGAGATTATAATTGGTTCATGCACAATGATATGTTTTGTGTCGCGGATGTGATAGTTGTACTTGCTGAGCGAAAGCTCACGTCTTACGTCTATGCTGTAGGTAAGTATCCTGCCAGCAATCTCTGATGCAATACTGTGGAAGGCTGGTGCTGCGGACTGTGAAATGTGGGATGGACACTGCCACAGCTTTTGAAAAAAAAATATATATATACTCTATAAAATATGTTGTAATGAAAAAGGGTTTTCGTATTTTCATGACGTTTTAAGTATGGATGACAAAGTTTATATAAGGCAAGCAAGTTGCCTCTTGTGGTACCAACCCACATTAGTTCGGGTTTGGTCTACAACATGATTTAGATGGCCTTCAAGGAAGGTTTGAAAGTTCGGTACTCGAGGAAGTACCTACCAGTCAGTTGAAAGTTTTAAAATAAAGTTCAAAAAAAAAAAAAAAAAAAAAAAGAAAATCTTTCCCAAATTTTCCGTAAGTTTAATTTAAGTATATAAGTAAGGTGACGACCCGGCCCACGTCTACGTAGTCGTTCCCGTACGTAGATGGTGTAAGTCGGGGCGTGACAGTTTGGTATCAGAGCAGAGTTCCTGCCATCCAGTTTCACAGTTCTGCTGCCAGCGCCACAGTTTTGTAAGTTTATTTTCTTACTTTGTTTTATAAGATTATTAGAATAGCATGTATCTAGTGTTAAATTTGGGTCGAACTAAAGAGGACCACGAGGCTCTGTTGACATTCCGAGGAATGGTGGAGAAGCGTCGCGTCTTCAATAAGACCCAAGGAGTGGTTGCACGATATGGAGACCCTCCTCAGATTATGTCATGCAGGGATGCATCTTCAGGATGTGCTTGCCAGTCGAGCCAACGTCTAGTCAAGGAAGCTCGTGCAAGGAGCCTTGGCCAAGAGAATCTTGAGAGGAGATTCCTAAATGGATTTCTTGACAACATCAAGGGTCGCCCATGTATTACCGCAATATCGAGATGTACCAGAATATGTACATGAGAAGATACGTCAGCGATTGTTGTAGTTGACATGCTCCTCCGAACGAGTTTATGGGCTTTTATTGCCAGTGAATCAGAATAGCACAGTGGAAGCGTGATGGATAAACTAAACTCACGATATGATGATCGCTAGAATAGCAATAAGAAATGAGTAGGCTCTAAGATTAGATAGCTTATTGTCTCATTTTGGGTATAGTAATGATAAGGAATCTTTCCATTTGAGGAATTGGATTGAGACCATGAAAGTTAAAAGTTTCATGATTGTGAAACTTTTACCCCATAAGAGAAATATTAGATATGGGGAAGATTTTGAGGATGTCTTAGTTTGGGGGTAGCAAATAAGCAATATGCTACCAACAACAATTCATTAGGTTAACGTCGATGGCACCAACCCTGAAGTCGACATATAATTGATAATTAAGGTCGACTGAAGACAACCATTTAAGTAATGGAAATTTTGAGATGATGATTGGGAGTTTTAGATATCCCTTAGAACTATGATTATGCCTTTGAGCTTTAAAGGAAATGCTAAAGGCAAGAAGAACGTTTCTACTAGCTGACAAGTAGCTAGTTGATACAAGGATACTTTCTATTGCATCACTTGAACAGTAATATGTTTTCAACAATACTATTTATTATTGATTTTCATGATTGAATTGGAAAAGATTCCAAAAAGTATCTTAAATGTAATAACATATTAAGATACATAAACAGATAAGTAACAGTAAGGTGTCGTACCAACCTCCCCTAGTTAAGGAGGCTACAGTTTAGTATTACCTTCCGTGATCGAAATTCGTGATCGTGAAGGGTCCAGTTAAAATTCCCAGAACTGTTAGGGCCTTGCAAACCCTTGCTTTATCTGGAGACTGCGCGCTTTTGGTACGTACACTACGGGCCCACATGTTAAGACAAGATAATAAAACACAATATGCTTTTCAAATATGAAAAAGCTATGTGATACGATATGTTTTTAAAGTATGGAAAAGTTATAAATTTGCTTTTCAAAGATGACAAGTTATATGATAAACTTGTTCAGTTTTTCATGTAAATAGTTCTTGTGATGCAGTATGAAAGGAAAGTATGATGGTATGAAATGAAAGCATGAAAGTATGAGGATATGTTAGTACATGAAAGAAGATTATGGTTCTATATAAAAGACCTGATCTGTAACGACCCGACTTTTCGGACCGTTAACTAACTTACTTATTCTTATTTAATTTACTCTTAACACTCATTTATGTTTGGTTCCAAAAATGTAAATTTTTTTTTTTTTTTTTTATTCATGCTGCAAAAGATAGAGTCACTAAAAATTTTTAACTGAGAAAATTGAAATCCTCTAGCAACTAATTACCCAAATAAAACCGTAACTAGATGATATTTTAAAAAGTTAAAACTTCATATAATTTGTAACGAGAGAGTCTAAAGTCTTTTCTTGTAAAATACTCATATCAGATTAATTGTACCAAAACATTAAAACATAATTATAAATATAGTCGATATAAAATAGATTACGAAATCTAAATGCGGAAATTTAACTCGTGGTGGTATCCCATTCCCGCCCTTCATCGCCTCCGCACAGCTTCGCCAGTCCATAAGACATCTAAGGAATGAGCTGCTTACCCACGTTACCTACAGCATGAACATACACTGATGAGCTTTCGCTCAGCAAGTACAAACAATATCTCACAAATTATTCTCATAAAATCATATCATCATATGTAGCATCATGAATTGTTTAAAAATGCATGTGAACTATATGTATTCAATTATGCTTTATTATTTACATGTCTTGTCTAGTTAAGGGCCCCTATGTCGTACCCATATGCGCGCAACCAATGAGGAGTTAGGGGAGCGACCCTCCAACAACCCCAAGGTCAAAACTTATAACTTTCGTTCTTATCATATCCTCTCACTAGTTGGAGGTTGGTACGACACTTAATCCTATCTTTCGTTAGCCTCATTCTTATTATCTGTGACAATATATGGATTTATATGTCACTATGCATCTATCATTATTGCATACGACTTATGAGGCAGATCAATCATATCAATGCATGAAAATTTATGCATGTTAAATGCTTAATTAATACAGTACTTATAACTCATAGGCTCATCACTTCATCGAGATAAATCATAAAGAACATAGAACACCAACAACAAAAACATTTTATTTCATGCTGTAGATGAGGTTGTACTTACTTGTCTTATATGCTTAAACTTCTGGAGTTGTATCTCCTACTATGCAAATTTGAGAAATTGTCCTGATTAACAATATCTCATTATTAGATAGAGTTATAATAATATTACTTTATTATTTTTCTTTATTTTTTTTTTTAACCTATAGTGAACTTAATTTACTTACATCATAATTAACCTTAACAATTAATCCTTATTAATTATTAAGTGTTAAATAAATTTCGATTAATTATTATTCAATTAATTTAATTAATTAATTTAATTAATTAATTTTTATTTATTTAATTAATTAATTAATTATTACTTTATCAAATTAAGAAATTATAATTAAATTATATAATTTTAATTGACTTATTAATAATTATCTTGTTGATAATTTAATTATGTTACTTAAATATTCTTTCTCATATAATAATTAATAATTATTAATTCTAATATTAATAATTAATAATTTGATTTATCTAATAATTGGTGTTTGGTTAATCTCTAGTTAATTATCCATAATTATTTTGATGATTAAATCAATTATTAATAATTAATGATTAATTAATCTCTAATTAATCATATATTATAATTATATAGTTATTCAACATAATAATTTTGATTATTATATACTAACCCTTATAATAAATTAATTAATTATCAATCAGTTAATTAATTAATTACCTTATTAATTACATTAAGTTATGTATTAATTAATTAACTAATTAATCCATCAAGGTGATGATGGGTCACCTAAGGGTATACCTCTCTTAGATTTATTGGGCTAGTCCAATCCCCTTGGTTATGTTCATTTAATTGGGCTAAAGTAATCTCTTGGTATATGTATAGTAACCATCTAGTATACTTTATCTTGGCCCATTCAAAACTTATGATTTAATTTTATAAAGTTAGGGTTTTCACATTATTTGATCATATACTTAAAATCAATTCATTTCATAACTAAATATGTTCATATGTCAAGACTTACTCTTGTGTTACATTTTAATGTTTAATCGTTTTATCGGTGTAGGATTTTAACTTGTAAGATTTATTTAGATTCGAGTATAATTCCGTTTTCGACACTTGATAACTTATTGGAAAGCTTGAAATATCTATTTTCTGTCTTTATAACTTGTTTTCCAATATTTCAAGTATTTCAAATATTAATGTGGACGTTTTTCTAAGTGTCTTATGGTAAAAACTTAGATTCTTAGATTACACTACAATCTTAAGAGATTTATTAAAATTTATGTACATATCCGTTTTAAACGTATAATATCTCGATTTGAAGCTTAAGATGTCTACTTTACAGTGGTAAAGTTATTTCCTTTAGTGCTTGAGTATTTCACATCATAAACTTAGGTTTTATCACTGTTGGTCTCACATTTATACAATAAGTCCAGAATCATTGGTAAGATTAGAAAAATCATAACAATTTGCTTACAAGTCCAAATAAGACAAAAGATATGTCATTGGAAATATTATAATGTCTATTTTGTATGGTAAGAACAGTTTTATAAAACGTTAAGATTTACTAACTCAAAATTACAAAACCCGTGGCCAGCACAGGGTTCCAGCCAGGATTTTCGGTTCATGGTCCAAACTTGTAAAATCCACCAAAAATTGCACACTTATCCGTTCAAGGCGTATGATACCTTGTTGGAAAGATAAAAGAATATATTTTTCAGTTCTCTAACTTATAATCCAAAAATCATGAGTCTAATAGGTTCGGAGTACAGTAAACCCGTGGCTATGCTGTGGCTCGGAGGTTCATTTTCACATTATTTTAGTGTCACAACTTCAAAGGCACATAACTTTTAACATATAAAAGCAAATCAAGTGATTCCAAAGCCTAAAATGAAGCTTATCCTCTATAGAATCTTAATATATAGTTTATTTTTCATACTAAAGTTTCTAATGCATACTATATGACCACAACAGCTACGAACTTCAACAAGGTTCGTAAATCTTACCGAAATGCTCCGGGGGTCCTTTGAGATCTCGAACCTCACGCGTTCTTCTCAAAACTTTTCCTAGGTAAGAAGAAGTCTAATATTAAGATTATGACTAAACATCATACTTTAGTTCTCCCAAAAAGACTAAAACACGAAGAATACCACTAGGTTACCTTTAGTGAAACGTCCTCTAACTCCGTCTCTCACTTCTTCGATCTTCGGAACGGGGTTTCTTAGAACTCAAAAATGGATGAAGGAGAGTGCTTGAGGGGTGTTGGAGATGGAGAATAGTGTTGGTGGTTATTGGTTTGTTTAGAGCTTGGTGGTGGTTAGAGAGTTAGGGTTTGAGAGCTTAACTTGTGTGAGAAAGAAAATGGAGTGTTAGGGGTTTGTGCTTAGCCAACTTTGGCCTTGAGAGAGCTGTCTTTTGGGGGAGGAAATTTGAAAAATTCTTGGCTGAATCAACCCTTGAATGGTCGGCAATTTGGGAGAGTCTTTGGGTAAAACTTGGTTCAATAAAGTTGAGATGATGGGTCACTATCACTAGCCTCTTCCTTAGGTCAAATTGCCAAAAGAAACCATACCAACTCTTACATGTGGTTGCATGCATGCACCACTTTCTTCTTTTTCCCATTTGATCACATTTCCCCTTGCTTCTTGAACCAAAACCGATCCCCCCCTTTGCCTTCTCAATTTTTTTTGTTTGTTTTTCTTTCTTCCAATTTCCACCCTTGATCCAAGTTGTCATCTTCATTCTCATCCATTGGATCTTCCATCACACCTATCCTCACCCTAAATTCTCATTGGTCAATCCTCACTCAAAGTTTAACCATTGATTTGTCTAGGATTCTCTAGCACCAAATCCACACCATTGATTTCAAATAAAACACAATGTTTGATCAATTTTCCACCTTTGGATTTCTTAAGAGTAAATACCAATAATTCATCTTCTACCTATGTGACACATCAATTCTTAATCACATCTCCAAAACTTAACTATTAGTATGATCAAAATAAATTCTAAGATCACTAAATTGACCTATCAATAAAAATCGGGGTCTTTCCCAAAAATTATCGTTATCCCCCTAATACGACACATCGCATAAATTCATATGTCGTTCATGATCTTGAAATTTGATATTCATCAAAATAATTATTAGAAGCATATTAATGAAGAGATCGTAATAATAATTCATGAATTAAGCTTATGAATTTCTAGGGCATCACAATCTACCCTCCTTACAAAATTTTCGTCCTCGAAAATTAGAACAAAAACGGAAATTTTTCCTCATTTCGTCTTCACGTTCCCAAGTAGCTTCCTCGATCTTGTGATTTCTCCATAACACCTTGACAAGAGGTATGATCTTGTTTCTGAGAGTCTTTTCTTCACGAGCCAGAATTTGCACAGGCTTTTCTTCATAAGTGAGGTCCTCGTGAACTTGAATTGGTTCATGCTCTATTACGTGAGACGGATCCGGGACATATTTCTTCAGCATTGAGACATGAAAGACATTGTGCACTGTTGACAATTCTGACGGTAGTGCTAATCTATAAGCCACCTTACCGACGCGTTCTATGATCTCGAAAGGTCCTATGTACCTCGGGCTTAACTTGCCCTTCTTTCCGAATCGCATCACACCTTTCATTGGTGCTACCTTTAGGAAAACAAAGTCTCCGTTTTGGAATTCCAGGGGCCTCCTTCGCTTATCTGCATAACTCTTCTGTCGACATTGAGCTGCTTCCATTCGTTGTCGTATTTTCTTGACTGCTTCAGTGGTCTTGATAATGAAATCTGTGGTTTCCAATTGCTTCTCCCCTGTTTCATGCCAGTGTACCGGCGATCGGCACTTCCTACCATAGAGTGCTTCATAGGGTGCCATTCCGATGGTCGCCTGATAACTATTGTTGTAGGAGAATTCAATCAACGGTAGCTTCTTATTCCATGCACCTTTGAAGTCCATAACGCAAGCACGAAGCATATCCTCTAAGGTCTGAATGGTTCGCTCGGATTGACCATCCGTCTGAGGGTGAAAAGCAGTGCTAAACTTGAGTTCAGTTCCTAATGCTCGTTGAACATTTTTCCAAAAAGTGGAGGTGAAACGGCTGTCGCGATCTGAAATGATTGATAAGGGGATGCCGTGCAGCTTGACGACATTAGATACATACAATTCCGCCAACTTCTCCAAGGAATAAGTCACTTTAATTTCTATGAAACGTGCTGATTTAGTCAAACGATCTACAATTACCCAGATGGCGTCATAACCTTCAATAGTTCTTGGCAATCCGACCACAAAATCCATAGTGATTTGTTCCCATTTCCACTCTGGAACTTCAATAGGTTGCAATTGTCCAGCCGGTCGCTTGTGCTCTGCCTTAACTTTCTGACAAGTTAGGCATTTACTTACGAATTCAGCCACATCGTTCTTCATCTTGTTCCACTAAAAATGCTCTTTCAAGTCCTTATACATCTTAGTCGCTCCAGGATGGACAGAGTATGGAGTATCGTGGGCCTCCGATAGAATCTGCTTCCGAAGTTCTTCCTTGCTAGGCACACATAACCTACCTTTAAAATGAAGGATGCCCTCATCTGACACACCAAAATTAGTTTCTTTCCCTTCCATGACTTCTTCCCTTATCCTGACCAAACTAGGATCGAGCCCTTGAGCTTCCTTGATTTCACCAATAATTGTAGGCTGGAGAGTCATTGAGGAAAGTTTTCCCGAAATGAGCTCCATTTCAAGCTTGAAAATATCTCCCTGAAGCGGTTGTGGTAGTGCTTGAATTGACATGAGAGTAGCAGACGACTTCCGACTCAGTGCATCAGCGACTTTATTGGCCTTTCCGGGATGATAAAGAATCTCACAATCATAATCCTTAACTAATTCCAACCATCTTCGTTGTCTCATGTTGAGTTCCTTCTGGGTGAAGATGTACTTGAGACTTTTATGATCCGTAAAAATCTGACATTTAACGCCGTATAGGTAGTGTCGCCAGATCTTAAGGGCGAACACCACAGCTGCTAGTTCCAAATCATGGGTTGGGTAGTTCTTCTCGTGCTCCTTCAATTGCCGTGAGGCATAAGCCACAACCTTTCCGTTTTGCATCAGAACTGCTCCTAAGCCCATCTTGGATGCATCGCTGTAGATATCAAACTCTCCTTCGTCTGATGGAATCGTGAGAATAGGAGCACTAGTGAGTTTCTTCTTCAATTCTTGGAAATTTTCCTCGCATTTCTCCGTCCATTCATACTTCCTTCCTTTCCGAGTAAGTGCGGTAAGAGGTGCAGCTAATTTTGCGAATCCTTCAACAAATCTCCTGTAGTAGCCGGCTAGACCTAAAAAGCTTCGCACTTCAGTCACACGCTTCGGTGCTGGCCACTTGCTCACAGCTTCGATTTTGGATGGGTCAACAGATACTCCATCCTTGGAGATCACGTGTCCAAGAAATTGAACCTTGTCGAGCCAAAATTCACATTTAGAGAATTTTGCATAGAGCTGGTGGTTCCTTAGAGTTTGGAGAGCGATCCTTAAATGCTCTTCATGCTCTTTTTGGTTCTTCGAGTAGATCAGGATATCATCAATGAACACAATGATAAACTTGTCCAAATATTCCTTGAATACACGATTCATCAAATCCATGAAAGCTGCAGGTGCATTCGTCAATCCAAAAGGCATGACTAAAAACTCATAGTGACCGTAACGTGTACGAAATGCTGACTTTGGGACATCGCCTTCTTTAATCTTCAGTTGGTGATAACCGGAGCGTAAGTCGATCTTAGAGAAGACTGATGCTCCTTTAAGCTGATCGAAGAGGTCATCGATTCTTGGAAGAGGATACTTATTCTTGATGGTCGCCTTGTTGAGCTCACGGTAGTCGATGCACATCCTCAACGTACCATCCTTTTTCTTGACGAATAAGACAGGTGCACCCCAAGGTGAGTAGCTCGGACGTATGAATCCCTTGTGCAGAAGTTCTTGAAGTTGCGTCTGCAATTCCTTGAGTTCGGCTGGAGCCATGCGGTATGGGGCCTTGGATATCGGTGCTGTGCCAGGTATCAATTCGATTTCAAAAGAAATCTCACGGTCAGGTGGTAGCCCAGGCAAGTCTTCTGGGAAGACCTCGACAAAATTCCTGACTACTGCCACATCTTCCGGTTTGGATCGTTCTTCTTTCGTCGCATCTATGATATTGGCTAGGTACCCAATGCATCCGCTATGTAGCATCTTTCGCGCCCTCATGGCAGAAATCATCACCCTCGATTGTTTCTCAAAATGCTAACAAATTCGAACTCTTCTGCTCCATCAGGTTTAAATGTCACCTTGCGTGCCCGACAGTCGATGTTCGCATTGTATTTTCCTAGAAAGTCCATCCCTAAAATGATGTCGTAGTCGAACATTTCTAAAATAACTAAATTAACGAACAGTTCTCTACCAGCAATAATTATTGGAACATGACGTAACCAATAACTTGACAACAAAGTTTGTCCTGAAGGCAAGGCCGTCCTAAAGGTCTGATTGATTCTATCCTTAAATTGAGTGAGCTTCCTAGCAAATGTATGTGATGCAAAGGAATGAGTTGCTCCAGAATCAAATAAAATATGAGCATCTTGATTGGCCACAGAAAGCTGACCTGTCACCACATTCGAGGTTCCAGCATCGACATCATTCTTGGTGTAGGCGAAAATGTGAGCGTTTGGTCCTGGCGGGGCCTCCAAACGTCCTTGGTAAATTTGTGGACCCTCGATCTTGGCTTGCATGTTGTGGAGTTGAGTCCCTTGTGGCTTTAGCTGGTTCTGCCCCGTCTGATTCTGCTTGTTAGAATAACAATTCTTGGCATAGTGACCCTCCTTGCCACATAAGTAACAAATATTTGAGCCAAGTTTGCATTCCCCCGGATGCTTCTTCCCACATTTGGTGCAGGTAGGGAAAACAGTGATATTCTTCTTCTGAGGATGGCTTCTCTGGTTCTTATTTCCATTGAAATTTCCCTTTCGCTTGTTGTGGTTCTGATTAAAGTGATTGCCAATCGGATTGGATCTGTTTCCCTGGTTGTTTAGTTGATTTCCTTGGTTCTGCTTTGATTGCGACTTCTCTTTCTTCTTCTCTTCAAAGAACTTAGCCCTCTCTTGTTTAGCTTGAGCACGACGATACTCAGCGCGTAGTGCCCTTTCGACACATTCAGCAACAGTCGTAGGTGGTTTCTCACCACTATCGATCACTACTGCTATCTCAGGATGAAACATATCCAACATCCGCCTAACTCTTTCATCCTCAGTTGGCACAAGGTGGGGGCAAAGTCGCGCCAGTTGGTCGAACTTGCGAACAGCCTCAGTTACGGACATAGTGCCTTGCTTGATGTTGTTGAATTCATTCTGCTGTGCTTTCATAGCCATCCGATTGTAGAATTTGTCGTTGAATTCTTGAATGAAGTCATTCCATGTCATCTCAAGTACATTTCTCCTCATTTGTACAGTTTCCCACCAATAACGAGCATCCTTCTTCATGACATAGGAAGCACAAAACACTTTCTCTTGATCGGTGAGGTTCATAAAGTTCAAGACTATTTGAAGGGAGGTTAACCATTCCTCAGCCTCCAAAGGATTGGTGGATCCCTCAAATTCTGGTGGTTTCATACGTCGGAACCTCTCATACAACGGTTCTTGTCGAATCACTGGTTGGCCGGCTTGTGCCGCAGGCACAGCTGGTGCTGCAGGTTGAGCTGGGACAGCTGGTGGAGGGGGTATTTCTTGATTCTGTTGAGCAAGCTGCTCGCGGAGATTCTGCATTTCGCGCTCTTGGTCCTCTAATCTGCGCTGTAGGTTAACCACCATTTCAGCTAGGTTCACTTCTTGGGGTTGTCTTGCTGCTGCCGCTCGAGGACGTACCATGACTTTATGTATAACTCTAGTGTTCAACCTAAAAGAACCATGCTTGTTTAATATCTCACACACATATATTTTAACTTAATCATAGTCTTATGATATGAGTTTTATTTAAATATAATAATTAAGATACGACTCATAAATCATGGCTTATCACATCATAAACGCATCATATCATAACATCACATAATCATAAGTTCACATAATGATCAACCATACTGGTCATAATTAGTCATAGGGAATACATAAATCATAAAAATAACACATGAGTTACCAAACACATAAAATAGATAATAGATAAAACATCCATGACAAATAACAACTATTTGATAGTAACTACAACACTCGATTCCCACTAACACTCATGGACCATCAGTCTCGTCATCTTCCCCTTCAGAGAAAACCTCGGTGGGGTCCTCCTCTTCTGAGTCAATATGGGCATCATCGTCTCCCACGGCTCTTGGTTGGTGTGGGGCTGACGCCTCAACATGGCTGCTAGCGTCCTCCACGTTCTCAAATTCCCTTGTTGGAGGAGTATTTACTCTTTCTGCTTTCAGGTGCATCTCAGCATAAATGACCTCTGAACATAAGTGATCATAATCCGGATATGGTCGGGGAAAGTAAACAAGTGCTCGTATCTCATGGGGGACTCCCTTCCAAAACAGCTCACATGCATCCTCTTGGCGCAGTTCGTAAGGGCACTCAACTAGGAAATCCTCCTCGAATCGGCGTTTGTACTCCTGCATGCTCTCACCATGAACAGGTGCCCATGCTGCCGCCCGAGTGAAGAAACGACGTCCTTGTGCATATGTCAATTCAGCTCTCCTTTCTCGGTAAAGGAAAGGACCTACAAAGTACTCCGTGATGCTGCGACGGAAATCTCTCCAATTTATGAGGTTCAGGTCTTGTCCAATAGACTCCCACCAATGCCTAGCAGCACCCCTCAGCTGGATCACTGCTAGCCTCGACCACGCCCCTCGTGTTATGCCACACGAGCTGCATAAGGACTCGATGTGATGTAGCCAATCTCCCGGATGAGTTTCTCCATCGTAGTGATCTGGTCTGGCTTTCCGAAATGCAGCCGTTATTTTGGCACCGAGCTCACTAAGGAGTGTGTCTTCGGATGATGATCCTCTAATTGGTGGCATGATGATAATATAGTGATGCCTAGTTTTTAAAATTTAGGTTAATAACAACTACAAATAATAAAACAAAATAAAATTCTAACTTACTTGGACAAGCACGAAACTGATGTGGAAACGACGTAAGGTAGGATGGCAGGATACCGGCTCTAATACCAACTGTAACGACCCGACTTTTCGGACCGTTAACTAACTTACTTATTCTTATTTAATTTACTCTTAACACTCATTTATGTTTGGTTCCAAAAATGTAAATTTTTTTTTTTTTTTTATTCATGCTGCAAAAGATAGAGTCACTAAAAATTTTTAACTGAGAAAATTGAAATCCTCTAGCAACTAATTACCCAAATAAAACCGTAACTAGATGATATTTTAAAAAGTTAAAACTTCATATAATTTGTAACGAGAGAGTCTAAAGTCTTTTCTTGTAAAATACTCATATCAGATTAATTGTACCAAAACATTAAAACATAATTATAAATATAGTCGATATAAAATAGATTACGAAATCTAAATGCGGAAATTTAACTCGTGGTGGTATCCCATTCCCGCCCTTCATCGCCTCCGCACAGCTTCGCCAGTCCATAAGACATCTAAGGAATGAGCTGCTTACCCACGTTACCTACAGCATGAACATACACTGATGAGCTTTCGCTCAGCAAGTACAAACAATATCTCACAAATTATTCTCATAAAATCATATCATCATATGTAGCATCATGAATTGTTTAAAAATGCATGTGAACTATATGTATTCAATTATGCTTTATTATTTACATGTCTTGTCTAGTTAAGGGCCCCTATGTCGTACCCATATGCGCGCAACCAATGAGGAGTTAGGGGAGCGACCCTCCAACAACCCCAAGGTCAAAACTTATAACTTTCGTTCTTATCATATCCTCTCACTAGTTGGAGGTTGGTACGACACTTAATCCTATCTTTCGTTAGCCTCATTCTTATTATCTGTGACAATATATGGATTTATATGTCACTATGCATCTATCATTATTGCATACGTACTTATGAGGCAGATCAATCATATCAATGCATGAAAATTTATGCATGTTAAATGCTTAATTAATACAGTACTTATAACTCATAGGCTCATCACTTCATCGAGATAAATCATAAAGAACATAGAACACCAACAACAAAAACATTTTATTTCATGCTGTAGATGAGGTTTGTACTTACTTGTCTTATATGCTTAAACTTCTGGAGTTGTATCTCCTACTATGCAAATTTGAGAAATTGTCCTGATTAACAATATCTCATTATTAGATAGAGTTATAATAATATTACTTTATTATTTTTCTTTATTTTTTTTTAACCTATAGTGAACTTAATTTACTTACATCATAATTAACCTTAACAATTAATCCTTATTAATTATTAAGTGTTAAATAAATTTCGATTAATTATTATTCAATTAATTTAATTAATTAATTTAATTAATTAATTTTTATTTATTTTAATTAATTAATTAATTATTACTTTATCAAATTAAGAAATTATAATTAAATTATATAATTTTAATTGACTTATTAATAATTATCTTGTTGATAATTTAATTATGTTACTTAAATATTCTTTCTCATATAATAATTAATAATTATTAATTCTAATATTAATAATTAATAATTTGATTTATCTAATAATTGGTGTTTGGTTAATCTCTAGTTAATTATCCATAATTATTTTGATGATTAAATCAATTATTAATAATTAATGATTAATTAATCTCTAATTAATCATATATTATAATTATATAGTTATTCAACATAATAATTTTGATTATTATATACTAACCCTTATAATAAATTAATTAATTATCAATCAGTTAATTAATTAATTACCTTATTAATTACATTAAGTTATGTATTAATTAATTAACTAATTAATCCATCAAGGTGATGATGGGTCACCTAAGGGTATACCTCTCTTAGATTTATTGGGCTAGTCCAATCCCCTTGGTTATGTTCATTTAATTGGGCTAAAGTAATCTCTTGGTATATGTATAGTAACCATCTAGTATACTTTATCTTGGCCCATTCAAAACTTATGATTTAATTTTATAAAGTTAGGGTTTTCACATTATTTGATCATATACTTAAAATCAATTCATTTCATAACTAAATATGTTCATATGTCAAGACTTACTCTTGTGTTACATTTTAATGTTTAATCGTTTTATCGGTGTAGGATTTTAACTTGTAAGATTTATTTAGATTCGAGTATAATTCCATTTTCGACACTTGATAACTTATTGGAAAGCTTGAAATATCTATTTTCTGTCTTTATAACTTGTTTTCCAATATTTCAAGTATTTCAAATATTAATGTGGACGTTTTTCTAAGTGTCTTATGGTAAAAACTTAGATTCTTAGATTACACTACAATCTTAAGAGATTTATTAAAATTTATGTACATATCCGTTTTAAACGTATAATATCTCGATTTGAAGCTTAAGATATCTACTTTACAGTGGTAAAGTTATTTCCTTTAGTGCTTGAGTATTTCACATCATAAACTTAGGTTTTGTCACTGTTGGTCTCACATTTATACAATAAGTCCAGAATCATTGGTAAGATTAGAAAAATCATAACAATTTGCTTACAAGTCCAAATAAGACAAAAGATATGTCATTGGAAATATTATAATGTCTATTTTGTATGGTAAGAACAGTTTTATAAAACGTTAAGATTTACTAACTCAAAAATTACAAAACCCGTGGCCAGCACAGGGTTCCAGCCAGGATTTTCGGTTCATGGTCCAAACTTGTAAAATCCACCAAAAATTGCACACTTATCCGTTCAAGGCGTATGATACCTTGTTGGAAAGATAAAAGAATATATTTTTCAGTTCTCTAACTTATAATCCAAAATCATGAGTCTAATAGGTTCGGAGTACAGTAAACCCGTGGCTATGCTGTGGCTCGGAGGTTCATTTTCACATTATTTTAGTGTCACAACTTCAAAGGCACATAACTTTTAACATATAAAAGCAAATCAAGTGATTCCAAAGCCTAAAATGAAGCTTATCCTCTATAGAATCTTAATATATAGTTTATTTTTCATACTAAAGTTTCTAATGCATACTATATGACCACAACAGCTACGAACTTCAACAAGGTTCGTAAATCTTACCGAAATGCTCCGGGGGTCCTTTGAGATCTCGAACCTCACGCGTTCTTCTCAAAACTTTTCCTAGGTAAGAAGAAGTCTAATATTAAGATTATGACTAAACATCATACTTTAGTTCTCCCAAAAAGACTAAAACACGAAGAATACCACTAGGTTACCTTTAGTGAAACGTCCTCTAACTCCGTCTCTCACTTCTTCGATCTTCGGAATGGGGTTTCTTAGAACTCAAAAATGGATGAAGGAGAGTGCTTGAGGGGTGTTGGAGATGGAGAATAGTGTTGGTGGTTATTGGTTTGTTTAGAGCTTGGTGGTGGTTAGAGAGTTAGGGTTTGAGAGCTTAACTTGTGTGAGAAAGAAAATGGAGTGTTAGGGGTTTGTGCTTAGCCAACTTTGGCCTTGAGAGAGCTGTCTTTTGGGGGAGGAAATTTGAAAAATTCTTGGCTGAATCAACCCTTGAATGGTCGGCAATTTGGGAGAGTCTTTGGGGTAAAACTTGGTTCAATAAAGTTGAGATGATGGGTCACTATCACTAGCCTCTTCCTTAGGTCAAATTGCCAAAAGAAACCATACCAACTCTTACATGTGGTTGCATGCATGCACCACTTTCTTCTTTTTCCCATTTGATCACATTTCCCCTTGCTTCTTGAACCAAAACCGATCCCCCCCTTTGCCTTCTCAATTTTTTTTGTTTGTTTTTCTTTCTTCCAATTTCCACCCTTGATCCAAGTTGTCATCTTCATTCTCATCCATTGGATCTTCCATCACACCTATCCTCACCCTAAATTCTCATTAGTCAATCCTCACTCAAAGTTTAACCATTGATTTGTCTAGGATTCTCTAGCACCAAATCCACACCATTGATTTCAAATAAAACACAATGTTTGATCAATTTTCCACCTTTGGATTTCTTAAGAGTAAATACCAATAATTCATCTTCTACCTATGTGACACATCAATTCTTAATCACATCTCCAAAACTTAACTATTAGTATGATCAAAATAAATTCTAAGATCACTAAATTGACCTATCAATAAAAATCGGGGTCTTTCCCAAAAATTATCGTTATCCCCCTAATACGACACATCGCATAAATTCATATGTCGTTCATGATCTTGAAATTTGATATTCATCAAAATAATTATTAGAAGCATATTAATGAAGAGATCGTAATAATAATTCATGAATTAAGCTTATGAATTTCTAGGGCATCACATGATCTTATTAAGTTATTCAAATGAGAATAAACTACAATGAATTTATAGTGGACTTGATGAAAAGCCACCTAGAATTGTTTTAATTTTCGAGGACGAAAATCTTTTAAGGTGGGTAGAATGTGATAACCCGAATTTTTATGACTCTAGATTTCCTTTGAACAAGGAAAACCTAAGTCTAGATCGTGGTTGGAATGGAATAGCAGTATAAGTTTGAGTTCTCATTTAACTAGTAACGAGACTCAACGATGGATTACTTAGGCCAGTATAAGGCATTTTAAGGAAAATGACGTGTTGAAATTTCATGATTTCATGATGGTCAAAGTTTGACCAAGATAGTCAAAGTTGACCAAAAGTCAAGGTATGAGATCGCTCTAGAATAATCGTGAATAATATTTGGAGCAATGGGGATTTAGCAGTTTCAAGTTCTAAGAAGAAAAATCCATACACAGTCCAATTTTACGAGGATGAACTCCGGACTGCAATTTAGTGAAACAGTACTGTTTTAAGTGAAAAACAGTATTAGTATTGATTAAGTTAGTAGGGAAATGGACTGAAACCCTATATTTAAGGATTTTTGGAAATTTAGTGGACCATTAGGTATGGAATTGAAGCCAAGTGGCTCCACCAACACTGTCCACCTCACAGGGACTAAAGTGCAAATATTTTGTCATTAAGGATTAAAGTGCAATTCTAAGTAAGTAAGTAAGTATGTAATTTTTTGAATTATGGAATTTATGGATATTCCTAACCAAGTTTCCAACTAGAGTTGAACTAAGCCAATGGTTGGTTACAAATTTAGTTAGCTTGGTTGCATTGGAACAAGCAATTAAGCTAGAGATAAGTTTGAGAAGATTTTTCTTTGCTTCCCACATGCTATGGTCGGTTTTTTCATCCTTGGAAAACAAGGAAATATGCTTAGGTAAGCAAGGTGACACAAGCAAGGAGAGATAAGCAATCAAGAAGCTTGGTGAGCAAGCCAATTTTGGTTCACACATGGCTTGATAGCATGGTGACAAGTGTATGCTCTAGAAAGGCTTGTTGAGCAAGCCAACTTTTGGCTCCCACACATGTAAAGGCCGGTTGTGTGTGGCTTGGAAAACAAGCAAATTTTGCTTGATGATGTCAACAAAAGATGTCACCAAGGTGACATAGGCTAGGTGATGTAAGCATGGCTTGTTGAGCAAGCACTTGCATTCTTAGTCTTCATGGCCGACCACATCATCTAGGGGGGGGACACCTCATCAAATCCTCATTGGATTTTATGGAAAGAAGTCTTCCCTTGTTCTCCAAGGGAATGGCTAGCCAATAAGGCCACACCACATCACCTAAGGGGGGGCTTGTTGAGCAAGTAAACCCTTAGATGTAATTAGGAAAAACTTTAGCTTTTCATTCTCCTTTTTCCTTCCACTAGAAGCCGAACTTCAAGGGAGAAGAAAGACCATGTGTTGGTCGGTTTTTCTTGAGCAAAAAGCTAGAAAAAAAAAAATTAGAAGAAAAAGCTAGAAAGAAAGGAAGAGAAAGGAAGGTGTGGAGGCCGAAAATTTGGAGAGAAATTCCATAGAGGGGAAACCGGATTTCTTGAGCAAGGAGTTAGAAGAAAAAGTTTAGATCCAAAGTTAGATCTAATCTCAAGAAGTAAAGGTAATCCAATCCTCCTAAACCCCTCTAGTTCTTTAATTAGGTTTTGATTCAAATTTTGTGTATTTTCATGTGGGAGAGGCCGAAAATTTGGAACCCCAATTGGAGGGGAAATCCGGACTTGTTGGCAGCCAAAGGGAAGGTATAAATCCTCTAACCCTAAGTGTTTTATTTAAATTTCATTTGGGAAATTTAAATGTATTTCAAGCTTGATTTGTATGAGCATAAGCTCATTTAATTTTCTGCCCTAATTAGGATTTTAGGGTTGTGTTTGATTGATGTATGGTGTTGCAAACCAAACGTTTTGCAAACCCCGGTTTGGTGCAAGAACACCCAAGGGTTTTGCCTTGCATGAAGATGTTTAAATGATATATGACTGCATGTGTTACGTTAGAAGCACTGCAGGTCGTCGTAGGCTCACGGCCGAAGCCGTTCGAGGTAGTGTGCACGTAAAATTTACGTAAAACGAACTTAAAACCGAAAACTGCCATTTTCGGGTAAAACTGACCAGTTTCGGGAAAAGGGAAATTTGACACCCTTAGGGGCCGAATTTGGAGAAATTTAAAACACAAAAGTTGTTCGGAACGATTTTTCCTAGGGGGATGCGTGGACCGTTTTCAAAAATAAGGCCCCAATGGCCTCCGTTTACCCCAAAACCCGTGGCTGATCCCCAGACCCAGTTTTCACTCAGTTTTTCGGGATCAGCCAATTTCAAACAAAAACTGGGACGAATATAGGCTGAATTGGAATTTTTGTAAAACACGAAAGTTTTAGTATTTTTCGAGAGCTACAACTTTCGTGAAGAAAACTTTTTCAGATTACGAACTGATTTTTAAACTGGGGTCGCTTTTCGAAGGGTGCGCAGGGAATCCGAAAATTCCTGCACCACTAGCCTTTCCAATGTCTTTAGAAAACTATTTTTTTTTTACTACAAACTATTGTTTCGATTATGGAAAACTGTTCCAAGGGCAGTTTTCAACCTCAAATGATTTTATAAAAGCACTAATCCAAGAGTTTGGATTTTTACGATTTAAGTAAAGGATTTTTATGAAGTTTTGGGATTAATTTCCCTAAATTTTCCAAGTAAGGGAAAATGAATTTTTCAAGTTGGAGTATAGCAAGCGATTAGTTTACGAAAGGTAACCGGGAGTTATACCCGAGTTACTGGGTCAAGCCCAAAGCCCAAGGTTGACCCAACAACGGTTGACCATAGTTGACCGAAGTTGACCATTGTTGACCATAGTTGACTTTGGTTGACTAACAAGTGGATTTTAGTATAACCTTAAGGGTTAGTCAAGATAACCCTAAAGGACACCAAGATTAATAAACTGGGCTAAGGTATAGGGTTACTATTTGTAACCCAGTAAGACATCTAGTATCGGGGACATACAACTAGGAATATGTAGACATGTTGGTTAGATCCCCAACATTCCACAATACTAATTAGACCCTTACCTATGTCCTTCAACTAGCAGGAGGAAACCTGCAGCTGTACCCAGAGGAGGAGCAGCACTACGTAGGACATAACGAGAGAGGTAAGTACAACTCCGCCTACAGCATAGGCCCTTTGTTGCCTGATGTAATGTGCTGATATGTGATAATGTGTTATGCTATGCTATAGCTATGATATACTAAGTTATGTTATGACATGCAATGCCATGTTTTCAGAAATGCCATGTTTTCAGAAATGCCATGTTTTCAAAAAGGCCATGTTTTGACTAATGTTGATTATGTTATAATATTGTGACATCATGAAGCATGTTCACTAATATTAAACCACTTGGTAAGAACAAGACAAGTAGAATGTTGTGTCGTGCCGACTTGCCACAAAGGCGGGTTTAAATGGTATGGTTCATGGTTTGAGTTGGATTGGAAGGCTACCTAAACTACTCCATGTTAAACTTTGTGTTTCATGGTTTGAGTTAAAACGGACTGCCACCTTCAACCATTCCTTGGCTATGTACCACGGTACGAGCACACATGATATGTAAAGGAATAGAACTAAATTATGTTATAAATCCATAATTGATTCATAAGAGATTATAATTGGTTCATGCACAATGATATGTTTTGTGTCGCGGATGTGATAGTTGTACTTGCTGAGCGAAAGCTCACGTCTTACGTCTATGCTGTAGGTAAGTATCCTGCCAGCAATCTCTGATGCAATACTGTGGAAGGCTGGTGCTGCGGACTGTGAAATGTGGGATGGACACTGCCACAGCTTTTGAAAAAAAAAATATATATATACTCTATAAAATATGTTGTAATGAAAAAGGGTTTTCGTATTTTCATGACGTTTTAAGTATGGATGACAAAGTTTATATAAGGCAAGCAAGTTGCCTCTTGTGGTACCAACCCACATTAGTTCGGGTTTGGTCTACAACATGATTTAGATGGCCTTCAAGGAAGGTTTGAAAGTTCGGTACTCGAGGAAGTACCTACCAGTCAGTTGAAAGTTTTAAAATAAAGTTCAAAAAAAAAAAAAAAAAAAAAAAAGAAAATCTTTCCCAAATTTTCCGTAAGTTTAATTTAAGTATATAAGTAAGGTGACGACCCGGCCCACGTCTACGTAGTCGTTCCCCTACGTAGATGGTGTAAGTCGGGGCGTGACATACCCCATGTCGCCCACTGCCAAAATTGCTACCTCACGTCAACGCCATCGTCTTGGAGTTCGTTCTCGATGGTAACAACTCGCGAGTCACTCACCGCCGAATCACGAGCTCACCGGCCTTGCGAGCCAACCACTGTCCAATCACGACAAGAAGCTCGGCGCTAGGCATGGAGGAGTGCGAATTTTTTACTGCGAGGGGAGGCCGAGGGGCGAGCAAGGTGGCGATGGCTCATGAAACCCACCGGCTGGTTATGAAAGTCGCCTGAGGTTGTTGTAGGAAGAAAAAAAGCCAGATTTGAAAGCCAGATCTGACAGATTTGTATGGTGGGGGAAGGGGGGAATGTCGGTCTCGTCTACAAGCCCACGGGGCTCTGCGATGAACAAAGAGGGGGGCGAGATGTTGACGGCGAGGAGGGCGTGGGGAGAGACAGACGTTGTTCCGACGTGGGGAGAGGTCATCCACGGGGTCCGCGAGTTTCTGACGACGGAGAGATGGACGAGAGAGGTCCAACCGCCTCGACTTCTTGAGGGGTGAGATGTCGACGACGACGACCACACGATGCCTTGCATCTCACGGCGGCGGCCCCCTCCTTCCCCGCCTCCAACACCGAGCACAGAGGAAACGAAAAGAGTTTTTTCCTTTTCTTCTGTTTTGTAATCTAATATATTTGACTGCACAATAAAATTTATGTGCACAGAGCATCTACGCCATTTAAAACAGATCAACGGTCAAAAATTTTACGTAGCCAATTTGGGATATGCGAATAATGATTGTTTCCTTAGTCCATTGCGACGAGAGACATATCATTTACCCGAATATTAAAAACATCGCGTCGGACTGGGCACCCGGAGGGAATTATTTAACTACACGCACTCATCGCTGCGTAGTTGTATTGAGTGAACTTTTGGTGTATGGAAGGCCAGATTTAAAATACTTAAAGGCATCAACAATTATCCCATGGACAAACAAGTAATGATCCCAGTGACATGTGCGATTGTTCATAATTTCATAAGGATGGTACAGGTTAGGGATCTTATTCTTGAAGAGTATGCGGCAGATGGTGTGCCTGTAGGTGGACATGTTGATGTTAATGCGGATTACGTGTTGGCCGACGGGATCGATGATACAGGTCCAAGTACAGGAAGGCAGCAAGATGCATCGAGGAGGGCGTGCAATGAATTAGCTAAGAGATGTGTTGGCCGATGATATGTGGGACAGATATCAACAAAATCCATGGTATAAATCCACTTGAAAATAAGGTCAGTTTTATCTATTTAAACCAAATTAGAGAGAGAATTTCATGTTTTTTTATTAGCACTTTTAGTTAGCAACTACGTAATTATTGTTGTTGTATTTTATGGCTATGTAAAAAATATTATAAAAAACTTGATGTATGTTGTTGATGTGTGTTTTTATTTTAGTTTATTTTGATTTTCCATTTTTCCATTCACAACCTACAATGACATATTAACTTATCTTTTCAAGTTAAACTTTTTAACTCAAACTTTTTATATCCAAACACTCAACTCCAGAAGTTTAACTCAAACTTTTTACATCCAAACACTCAACTTAAGTTAAACTTTTCAACTCAAACTTTTTATCAAATGCTCAACTCTAACTCTCAACTCAATTTATCTTCAACTCAACTTAAAAATCGTAACTCAAACCGTATCACCAAACAGAGGCTAAGTCTTGCTAAGCATAATTTGGTCGCTCTGGTCAACAAAGAATGGTTTGGTCTTTGTGCTTCAGTACATCTCTCTATCAAAAATACTTGGAAAAATTCGTTTTTTTTTTTATTTTTTTGGGAGAACTAGTATGAAATACACAGCTAGAATACACCATACACGAATGTCCAAATCATGTAGGCCCATTATAGTCGCTGGTAGGAAATAAGTTTTCGTAAATGATTGAAAAAGTTTGATCAATAAAAACCGTTTTGATGGGTTCTAAGTAGCAAGCCAGTGGAAATATCCAAACACCTACCAAGAAAACGTAGAATTTGAAGTCATTGTGGAAAAAAGGAGGATGCTTAAAAAACGTGGCTTCTAAGTTAGAAAACTATGCAATGCCGTCTATCGACTTCTGATGTAACATAACTTCCCAGGACTTGAAACTGGCATTCTTTTTCTTTTTTTCTCTCGAAGGAAAAAAAGTGTAATGAAAAAAATTAACATTTGATGCTCTTATTATTATTATCATTTTTTTTAAGAAATGTTCAAGCTTTTACTGGTTTTGAGAGGTAAGAAAAGAAACCCTTTTGTGTTGATGCTTTTAGATGGTTTACTTGTTTTTTATTACAAAACTTCACTCTACTCGTAGTCCTTTCTTAAACATAGCACAAAAGATCTTCGAAGTTTCCACGGTCATTTAGGCGAAAGCCTACCATAGATGAAAGACCTGAAGGCCATTCAAAATTATCGGCATATAGTATTTCAAGATAGGTGGAATTCTTTATTGCTTAAGCTTTTGAAAACTAAAATTCATTAGAAAAATATTTAGACACTTTGATGAAACTAAATATTAGCTAAAAGGGTCAAAAATTCTATAACAAATCTTAATCCAACTTTTTCTTGACCAAGCTAGTACCTAAATTGGCAAGGTGTTACATGTGGAGCATTCGCACATACCATCAATTGTGACAGCAATAGCATTTTTTATGGCGATGATATGGAAGGCGGATTGGGCCTTGCTAATAGAATTTACGATCAGAAAACTGGGTAAACTCAATACCTTTATATTATTTTATCTAATATAATCTTGTCCTAAAAATCAAAAGTACCCTTAATATACTTCCCGTGTGGACGTAGACTTTTAAAGTCTTTTAGAGTCATTGTGGAAAAGAAGACGATAATTCAGAACGTCCTCACTAATTTGAAAACTATGAATCACTGACGATTATCATTGACTTCTGGTGTAATAATATCACTTTCAAGACTTTGAAACTCACCGAGCGTCAATCTTACGCCTTCTTTTTACTCCGTCTTTAGAATTCCAAGTATATACTGTCCAAAAGATTTGCCTACATTACACTGTATTCAAAGTTGCTGACACCCTTTTTTTTTTTTTTTTTTTTTTTTCCATATTTGTGATTGAAGTCAAGCTGGTTCAATCATCACCAAAATCTCCGGAAGATGCAAACCATGTTACTAATAGAAATTAAATAGCATAATAATAATAATAATAATAAGAAAAGAAGGGAAAACAAACTGGATAAGTTATCCAGTTCATAACTTATGGGGTGTTTGGTGAATGAGTTTGAGTTGAAATTTGTAAGTTTAAATAGTGATTTTGATTGATTTTTTCAGAAAAGACAAAAAACTTTTGGGAAAAAGACAAAAATTAAGTTGATGGTGATGAGTTTAAACTCATCACCCAAACACTCCCTTAATTCCTTTGAAATGACATTAATCAACTATCCTCTGTAAGAGGAGGAAATTAGAAAAACTCATCTCCTTTATCTCAAATTTTCTTCATAAATCACTTATCTAATATGTTTATTTCTAAGGGTCCGTTTGGTTGGTAAGTTTGGTTTAAACTAAACTGTACTTTTTTCATCATGTTTTTTGTCTTTTCTCCAAAAGTTTTTTATCTTTTCTGAAAAAGTCAACAAAAATTACTATTCAAACTTAAAAATTTCAACTCAACTCAAACTAAACTTGTACACCAAACAGGCCCTAAAAATTTCAATGTCAACCAATTATATGATAATATCAAATAAAATTCAATTATATCATTTTCTATATATTCTAATCCAGTCACTTTATATTATTATTTCTAATATGTTCTTGTCCTATAAATCAAATGGACCCTTGATATACTTCATGTGTGAACGTAGACTTAAGTCAGTGGTGGAAAAGAAAAGGATAATTCAGAAACTCCTCACTAATTTGAAAACTATGAATCACTGACGATTATCATTGACTTCTGGTGTAATAATATCACTTTCAAGGCTTTGAAACTCACCGAGCGTCAATCTTACACCTTCTTTTTCAACTCCGTCTTTAGAATTCCATGTATATAATGTCCAAAAGATTTGCCTACATTACACTGTATTCAAAGTTGCTGACGCCTTTTTTCTTTTCTTTTTCTTTTTTTTTTTTCAACTGTGCTTTGTGTCAGAGTCAAGCTGGTCCAATCATCACCAAAATCTCCTAAAGGCCCCGCCAGAATAGCACACCGTATTACTAATAGAAATTAAATAGAATAATAACAATAGTAACAAAGAAGAAGAAGAGAACATAAATATATTTAATATGGATTTATATTTAATATGGATGTATTTATGTTTAACGATGGATTTAATAATTTTTTTAATGAGAAAAATTTTAAAAATTAATAATTTTATAGATAAAAAGTTTAAGATTTTTTATTCTAATGAATTTTTTTTCATGTTCATTACCATATAATTACTATTATATATTGTTTTTATATTTTGAAAATATTGTGAAATTTATTCTTGAACTTTATCTTAAATGTTATCATAAATAGAAGTTTCTAGCTCATGATTTGTAGTATGTTATTTGTAATTTTCTGATTTAAAATTAAATTCCACTTTAATTTATTCTACACCATCATTTTTCCTTTTAAAAATAATTGTTTTTACTAATAAATAAAAACTTACACTTCTCTCAAAAAAAACAAAAAACAAAAAACAAAAAAAAAAAACAAAAAGAGAAAAACTTACACGTACAAATATTCAAATTGTTGAGAATTTTAAAATCAATAAAATTTTTAAAACATTAAAAAAATAGAAAGAAAGGTAGATAAAGAAATTACGAGGAAAAAAAATCCAATGTTGGTGATGATATTAAAATGTAAGAGTAAGTTAAGTATTATAACGCATATTTGAGAGAGGGAGAGGGAGAGGGAGAGGGGGGGAGGGGGGGGGGGGGGGGGGGGGGGGGGGGGGGGGGGGGGGGGACTATTGAGTGGGGGCATATTTGAGAAAAAAAAACTTTTGAATGCAAATAAATTACAAAATTTTAAGAAAATATAGTGGTAAAATTTAAAAGTCAAGAAATTGAGGGGGGGCACATGCCCCCATGGCCCTTACACAAATCCGTCTTCACAGACTAAGAATAAATTATTCATTAGTTTGCTGCATTATGATAAATGAGCTCACAAATATATACAAATTTACAAGCATAAAGTCAGAGAAAATTTTCTAATACTTATAAATATACCAAAATAAGAAATATCTTAAATTATAATAAATACAAATAAATAAAATTTTTCTCATAAAAATTATTACATACAAAATAACAACTTTCCGTGAAACAAAATGGTAATTTTCTAATAATTACTAAGTCTTGCTAAGCATAATTTGGTCTCTCTGGTCAACAAAGAATGGTTTGGTCTTCGTGCTTCACTACATCTCTCTATCAAAAATGCTTGGAAAAATTCGTATTTTTTTGTTTTTGTTTTTGGATTTTATTTTATTTTATTTTATTTTTTGGGAGAACTAGTAAATACATAGCTAGAATACACCATACACGGATGTCCAAATCATATAGGCCCATTATAGTCGCTGGTAGGAAATAAATTTTCGTAAACGATTGAAAAAGATTGATCAATAAAAACCGTTTTGTCGGGTTCTAAGTAGCAGGCCAGTGGAAATATCCAAACACCTACCAAGAAAACGTAGAATTTGAAGTCATTGTGGAAAAAAGGTGGATGCTTAAAAAACGTGGCTTCTAAGTTCGAAAACTATGCAATGCCGTCTATCGACTTCTGATGTAACATCACTTCCCATGACTTGAAACTGACATTCTTTTTTTTTTTTTTTTTTTCCAAAGGAAAAAAAGTGTAATGGGAAAAATTTACATTTGATCCTCTTATTTTATGTTATTTTATTTTTAAGAAATGATCAAGTTTTCACCAGTTTTGAGAGGGAAAAAAAAGCCCTTTTGTGTTGATGCTTTTAGATGGTTTTACTTGGTTTTGATTACAAAACTTCACTCTACTCGTATTCCTTTCTTCAGCATAGCACAAAAGATCTCCAAAGTTTCCATGGTCATTTAGGCTAAAGCCTACCATAGATGAAAGACCTGAAGCTCATTGAAAATTATCAGCATATGGTGTTTCAATATAGGTGGAACTATTTATTGCTTAAGCTTCTGAAAACTAAAATTCATTAGAAAAATATTTAGACTTAAATGAAACTAAATATTTGCAAAAAGGGAATAATATTATATAACTAATTGTAATACAACTTTTGATTGACTAATATGGTGCATTAGCCTTGCGTATACCGTCAATTGCAACAGCAATAGCATTTTTTATGGCCATGATACGGAAGGCGAATTGGATCTTGCTCATGGAATTTACGATCTGGAAACCTGGCTCAATGCCTTAGGTTTGGAGTTGATATTCCTCGTTCCCAACCGCTCGCGACTTGGATTACACCTAGCCTAACTCCAAGCACTTTTTGTTAGTACTTTCGTACTCTATTGGTAAGTTTCTTTTCTTGTTGAGTAATGATTGATAATGGATAATCTATTGGAGTTAATTTGCTTATTGTCTTTACATGTACTTGTTATAATAGTTTTAAAAGTTCCATAGGAGTTTTGATTTGAACAAGACTGACGAATTCGGAATGCAATATTTGGGTTCTGCTACCTTGATGAATTTCTATCATATTTATGTATTTTCATATATTATTATTGCTTGAGAAAATTTACCTAAATAATCACATTTTTTTTTCATCTATTAATCAACATAACACAAGTTCCCCCATCTTAACTAATATAACACAAACTTTAGTTTATTTTAGATTAATTATGTGTCATCTTGGTCTAATGTTACTTTTTTGTGTCATGTTGATGCAATGTTTTTAGATTTATGTCATTCAGGTACTTTCCCCAATTTACTTTCATGAATTCTTCTTGATAGACTTTTTTTTTTTTTTTTTTTTTTTTTTTAACACCAAGGGAAATTCTACAATGGGATAAGCTTACTTTACCACATTAATAGAGTAAAAATTCTTGACTAGCAGATGACTTTTTGATGGTTAAGATCAAATAGATGTACCAAATAGTCATAAATAATATCACATCTGATTAAATTATTCAGAAAATATTAAAAAAATTTGTTTGTGTTTTGTTCGTCCAACGCCGATGGTCACCAACCCTCAACCGTGATGTTGGCCAGATTCGACGACGACGACGACGACAAGTGTAACGATCCTACTTACATGGCCGTTACTACATTTACTTATTGTACTTACTTAGCATTAATACTTGAAATATGTAGAATATTTTTTTTATATATACATACATATTACATGACAAATATTAATATGTACATATCATGGTGAATAACAAATAAGTCTTAACATTTTAACATACAAACTTACTAGTCATTTATAAATAACTACTTACCAATAAGTACCTTAAACATGTTTGTGTTTTTAAACATTACTAATTTATATAATTTAATACTCAAAATATTTACGGAAATTCTGCACAGTGGTATCCCATCCCGTCATTCACATCTGATTTGCCATGCCTAGTCCATCTGTTACACTGCGGGTGTCACGCCCCGACTTCCCACGCCGGGTCGTCACCTTACTTACATACTTAACTTAAACTTGCGGAAAATTTGGGAGAAATTTTTCTTTTTTCTTTTTAAACCTTTTTTTTTTTTTTTTTTAACTTTATTTTAAAACTTTCAACTTGAACCTTATCCTCAAACTCATACTTACTGATAGGTACTTCCTTGAGTACCGAACTTTCAAACCTTCCTTGAAGGCCATCATAATCATGTTGTAGACCAAATCCGAACTAATGTGGATTGGTACCACCAGAGGCAACTTGTTTGCCATACATACATAAACTTTGTTATCCATACTTAAAACATCATGAAAATATGAAAACCCTTTTTCATTACAATATATTTTATAGAATATATTTTTTTCAAATTCCATGGCAGTGTCCATCCCACATTTCACAGTCCGCAGAACCAGCCCTTCACAGTATAGCATCAGAGATTGCTAGCAGGTTGCTTACCTACAGCATAGACGTAAGACGTGAGCTTTCGCTCAGCAAGTACAACTGCTACATCCGCGACACAAAACATGTCGTTATGCATGAACCATTTATAATCTCTTATGAATCAATTATGGATTTATAACTTAATTTAGTTCTATTCCTTTACATATCATGTGTGCTCGTACCGTGGTACATAGCCAAGGAATGGTTGTAGGCGGCAGTCCATTTTAACTTAAACCATGAAACACAAAGTTTAACATGGAGTAGTTTAGGTAGCCTTCCAATCCAACTCAAACCATGAACCATACCATTTAAACCCGCCTTTGTGGCAAGTCGGCACGACACAACATCCTACTTGTCTTGTTCTTACCAAGTGGTTTAACATTAGTGAACATGCTTCATGATGTCACAATATTATAACATAATCAACATTAGCCATAACATGGCCTTCTTGAAAACATGGCATTTTTGTAAACATGGCATAACATGTCATAACATAACTTAGCACATCATAGCCATAGCATAGCATAACACATTATGGCATCACATATCAGCACATCACATCAGGCAAGTAACAATAAAGGGCCTATGCTGCAGGCGGAGTTGTACTTACCTCTCTCGTTATGTCCTACGTAGTGCTACTTCTCCTCTGGGTACAGCTGCAGGTTTCCTCCTGCTTGTTGAAGGACATAGGTAAGGGTCTAATTAGTATCGTGGAATGTTGGTGATCTAACCAACATGTCTACATATTCCTAGTTGTATGTCCCCGATACTAGATGTCTTACTGGGTTACAAATAGTAACCCTATATCTTAGCCCAGTTTATTAATCTTGGTGTCCTTTAGGGTTATCTTGACTAACCCTTAAGGTTATACTAAAATCCACTTGTTAGTCAACCAAAGTCAACTATGGACAACAATGGTCAACTTCGGTCAACTATGGTCAACCATTGTTGGGTCAACCTTGGGCTTTGGGCTAAGCCCAGTAACTCGGGTACTATTCCCGGTTACGGTCCGTAATTGGCTTGCTTACAATTTTATCTCAAAAATTCTATTTTCCCTTACTTGGAAAATTTAGGGAAATTAATCCCAAAACTTCATTCTTAACTTATAAAAATCATTTACTTAAATCGTAAAAATCCAAACTCTTGGATTAGTGCTTTATAAAATCATTTGAGGTTGAAAACTGCCCTTGGAACAGTTTTCCATAATCAAAACAATAGTTTGTAGTAGAAAAATAGTTTTCTAGAGACATTTATAAAGCTAGTGGTGCAGGAATTTTTGGATTCCCTGCGCACCCTTCGAAAAACGATCTCAGTTTAAAAATCGGTTCGTAATCTGAAAAAGTTTTCTTCACGAAAGTTGTAGCTCTCGAAAAATACTAAAACTTTCGTGTTTTGCAAAAATTCCAATTCGGCCTAGATTCGTCCCAGTTTTTGTTTGAAACTGGCTGACCCCGAAAAACTGAGTGAAAACTGGGTCTGGGGATCAGCCACGGGTTTTTGGGGTAAACGGAGGCCATTGGGGCCTTATTTTGAAAAACTGTCCACGTTGCCCCCTAGGAAAAACCCTTCTGAACAACTTTCATGTTTTAGTTTTTCCAAATTCGGCCTCTAAGGGCCTCAAATTTCACTTTTTCCGAAACTGGTCAGTTTTACCCGAAAATGGCAGTTTTGGGTTTTAAGTTCGTTTTACGTCCTATTACGCGCACTCTACCTCAACCGCTTGCAGCGGGAGCTTAAGATCAAACATGCAGCGCTTTCTAACGTAAAACATACATCCATGCAAATAAAAAATTAACATCATGCATCAAGCACAAAAACCCTAATCAACATAACAAACACTTAACATGCAATATTGAAACCACCAAACCCTAACCATAATTAAATCAAGCACATGCTCTAATTTACTATCTAAGGCAGCAAATTAAAGTGAGCTTATGCTCATACAAATCAAGCTTAAAATACATTTAAATTTCCCAAACGAAATTTAAATGAAACACTTAGGGTTTAAGGATTAATACCTCACATAGATCCAAGATTTTGGCTTGTTTTTTCTATCCCCTTTCTCCTTCACCACAGCCGGCCTTCCCCTCCAATTGGGGTTCCAAATTTTCGGCCATAAACATAGGAAACAACACACATAAGCATCTAGATCCAAACTCAATAAAAGACTTAGGATTAAAGGGATTTACCTCTAAGGTTTGGAATTTGGTTTTCAAGCTTGGATCCCAAAATTTTTCCCTTTTCTTGGCTGCCACTACAACCGGCCCTTGGCCAAAAAATGGGTATCCAAAATTTCACAATTTTTCTTGCTTGCTCTCCTCACAAAATCCGACCACCCTACACTTAATTCACTCTTGATTTTGGCTAAAATTCTTTCCTTTCCTCTCTCACTCAAATCCGGTTTTGGTGGGGAAAATTTTTGGCATAGTAAGGTTGCTTTTCTCTCAATTTCTTGAATTATGGAACCTCCTATTTATAGAGGTTGGAACTCTTTGAAATTGCAACACTTAGTCCCTAGAAAAATTAGAAATTGAGCACTAGGGGGGGTATGTGGTCGGCCATGAGGGAGGCCTTGGAGGCCAAGTACTTGCTCACCAAGGCAAGTGCTTGTTCAACAAGCAAAAGCTTGCTTACCTCACCTAGCTTGTGTCACCATGCTTGCATCATTTGTTGACATCATCAAGCAAAATTGATTGCTCTCCAAGCCATAGACAACCGGCCTTTGCATGTGTGGGAGCTAAAAATTGGCTTGCTCAACAAGCCTTTCTAGAACATACACTTGTCATCATGCTATCATGCCATGTGTGAACCAAAATTGGCTTGCTCACCAAGCTTCTTGATTGCTTATCTCACCCTTGCTTGCCTAAGCATGCTTACCTAAGCACATTTCCTTGTTCTCCAAGGATGAAGAACCGACCATAGCATGTGGGAAGCAAAGAAAAATCTTCTCAAACTTATCTCTAGCTTCATTGCTTGTTCCAATGTAACCAAGCTAACTAAATTTGTAACCAACCATTGACCTAGTTCAACTCTAGTTGGAGACTTGGTTAGGAATATCCATAAATTCCATAATTCAAAAATTACATACTTACTTACTTTTCTTAAAATTGCACTTTAATCCTTAATGACAAAATATTTGCACTTTAGTCCCTATGAGGTGGACAGTGTTGGTGGAGCCACTTGGCTTCAATTCCATACATAATGGTCCACTAAATTCCCAAAAATCCTTAAATATAGGGTTTCAGTTCATTTCCCTACTAACTTAATCAATACTAATACTGTTTTTCACTTAAAACAGTACTGTTTCACTAAATTGCAGTCCGGAGTTCATCTTCGTAAAATTGGACTGTGTATGGATTTTTCTTCTTAGAACTTGAAACTGCTAAATCCCCACTGCTCCAAATATTATTCACGATTATTCTAGAGCGATCTCATACCTTGACTTTTTGGTCAACTTTGACTATCTTGGTCAAACTTTGACCATCATGAAATCATGAAATTTCATCACGTCACTTTCCTTAAAATGCCTTAAACTGGCCTAAGTAATCCATCGTTGAGTCTCGTTACTAGTTAAATGAGAACTCAAACTTATACTGTTATTTCATTCCAACCACGATCTAGACTTAGGTTTTCCTTGTTCAAAGGAAATCTAGAGTCATAAAAATTCGGGTTATTACAGCGGGTTTCTTACCTACAGTATGAATATTTTCTGATGAGCTTTCGCTCAGCAAGTATAAACATATCCTCGCAAAATAATTAAAACATTTCACAAAAATGCATGATCCGTTTATGTTTGATTGTGAGTCGTTATTATTGATTATTAATTTTCTTATCTTGTCTTATCTGTGGGCTCTGGTGTATATACTAAATTCGTGCGATCATTGGGTTATGGGGGTTTGTAAGTTCCCCAACAACACCAAGATCAGATCAACTGAAATTAACTGAACTGATCCTCCCCTTGTGGAAGGTTGGTACGACACCCTTAATTTGTCTTGTCTTAGTCGTCTTAATTATTTTATGGTGAGTATGTAGTATGTCATACTTCAACATAAAACCTCAAAGCTATAAAACTGAGATATATATCATGATGGCTTTGAATCATAACAATATCCATGAAGTCAAACATGGTATCAAACAGTTTATTCGAAGCAGTTTATATTGGAAAGCATTAGTTTTCATATTATAGGCAATGTTTGTACTTACTTGATTTTCACTACAGAATTTGCTTGTCTTGAACACTTAGTGTTTTTAATAGGTTCACGTCCTGTTTGATCACCCATAATGTATATAAGTGTGTAGTCTAAATAATTAGATTTCTACTACATAAATTTAATTAGTTATATCTCCATTTATTATACATGATTTGGCTAGCACTAGATTACCAAAATCTAGTGTTATTGGGCCTTTGGGCCCATTATATCAATGGGTTATTAAACTATTTGAAAATCTTTTACTAAATATTCTATGATTCTTCTGAAAACTTTAGAACTGATATCTAACTCTAAAACTGATATCTAACTCTAAAGTTCAGTTTGTTGAGGGATAAATCTTGACTTATTGTATTATTAATTTCTAGAACCCATTTTTGTTCAAAACTTGTTGATACATCCCATAATGAGGATTGTATCTTTTTAGTGGTCCAAAGGCTAAATCTTAACTTATGTGGGTAAAATTACAATTTAAACCCATTTTAAAGGATTTTTGTAACAAAATTATTTTAATAAAAACATCATTTGAGAAACTTCTTTCTACCAACTAATGCAGATTTGAGTATTCTACAAATGTTGTATTCCGTATGAAAATGATTTTTGTAGTTGCAAAAGTGATTCGGTCGTTTTAAAATCTTACCGAAAAACAACTTGTGTTAGAGATATTTTTGTAAAAACAACTCCCTTTACAAAACTTGTAGATCTTTTTAAGATCTAAAAATTTCCATATTTTTAAATTTAAAAACTGCTTCTAATCTCTAACACTGTCATTTTTTAATAATTTTCAAAACCTTGAGGCATATGTGCAATAGTTGCAGTGAAAATCTCTCCTTGTAGCACTTTCTGAAAAGTATGTAAAACTGTATCGTATATTCGTTATTTATCATTTCGTTGTTCACGAGACTTCTAGATATTGTGGAGGTCTACAACTTTCATGTTCGGCGTCATGCAAAAATCTAACTTTATCTTGCTGTTTTGCAAGAAATTCCGTGGCTAAAAAAAGTTGCAAAACAGGTTTTTGGTCGTTTATCGGTTACTTTTTTATTGGCCTTCAATCTGTATCATACGGACATTTTTAGACAAAGTCGTCTCATGAAACGTTTAGATGTCGATGAGATCTAAAACTTTCACGATTTGATGAGAATCTAATTCGGCCTCCAATGTACTCATTTTGATGACAATCCATGGCTGGGCAGTATAAAAATTGCTTCTGCCCAGTTTTAAACATAGGCCTGAAAGATGGTCTTAGAGGCGTTTTCAGACACAGTTGTCTCCTGAAAATTTTAGATCTCGAGTCGATCTAAACGTTCTATGTAGATCGTCAAGTCTAAAAAGATCGTTTACTATGTCATTTGGGCTGATTTTGGTGACTGATTTAAATGGCAGTTTTTAAAAATTGTTTAGCCAAAACAATCTCGAATCAAGTTCAAGAGCAAGAACCATAACCATAAATCAACATGAACATAATCACCCCTTCGATCTAGAGCCATTCAACATAAAAATAAAAAATAAAAATTGAAAGAACCAAAATATAAAACTTATTACAACCCAACAACAAATTCCTATACACTTGTTCTAGCAATTAAACTTGGAAAGCTTAAGGAAGTGGTTTAGGCTATTACCTTTGAATTTCCCTAGGCTTGGAGGCTTCAAAAGTGAGGAAAGGAGGGCGAAATATGGCCGTCTTTTTTTTTTTTTTTTTTGCTGAAGAAAGGAGGTGAGAAAATAGAAAATTTGAGCTAATGAAGCCTTGGTTCTATATATAGGCCACCACTAATTTTTTGCTGAGTTTTTCTTTCTCACTTAAGCTCTAACTTAATGTGATATTTTGCAAAGAAATCAATTCACAAAACACCTTAAAGGATTCGGATTTCCCAGCTGAAAAGTGGCTGAGAATTGTGCCACAAATGTATGTCATTCTAGGAACTATTCATGACATCACCTAAAAAAATTTGACCACAAAATTTTGACACCTCTTCCTTGATTCAAGGAGGGATGTTTCTTGGCTTGTTAGTCTATAATTTTGATATATTCATACTCTAACTGTTCCATATGGTCTATAATTATTCTTGGGTCATTGTATGATCATAAAACACTATCTGGTTGTTTGAAATTATAGAACAAGCTAAGGCTCTACTCAGTACAAAAAATTTTCCTGTTTTGCTCTGATTTTTAAACAGCTGATATTTTTATTTCCTACCACTATTGTAGAGCTCATAAATGCTCTTTACTTCTTAATTGGTCATAATTCAATATTTGACTACTTGAAATTGCAGTCCAAGACAAAATTACACAGTGTGGGAAATTTTTCCCGAGCTGTTACAAAATTGACCCGAACTACTTATTTAGGGTTCTAAACCTCAAATCAAATCAAATTATGACCTTGTTGCATCAAAACCCTAATTTCTCCGGTACTGTACTAAATTCACCGGTCCCGAAATTATACTGGTTGGGCTAGGGTTTTCCATTGTTTTGTTGTCTTGGTGATTTTTGTACTTAGTCATAGACTTTTTGAACTTGTTCATACATTTGGTGCTAATTAACATACAATTTCTACACAGTATGCTATTCTATCACTCGGTACAGTATTTCACTTATACCGTGTCCTTTTTGGATTGTATTGGACATTTTCATGAACATGATGTCCAATTATAATCTAAATGGAAACATTTCATGTTTACTTTAGCAATGAAAATTTCCCAAACATAACTCGGTAAAATTGTTGCAGTGTTAAATTGCACTGCCTGTGCTTGACATGAAATATTGGAAATAATAAAATTTGTGATTTATTACCACAAAATTCATTTTTTCCATCAGTTCATGAGATTACCAGAAAAATTCGGGACTTGACCACTTCCTAACTAAGGGGTTAAGTCAGGAATTTTTTTCCGGACATTACAACAGGACACCTGATGACAGTGGTAGTGAATGTTGCTGGAAAAAACCCACACCAACGTGAGAGTCGTGCACGGCCAAGCACGAGGAATCGCGATGGAGGCCGCAAGGGATTCCAGCGAAGGTGCAAGAGAATTGCGACGGGGTAAGAGTCTTTAACCCACCTTCTGCACAGTATGATTAGCTCCACTGACCTCAAAAAAAGCGGATTTCAGACTTATGCTCAGAGAATACCACGGCACAGAATTACAGGTACCAAGAAACGCAAGAAAAAACATGAAAATTCCAACCTTTAACATGTTTTTATTGACACTTCATCCACAAGGTCAAAGGCAATGTCAATTCCACTAACATCAATCAAATCAACCTAAATTGAAGGAAAAACGGAAAACCAAAATTCAAAAAAGATATTTGTCAATTCAAAGTTCTTTTCCGTAGAGAATCTTTAGGCATTTAATTTGTTATGACACTTGGTAGAACCTTACAGTTGTTACACCAAACTGTCTAGCGACCCTTTGTGTCTGGTAGTTTGTTCCTACTGCAACAATATCTTTCAACTGCAATATTCAAGAAGAAAACCTGGTAAGTCGATAACAATTATCAACACTTTATCAATCTGCAGTTAGGAGTTTCAATAAAGTCAAGTAGTCTGCACTTCATAACCAAAAGTAAAGGTTACACCTCTGTTTTTCCATGGTAGGTTTTCTTGCTTCAACATCACGTAATTAGTTTCAAAAATGTTATTATTTATTTATTTATTTATTTTTTTGGAGGATTTGTCATGAAAAATTAATTTATTTTGTACTTCCAAATTTGGTTTCCGGTAAAGAACCAAAATGTTCAGTAAAAGAATCTGACTGACTAACCCAGCAATATACATGACTCGAGATCTTGTAGTTGCTCAGCACCTAATTTCCGTGAAATACTTGAACTATTCATCATTTGGTTTTCACAAAGTTGTGTTCTTGAGTAGGCTGCCATTTCATGTATAATGTGAAAACAAAAGGCTAAATTACTCAGACTTATAACTCCCATTCTCGCCTTTCAAGTTACAATCTATAAGACTTGTTTGCTAAATCACGCACCAATGAAATTAAATATTGGAAGCTGATGTTCAATTTTCCTACTTCACCAATGTTATTGTTGAATTCTCAATCAAATCAAGAAAGATAACAACTTTCAAGTTGCACGTCCAACTTCAAGTTATAATCCTACCTCTATTTTCCATGGGTCAGAGCGGGACAAAAATCCCCATAGCCTAGTAGGTGTTCTTATTGGAGGAAAACATGACTAGATAAAAGAGCACTTGGGAATGAGAGACACATCATGTGCAGAAGGTTCAAATGGTCATGTATCTCTAATAACAAACAAGTACTTTTTTAATTTTATTTTTTCATTATTATGGTATGGGAACTAATTAAAAAGACATGAAAACTCTCACAGGTTTTGAAATTAAGACCTCCTACCCAAACCCCTCCATCATCACCTGCTGAATAACTCCAGCGGGCTCAACTAACAAGTACTATCCGAATTACTAGAAAGTTTCACATAATTACTTCGACAAAAAAATTGGTACTAACCACCCTCTTCACTTCTCTTCCAAAAAAGAACAATAAGAATAGATTAAAAGAAGAAAATGTTAAACGCATAGGAGTCAATTGAGTAGCGTTTTTTCCTATTCTTGTGTGCTCATACAAACTTCATAAAGCTTGTCAAAAATCTCATGATCCACTTGTGCCAATTAAGTAGGTCAATGTAGGTGGATGCCATAAAGCTACCATTTCACAAATTTAATCTTTATCCACCAAGAAAAAATAAGTCTTTTCTCAAGCAAGTTCTCTGTGATTCAAGAAAAATCTATTTAAAGATCATTAGTCGATTCGCACCTTTCCTTCTTTAATTAGTTTCCCAAGCTCCCCAATGACAAGAGACAAAATGCATCTGGTGCCCAGCCCAATCACCATTCCGGACTTCACTAGTCCCACAGTCCTCTTTGCAAGAGCACAGCTTAAAGCATCTTGGACTGCAGTTTGTATTAATAAAGCTTTTTGTTAATGATATATAATACCCCTCAATTATTTTCTTTGGTGAAAAAAAAGGACAGCAGGACCATTAAGGGCAGAGCAGTTGACGAAGCAGACAAAAATGAACATTTCTTCAGCTCACTTATTCATAAAAGAAAAACAACCAAATGATTCAACATATAAGCCTAGATACTTTAGCAAGAAATGCTGCAAACATGTCGAAAGGAAGCATATAAAAGAAACCTACAAATCTCATGCTACATGGAGTGCGTACATTACCATGCACAACTTATTGTAGATGAAAGAAAGAAGGCGTTAGCTTTGGATATAAAATCTTGAATCTTTTGCAACTAATAATTTTAATCAGGTCTTAAACATAAAAATATGGTTCACGAGCACCAAACAACTTGCTAGTCTGTAGTCTGTTCAAACAAGTACACTAGTTATTAACAATTAGAATATAGATTAAGAACCACAGCACCACAATGGTCATTATTTTCAAGACAGGTTTGAATTCTCCTAATGTTCAAAGGCACGTGGATTAAAAAACTCGTAGTTTTCAAACAATTTCAAGGGGGGAAAAAACTTGGAAGTAAATTAAAAACGAAAAGAAAAGAAAGAAATAATTGGACTATTAACATACAATCTTGATAAACTCCAGATGCTGAACTTCTGTTGAGACACTAGAAAGCATTTTCCCCCGTGGCATGGTGTGGCAGATAATTGATACCGCTAGCTGATTGAGTTGAAAAAGACAGTCCTTCCACAGTGGAATCCATTACGATCACAAAGCTATAGAGAAAAACAATAAAAAAAGACACTTCTGAAGTTTCCACAATTCAGTTCAAACAGATCACATAACACAATTAATGTCCCACTAGAATCATAACGAAATTCAAGCAATCATAATCCCAAGTCTCACCTGAACCTAAAATTTCATAGCCGATAACTTTTTCAGTATTTGGATGAGAGGGATTGCATGACTTATTCCCAACCTGTTCTTTCCTTTGATGTTTTCTTTACATTCAAGGACTCCAAACTTTCTTGTGTATATTTTGTTGCACCTTTCCTGGACTCAGTTCATGATTATGTTCAAGGACAACATGGCAAACATAAATTCGGACATCAGATTCAACAGTGACATTAATCTTTGCCATGCAATTTGTTTTAGCCAACTGCCTCATTGGGAACTCTTATTTGCGTTGGTTGTACGTACTTTACCGGCATTAGCACAAGCAAGTGTAAAGTATTTGACCTTTCCGTCATCTCCGCACTTTGAGCTTCTCCTGTAAATGCCAAACCCTTCATGCTGGGCATACTTTGAGTAATAATCCCGAACATCTTCTTCAGAAGTAAATGCCATCCCAAACGGTTAGTGGACCTATTTCTTCACCTTCCAACGCGTCTGATCCATGTTCACCTACTCTGTCACCATCATCGACTTTCTCGTTACCCGAACACCCTTCAACATCTCTCCCCATGGCCAAAGTAGAGCCATCTTCCATTCTACTTAAGCAACGAATAATTTTGACCAAAATATTACGGCCCAAAATCTTTAGACTTAAAAAACTAAAAGAAACATGGGAAACAAAATTTAGCCCGAGTTCGGAACCTTCCAATGGATCAAAAATATCATGATGCAACTGGAATATCTTAACTAAATCCAATCTAACTATATGAACATTTACAGGAAAACCCATCTGGGATTATTTTTTTTTTTATTTTTTTTTTTAAACGCTAATTCTGTCTAGCAGAACATTGAATTGTAAAAATTTCGGTTAATTCCTAAACTTCTAAAGTAATGATCAACAAGAGTCCTGAATTTGAGAATTTCAAAACGTATAAACTATGGAAAGAAAAATTTAAAATTAACGGGTGAATTATAAGGCTCTGAGAACAAAATTGTAGATAAACATCAATTAAGGGCCGATTAGAGTGATTAAAATTGCGATAATTAGGAAGATTAGAAACGCAACGAGTGTTAGAAGAAGAAAAATTGAGAAAGATGAACCTGTGAGGTGCAGAGAATGCGGCCACCGGTGGAGATGGAGGCCCGACCAACTACCGGAGGCGCCGATCCAACCACTTTCTTCCACGGCCCAACTCCTTAAACTCCCATACCTGCTTTCAAAGCAAACAGGGGATAAAAAAAGGAAAAAGAGTAAAATTGGTCTTTCGGTCCCTACTTTTTATTAGGACAAATTACACTCCCCACCGAACTTTTGGCCTTATTATAAAATGTTTCATGAACTTTAATTTATGACATTATTTTCTCTTAAACTTTAAAAAAGTTTACAAATTTTTCTCCTCAATTATATTTTGACGAAAAATACACATAATACTTATTGGAAGTATGAGTTGGGGGTATTTAGTATAGAATTATAAAATGTCACCCATTGACAGTACTCTAGACATCTATTATCATTATTAAGTGTGAGATTACAAAGTTATCTATAGGAGAGAATTATAGGGAAAAATGACAATCAACCTTAAATATTTACTCTTTTAACTCAATCATAAGTGTTTCTCATTTAATATCCGTAATTTATACTTCCAACGAGTGTCGTGTGTATTTATTAGTAAAAAATTTAATTGTGGGGAGAAAATTTGTAAACTTTTCTAAAGTTCAAGGGGAAAAAATATTACAAATTGAAGTTCATGATGTATTTTATGAAAAGGTCTACTGTATGAGAGGGAAAAGTGTAATTTGCCTGTTTTAATATATGTTATAATTTCGTTTCAATCCCTTTTTTTTTATAGTTAAAAAATCCCTAAACACTTTAAAATGATATAATTCAGTGTTTTTTTAACTAATTAAAGTTAAAAATTAGATGAACAAATTGAATCGTGTTTTTACTTATCCTTTAAAAATCAATTCATATATGATTAAGATGATATTTTCTATTAAGTGCGTGTTTGTGACAACAACTCCATATGGAGTTTTCCACGCAAAAAAAATAATAATGAAAAATAAAAATAAAAAACATTGTTTTTTTTTTTTTAAGTAAACCAACTTCATTATTAAATCTATCTTTTACATTTTCAAAAGACTTAAACTTTAAAAATCAATAACTTTTTTTTTATTTATTTCAAGTTGAAAAAAAATGTTGAAATGAAATTAATTGAATAAAAATGATTTTTTTTTTTTTTGTTTAGAAAAAAAATTGGATAGAATATAGAGAGGGGGGAAAAAACAAGATCCACATTATTTCTTTTTTTGAACACATTTCAAGTTTAAGCACTTTTTAACTACAAACTGTTATTTTTCAACCAAACACATAATTTTAAAACTCAACTCATTTTCATTAAAAACATTTCTAAAAATCCAACCCTCATTTGTTAACAACACCCTCTTAAAGAGTTTATGGACCTTTTAACTAAAAAATATATATATTAGAGATCAAATCATAATTTTGTAAAAGGATTAAAGACCAAATGAGTAATTTACTCAACAAAACAAGTATGTGGGAAATTGGCATTTTTTAATAGTTCTCAGGGTTTTATTTTATTAATGGCCCCAAATTAAACACCATATTGCTTATTGGCCCTTGATTTTTAAGCAATTTAACATTGTTGTGTTTCAAAAAAATTTTGTTGTAATTGTACTATGAATTCAAAGTTACTGCATCCAAAAGCAGAAATCTGTTTGGTAAATTTTTTCATAGTTACTGTGAATATCAAAAGTAAAATTTTTTAGGTGTGAAGTAAACTATATATTAATGTAATTATTTTATAGACGTATAATAACAAATTGAACAAACTGTATTTTTGTTAATAAATACTCTGATATACATCTATATTATTACAATTCTATTTTTAATATTAAATTAAACAGTCTTAGTTTTTTTACACCAAAATTATAGAAAAATATGTACAATTTTAATTTCATATCTATAACATATATAAAAAAAGTATGGATAAGCTACTTTCTTGCTAGCTTCTTTTTTAAAATTTAATTTCTCATCCTATCAGTAATTGACATGTGTATAATTATAATTATTTTTTTAATTGTTTTTGGTAATGAATTTAAGATTTGATTGTTTAGTTTGGTTTTTCTAACCATAAGCATGACTTTTCTAACTAAAATGTTACTTTTAAACACGTGTCTAGAACAGCATCTTCTCTCGTTTACACATTTTCGTTACATGTGTATATGTATTCTTCTCGCTCACCTCTTTCTAGATTCTTCCTTCACCGTAATCCCCCCCCTCTCTGTTTCTTCGTTTCTCTATCCCTCTCCATTTCTCCAACCGATAAAAGGGAAATACATATATCTTTTTGTCTCCCTGTTTCTCTGTCCTTTTTCTTTCTCTGTAACTCTCTGTCCAATTGTTCTGAAAATTTCATCACGTTTTTGTTCTGAACTGGCCGAGACCGATTCAAACGTACAACCTGCACTCATATTCGGAATGCCATTTTGGTTCTTTTGTATTTTCTCTCAATTCTTCCTTTTCTTTTTGTTTTGCCCTGTAAATCATGTACGAAATCGATCAGACCATAAAGAAAACGGAGCTCTCTCTTTTTTTCTTTTTTTTTTTTTTTTAGATCCTCTTTTCCTCTCTTTCCATTTTCGGTTTCCAGTGTTAAGAATTAACTTGTTTGGATTTTGTTTTTCTTTTGTTTTTTTTTTTTTTTTACTTATTTTAAACCAACTACAAGGTGATTGTTCATAATTTTGTATACATGGTAATTATTCAGAAAAATGGTTTAAAAAATTGCAATATTTACCGGGAATTTGGATTTAGGAAATTGTTCAGGTTTTGTAATGAATGGTTTTGACCCCTTTTTTATTTTTTATTTTTTATTTTTTTTAATAACTAAGAAATATATGCTCACATATACACATACATATACACACACATAAACATTTCTTTGATTGACAGTAAAAGTTATTGTACAAATATATAAATATGTTTATGTACACGATATCAACAACCGCCTTAACCTCAGCTCTAAGTTCTACAAACTATGCCGGTAAGCGGGTAAGGTACCATTTTCTTTAATAATTTTATTAACCTAAAAAAGATTTTCTAGATTTAAGAGAACAGAGGAATATTAATTTTAATATTTTTTTTATGACAATTTATTGGAGAGATTGTTTTTAATTGTGTATAATGTGGTGATATTGGATTAGAGTTTTTCAGGATGAATATGATGAAATGTTAAACAAAGAATTTAAAGATCAGAATTATAAGGGGTGTTTGGTGTATAAATTGAGTTTAAGTTGAGTTGAGATTTTTAAGTTTGAGGAGTAATTTTTGTTGTCTTTTTCATAAAAGATAAATAAAAATTTCAAAAAAAGATAAAAAACATGATAAAAAAAATACAATTTAATTTAAATTAAATATGTATGCCAAACAATCCATAATGTAAATCAATATTTTTTAAAAAAGGTATTTTTTGAATTTAACAAAATTAGGGATGAAATGACGTCTTCACGTTTTCCTCGGACAGTGGAGATGAACTCTATTACTTGATGTCAATCAAAAGATGTAAGTACCACACCTAAAAAATAATATGCCGATATGCTTTAATTTTGCTGAAATTTGTTGGCCAAAAGCTTTTTCTCCGACATCACACTTTTTTGCTGAGAAAATAAACATCTCTCAGTTCCACAAGAGCACACAGTGGAGATATATATCCTATTAAAAACAAAAAAACAAAAACAAAAACAAAAACAAAAACAAAAAAAACAAAACAAAAAAACAAAGCAAAAAAACAAAGGCAAATTAAAATATTGTTTTCAAGAAGAATTTGAGTGATAATACCACAAGTGTAAGTCTACGGAAGCACAGAATTGTCATTGGAAGAAAGAAAAAAGTTAATTCAGCTCAGGAGGAGGGGGAAAAAAATGTTTTCAGGAAGTTGAGTGATGTTACCGGCACCATAGATGCTCATAATTCTTATTGGACGATCAGATCAGTAAGTTTGACTCAAACCAACCCAAACTATGGAGACAATTAGAGCAATACTGTGATCTCCTTCTTCTTGAAAAGCGATCATCGTGGAGTCTCATCGTTGTGCTTAAGAATAAAGTAATCTCAGGTATTTTCCGTCTCTTATTTCGCAGTTTGGTTACTCGGAAAGCGGGGCTAGAAAACTGGGTGTTGAGACTAGTACCGAACATTTGTAGTTGGATTCCTGATGTTGTTCCTTTTTTGTAGATCATCTTCAGCTATTTGTTGTAGTTATTGCCATTTTCTCCTTCTCATTTGAGTTTCAATTGGTTATGTGTGTGTGTGCTGGGAAGCTTTTCATTACCCTACAACGGAAGTTAAGTTTTGTCAAAAACTGATGAATTAGAATCCGTTTGGAATGTTTTGAAATTGGATTTTGATATAGATCTGCTAACAGTATAACCAAAATAATGGAATTTTGATCTTAAAAAGTCATCATTCACCGGGCAATATACATACATATATATATATATATATATATCGGTCACAACTTATGTAAATTTTATATTGGTTGTTACTTGTTAGAGCTAGTAAAAGAACTCAATTTCAATATCGATTGTGATATGATTTTGGGTGTAATATCTGCTTTGGCTGCAGGAGTAGATCACAATTCAGCATGAATCTGATTCTTCTTTTGCTGTTTCAAACGTACCCAATGCTACTACTCATGAGCGAGACGGTAGTGAGTTGCCTCGGTTCATGCACGAAAGATGTCTACCATTGTTCACCAGATTTTGCAGCTCAGCATATTTATCAGCAAAACTCGGCCTTGTTGGAGTAGGCAGGGGAGAGTTAAGTGGCTTAAAAACTGAGCTTGCTGAGGATGAGACTATAAAAAGCTCGGGATTAACGGTTCCAGAACTCAGCACTGATCTCATACAGGAAATCGCCAAACGTTGTGGCACTCTCAGAGATTTCATTGCGTGCGCCGAGGTTTCTCCTCTATGGCGATCTGCTTGCTCTGAGGCAGACTGGAACCGAGGTCCTCAACCTCCATCTCTAATGCTCTCCGAGACGGCCCAGAGTGACACAAGATCCTTTCTTAGCCTATTCCACAAGAGGACTAATTTCGAGCTCACCTTGCCAGCTGCAAGAGGAAAACGGATATGGGGATCCCCTCGTGGATGGATTGTTGACGAACTTCAAGTCCATCTTCTCAATCTGATTTCCCAAATCCAACTCCAACTCCCACCTCTTCCCACAAGTGAAACGTTCCATCTTGTGAGGAGCGATTGCTTTAGGAGGTTACACAAGTCCTTGACATTCAAGATTTCCCCCACCGAGTTACTCATCGCAGTAATTACACATCAACCGAACAGTTTGTGTTTCACCAGAGTCCCATCTGGAGATGTTGAGTGGATAACGGTTCGCAATCCAAACAACTTTATTTTCAGAGACGTTGCATACTTAAAAGGCCAAGTGTATGCACTTTGTGAAAACGGCTCGATTGTGAAGATCAAATTCAATGAACCGTTTGCAGCAGCCACTCACTTCCTTGCTTCTGGTCCTGAAGGGGAAACAGCAGATAGAGTATACCTAGTGAAATCATCAGATGCTCTCTTTGGGATTTTCCGACATGGGGAAGATGTTGCGGACTATGGATTGGCAGCAGAATTTGCAGTGTACAAGTTTGGCATGGAGGGCAAGATGTGGGAGGAGAAGTGGAGCATTGGAGACTCAGCTTTCTTTGTTGGCAATGGCAATTCTTGGGCCGTCAGTTCTGCTGCCCGCGCCAACTGTAAGAAGAATAGCATCTACTTCACCGACGATGATTGGGAGCAAGAGAAGAGTCTGTACCTATTCGGTGTCTATGACATGGAAACATGGGAAACTGATTATCAAACAATGGGTTCTGAAACTGGAGGTGATCCCGGTACTCAGTACTCGCGTCCAACTTGGGTGGCTCATGGTTTAACACCAACCGTTTTTCGTTAGTATGAAAATTTCTTCCTTTGCATCTATAGATAAGTGCGGGTATGCTATGTTGTTATGAAGAACTAATATTTCTGGTCTGTGCTTGGCGCATTGCAATAGAACAAGTTGTGTTATAAGATGTTGTATTTGGGGTATTTTAATGTATTTGGATTTGCTTGTGTGCTGTTGGTTTAGCTGAAAATGAAACCTGTGATCAAACAAATTATGTATTATGTTGTGCGTTCCCGAGTCTGGGGAACTACGCATGTCATGCCTATGGAACCCTAATGCTATGTTTGGTATGGTGGAAAAGAGGAGGGAGGGATTTTTGAATGGGAAATGATAGACTAAAATGTTTGGTAGGAAGGAAGAGAAGAGTAAAAAGAAAATTGGGTGGAAAAAAATTATAGTGGGACCCACTAGTTTTCTCCATAAGTAGGAGGAAAACTAAAATCCAACCCCTATAGTTACTAAGATTATTTTTTCATCCTTTTAAAGTAAAAGATATGTATAGATTAATAAAATAGTTACAATTTTTTTTTTCCCCTCTCACATTTTATGATGCCAAACAACATAAAGAAAAGTAAAAAAAAAAAATTTCTCGCTCTTATTTTATTTCACTTCTATTTTTTCTTTCCCTCTTGTTTTCTTTCCTTCTTACCATAGGCTAAGAGAGACAAAAGGGTATTTGAATCAATGATGAACTATAGATCAAATTAAATTAGTTGTTGTGGTAACATAGGCACCGGTTTGTATGAGTTTGGACAAGGCACTGGCTAGAAATGATGTAAAGACTAACAATTATGAGAGAAGAGGCTAAGAAAAGTACAAATAATAAGATGATAATTATGTAGTTCATGTACTAATAATCAAATATTGAGATTAAAGCAGAAGCAAAATACCTGCCTTTATACGTGATAGATTTGAGGATATCAAAATCATGATGAAAATTCTAAAGTATTAACAGGATTAGTACAACTCACGTCATAGGGATCCAGAGTAATATTTGGAGATGGAGGTTATCAAACACTCAACTAACTTCATGACAGTGCAGATTTTCTTTTAGCACAAACTAACAACTGGTTTTCCAAAAGGGAAAGGTGAGACTGTGAGTTCAAGTGAAAAGAGAGAGATGAGAGTTCAAATGAAGAAAGAGGAGTTAAGAGAGGAGAAAAAAAATTGATGGATCCTTTTTGGAGCATTTTAGAAAGGGTAAATTGCTTGTTTGGTCTCAAATTTTTTTACGAAGTTGCATTTTGGTCCTCTGACTTTTTTTTTTTTTTTTGGTTAAAAGGTTTCTAAACTCTATTAAAAGTATGCAAAATGATCTTTTTTTTGTTAACAAACTTTAAAAATTTAACAAAAAATGTCACATTAATTACATATTTGTAACTACCCGACTCTTCAAACTGTTAACTAATGTATTTATTCTCAGTTAATATTGTCTTAACACTTGTTTATGTTTAATTCCAAAAATGCAGCACTTAGTTTTCATAAACCGTCGTGTAATTTTTCAAAAATCACTCTAAAAATTTGAAATTTTGTGCTTTGAAATTCGCTCGTAAACCCTTAACTTAAATCCACTTTCCTCATCCTTTCTCATCATTTTAATCTTTTTCCCTCTTGACCACTCAAAGGTTTCTCCTACCCACTATCTCCTTCGCCCGCCCACCGACAGTGCCGCTGCCCTCCCTGCTGCCGCCTTACCCTCTCTCTTATTCTCCCGGTGACGCTGCCGCCACCCTTCTCTCTTCCTCATTCGACCGTTGCCCGCAACGCCGCCATCCCCTCCTCGTCATTCTCCCGTCGCCCTCAACGTCGCCCTCCCCTCTCTCTTTTTTTCGCCGCCGCCATCGCCACCTCCACTGCCACCCTATCTTCCCATTGAGGCCGTGACTATTTTGCAGCTAAGAAAGGTAAGGTGACTTCCATATTGCTCAATTTTTTGTTTTCAAACAAAAATACGAACACACAATTCTTTTATAACTTGCTTGGAGTGTAATTTGTGTATTTATTGTTGTTCGATTTTTTTTTTTTTTATTGTTGCTCTTTGTAGACGAATCTTTTGTGTAATTTTTTGGCATTTTAAGATCTACGAACACACAATATTCTACGCATTTTTTTCCGCCCACCACATGCTCGATGAAATGTCAAAATGGAATTTTGTTTGATTTAATCTTAATGGTATGCATCTTAATTATTTTGAATTTTGCAAACTTGCTAGGGCCCTAATGGATTGGAAGCTTATAGCCAGAGAAGGAATTAAAAGGAGACGAGACTATAAAACAAAAATCTCGGATCGTCCTTGTCCTCACCAAGAGGGAAGTGTTAAATGTGGTTATTTTGTTTTAGGTTTTATGAGAGACATAGTGTTGAATGTAATTGACGTACTTGAAAGAAATACTTTTATACTTGGGATGATATGGATTTGATTAGGGGAGAATGGACTAAATTTGTAATGCAATTCATTAATTATGATATGTAAACTGGCAATGTAATGGATGATTTTTTTACTTTGATACAATGTAGCTAATATTTTGTCAATCATATCCTGGGCCGTGTATTGGATAACACAAGGATTAGGCCACCTGTGGGAAATCACCAAAAAATGCCAATTTTTTTTATTAATTCATATTGGACTTTACATGATGGTTTCTGTTAAAAACCGTCATGTAAAGTTCTCACTTTAGCGAAATTTGCTCCCTTTTTTCTCTATTCGACGATGGTGTGAACCGTCGTGGAACATTGAGATACCATGACGGTTTATTAACCGTCGTGGTATCTCAAAACATTCCACAACGGTGGATTACACGACAATTGTCTAACCGTCGTGTAAACTTTATACGACGATTAATAACCGTCGTCAAATCCATAATTTTTACTAGTGTTATCTCATTTGATGCTCGAGAGAGGTAATGAGGTTAGATTAGGTCTATTGATTAATGAATTGAATGGAATTGACTAGCAATTACTTAATAGGACGAACATAGGAATAATAAAGTGAAGTCATGTCCCTAGAACATTTGTATATAGAAGTTTCCATACCATATTTTTGTGTTCATATTAGTATTTGTTTAATTTTAGTTTCATTTTTATGGTTTGCCTAGATGAAGTTGGGTTGCGATAATCATGATACTTAACATCAATCTAAGAAACAATCCCTATGGATACGACATTCACTCAACCTTTACTATCAAAACTTGACGACCTCGTGCACTTGCGAGAATTTACGCAACAACCATGAAGCTCCAATTGTCAGTGGCATGTCTCCCGCCATGCTCCGACCTTGATCGTTCGCTCTAAGATTGCTAAGCAGTGGTGTCGAAGGGAAACTCCATTCACCATCTGCCGCTAAAGCTTGAGTCCAGCATCTCCCATCACGAGGACGGCACCTACTCAGATCAACAACGTCAAACCTTATTGCACCAAGTACCCGATAGTGATCTCGAACTCTATCTGAACGATTGCGAGGTAGATCTAGCTCAAAGCTCGTCCGAGTTCTTCGATTTGTCCAATAGATCTTCATTCCACGCTCATCAGCATGGAAGCGGCTCCAACTGCTGACCATGGCTACTGTACCTCCCTGGGAACAACTGGAGGCTCTGATACCAATTGATGCAGTGGAAAGGAAGGAACAAGAAATGGTCTCAACGAACCAAATCTCAAGCCAAATCCATTGCTGAAACTAAGGAAAGGAGGCGCACCTCTGTTCTCTTTCAATAGAAGATTACAATCTAATAGTCTAGGTTAAAATGTTTTCAAAGCTACAATTTAACGAACTCTAACAGCTGGTGCACAAAATGCACAGCTTAAAGAAGATAAACAAATACAGCCAATTAAAATGCTATAAGCTAAATGACCCCTACAAGAGCAAACGACAACTAAACAAAGGCAAAAAGAACAAAGACATTTGTTTAGCACCAGTAATAGAACCACCTCCTACATCAAGAACCCATTCTTTTTTTAAAAAAAACCAGAGCGTTTGGAAAAAAAAAAATTCTTTAAATATATAATTATATGTATACAAGGATAGTAATTCATTGACAGACTCCATCCCGAACTTAACAGGAAGTACTTCTGTAACTACATTTTTAATAATTTAGGGTTACTCAAACTATGAAAAAAAAAAACCATGGGTTAAAGTTGCATAAATGTAAAAGTTTAAAAACCAATTAACAATTTACATTTTTGATAAATAAGTCGTAAAAGGTCCTCTTTTTTTTTTTTTTCAATTAGGTTGGGTGGCTGGAACCCAATTAAAATATATGACCCGGCCATTTTTTCAGGGAAATGGTTGGATTTCAATTTTTCTGGTTAATTAGTTTTACACCATGGCAGTGGATCCTCATTCAACTGCAACAAATAACGAGTTCCTTCGGGAGATTTGCGGTGGTGAAGAACTGGGTGGCACAAAATGGGAAGCTTCAGCGCCGAATCTGGTTTGCGCATTGGATGGTGCTGGAGTCACTAAAGGTCAGCCACATGAACGATGACAGCGAGGCAACGGCGCGACAGATCTCGCTCGAAACAGATGACAGGGACACAACAAATCTTGCTCAGAGCGTAGGGGGAGAAAGAAAGAGAGAGAGGACTATGAGTTTTGAGAAAGAGAGGGGGGGATGCGTAGTCGCCTTGGGGACAGAGAGTCGGGGAAGAGAGAAGACGAAAGAGAAAATAACATTTAATAGAAGAAGAGATAAGAGTTTGATGGTATTATTGTTAATCGACGATTAATTATGAAAATTAATGATTTATAAGAAAAAAAGAGAAAAATAATATTTTTGAAAAAAATAATAGTTAATTATAATATATATATATAAATATATTTTTGAGATTATTATAGCATAAATTTTAAACATAATTATTAATATCATAATCAAATTTATAATCACATAATATATATATATATATATAAACCACCACTTCTTGATCCTCTCATTCCTCATCTCTCTCTGAGACATGAAACTATACACATAAATTTATTATTAAAAATTAACTGTAAATTATTATTTTCTAGAAAATCTAAGAAAAACTAAATATTTATAAAAAAAAATACAACGATTTTTCTGAAAAATCCAAGGATTTACTAGAAAATATTTGCTATAATTTATTATCTTCTTGAAAACATGCTATAAACTTCAAAAGTACCTATAGAATATGTTATTTGCCACAATTTTCCTTAGTTATATTATGATCAATCAACGATTGACTATGAAAATTGATTATCAATCATATGATTAGTCATTGATTAATAACTATTGGTTGACAAACTTTAGGAAATTTTTTTTTTAATTTTTTTAATTTTGTTTATTTGTTAAAAACTTTTTTTGAAAGGACTATTTAACTATATATATATATTTTAACATGAGTAATTGGTCTAAATGGTCCCTGAACTCTTTAAGGTGTGACATTGTGGTCCCTATTTTTTTTTGTACTGACCCTAAACTCTAAAAAAAGGTGACATTTTGGTCGTTTCCATCTGATTCCGTTAAAAAATTCACGGAATGGTCAAATGAAAAGCACGTTTTGTGTTTTTTGAAGGAAGATACTCCTAAAAAAATGAAAATACCCCTATTCTTATCAATTAAAAAAATAAAAAATTATACAAAAAAAAGAAAGAGATAGAAAGTTGAATTAAAAATCAAACCCAGCCCACCCCTCTCTCTCTCCCTTCCCTTACCCTCCCATCCCTCCCTTTCTCCCACAGGTCTAACACCGGCGCCGGACGCCGGCCGTTTCTCCCACCTTCCCCTCCCCTCCTTCCACCCAAAAACATATCCGACGCCGGACCCCTCCCCCCTAGATCTTATGCCGAATGCTAGAGACCACCCTCGTCTTCTCCGATGTCGGGCCCCCACTTTCGCTAACGAGCGCGAACACCCCCCTCCCCCCACTTAACCCAGATTTGGGTTTGCTAGGAGCGCCCCCCCTACCCCCCCCCCCCCCCCCCCCTCGTGTCGTCTTCTTCGTCGCGGGCCTCCAATTTCCCCGACGACGACGAGTAGCAGACTCAGTGAGCCCAAATCGCCGGGCACTTAGTTCGGCGAGCTCAGAATGCCATGTGGGGTGTGGGGGGGCAACCCAGATGGCGACTTGGTGGGGGGCACCCGATCCGAGCTCGGAGGGGGGGGGGGGGGGGGGAGCAAACCCAAATTTCGTAAGGGGGCGAACCCAGATTTAATGAACTCGGTGAGAACTCATATCGCGACTGTGGGGTGGGGGGGGGGGGGGACCAGATCGGAACTTGGGGGGTGGGTGGAGGTGGCGGCGACGATTGAAGATGGAGGCTGTGGGGGACTTGTCTGTAAAGGTAGGTAGAGAAAGAGAGAGAAAATTGAGATGAATTGTTTTTTATGAATTTTTTTTATTTTTTAAATTAATTATTATTAGATTATTAAAATACCCTCTCAAATTATATAACATGTATTACACGTGACTCATTTCGTTAAAAATTTAACGAATGTATATGAAAATGACAAAATCGTTATATTTTTAAAGAGTTTAAGTCAGCTAAAATCAAAATAATAATAATAATAATAACAACGACCAAAGTATTACCTGTCAAATTCAGGACCATTTCAACTAATCTTTTTATATATTCTCGACGGTCTCACTCTCCCCCCCTCTCTCTCTCTCTCTCTCCCTATTTTTTATCTTCCTTACCCCTACCGTCTCTCTTTGATCGAGCAGTCTCACTCTCACTCTCTCTCTCTCCCCTCACGGAAGCAGAACCCATCTTGTTTCCTTGGCTTCACCACCGAGCTTTCCACTGAGTAGAGGGTCAATTTCTGCGACGAAACGTTTTGGATCGAGGGAAAATTTTTTAGAGATCTTGAAATTTCGAGGTAGGGTTTTCTCGATCTTAATCTGAGATTTCCGTATTGAATTTGAGATTTCCGTATTGAATTCTACGTACGATGAATTTATTTTGTCGTTCTCATTTTAGACGAAATTATTAATTAAAGACCCTAAAATCTGGAAAGTCTCTGTTCTTCGAAATGAGCCTACTGAGTATTTCCTTATGATTTTCTTGTTAGTTCTGAAAAAACTGATAAAGAATCAAACTGAGGCCTAATCAATACGATTTATAATAAAAAAAAAAACCCTAATTAATATGATTGATTCCGAAATTTGGGACTTTTTTTTATTTATAAATAATTAGTTAAAAGGCGACTCGGCTATAATTGCGCTTATGGTTCTGTTGTCTTGTTTGGTTTTGATTTTTGTGTTGTTTTCACACTGCTTATGACGTGATTTTGTCTTGTTTGCTTTTCAAATGTGTAGTTTGTTGATCATTTGGATCAAAATTGCAGTCAACTTTAACTTAAGAGTGGTAACAGAGAGCGAAGATATCAAATAAAGAGCGAGTGTAAAAGAAAGAAACCCGTTTATATCCCGCTTGAGTTATGTTAGAATAACCTTTTTTTTTCCCTATCAATATCAACCATAGTAAAGCATTAGTACTCATCTCGATATCAAGTTTTTAGTGCTGTTTCAAATCCTGGGCTGGCTAATTAAAACTCGCCGAAACTCCGCCTATATCATCCAAAGCTCATGGTTTTAAGCAATTCTGAAATTCAACCAAAGGGCCAAAATCAGTCATTGTAATCATTTTAGTGCTTTTTTTTTTTTTGATAACCTTGGTGTCCGAGACTTTGCCCCAACTAATCCACAGGATCCATACAAAGCACCCTCTCCACATGGATTAGGTAAATCTTGGGCCTTTGGCCCGCGGGGCGTGGCCCCAAAGGAATTGTTGGCACTCAATGGGAATTGAACCTTAGACCTAATGCTCCTGAGGCACTAAGTCCAAGTGATTCACCACTGAGCCAACCCCTTGGGGTTAAGCATTTTAGTGCTTACTGAATTATGAAATATGAAGGAAGCAATGCCGTTGGTTAAAACATTTTATTTTGTCAAACTTATCTTATTCTTCTTTTTTTTTTTTTTTTACTAATTCTTAAAGGTAATATTTTAGCTTGGAAATTAATTTTTTCCTATTTCAAAATGAAATTCTACTCCTGATTGTGACTAAAAACTATAAGACCATCACTGACGCAAATGTCAATTTTAATGCTATTTTTGGCACAAAAAGTTTGAAAATGACGTATTTGATATGTTGTTCTATTTTGTGCTCGCATGCATATTTCTATTTTAAATGCTTTATCGAATTCTTGTCATAATTATTAAGCCTTGGAACTTGTAAAAATAAATTTTTAATTTTCAAATAATTTCAGAATAGTATTGTTATAGTTATTAAAAGAAACGGTAACACACCAGCCCATATCAGCTTAATGCCAAAACTGCCGAATTTAGGACCAAAATGCATTTGCGTTGGAGAGTGATTTCCCCAAATGCCAAAATTTGAAAATGCTTCAAGTGAAATACCTAAAATAAACTGTTAATGTTATTTGTTAAACATATTGAATATTTTAACGTTCGTAATGTTGACTCTTTTCTAATTTCAGTTTAGATAGTATCCCTCAAGTAATGGAACTAGCTACTCCAACTTGATTAAATTTACGTTTAGATGTCATTTTTCCTTTCTGCCTTCTCACCTTTCCATACTTGGTTGCTTTATCTACTAATTGTTCAGCACTGAATCTAATGCTTGGTAACAATAGTAACAAATGCATAGGTGCTGACTCATTATTTCTATTTGCTAACTAGCCACCACCTGGATAGATTAGATTGTGTACAAAAAAATGAGTACCAGTAGACCGCAGACACCCCGCTGAGGTTGGCGATGACACCTCCTCGACTTGCCACATAGTTTATAGTTCCTGAAGACCTCAAAATTTTAGTTTCGCCGGTAAATCACATTTCTTATAACCAAGCAAGCTTCTATGAAATCTTAATATGTATCACCGCCAAAACATTTGAAAACCATTACGAATTAGGAACACAATTTAAGTGTCGTTATCGCTAGAACCATACTACTTACCAGCCAGATTTTTAAGTCCTATTCCAATTTTCATGAAGAACCAAAAATGGTTTTAGTGAAATGTTAAGAGTAAATTGTAGCCTGGAGGCTATAAATATGATAATCTGCTGGGTATAAGAGGACACGAGATGCAAGAAAATGGGCATTCGGGTTTTGAGCTGCAGAGCAGTTGGAAAACAATATTTATAGACTTAGTATTACATGTGTCAAGCGTCTGAACTTTTCTATCAGCTAAAGTGGGAGTTGATTTGCTTTCATGACATCATGCATTAAAAGAAAATTGTATCTTGTATTTTCACCTCTGTTAATCCAAAATGTTGGTTGCATGTTTTTTTCCAGGAACCTAGGGGCCGAGCTATCCACAGTCCTCATAATTTATGCCTCAGTCTCTTTATAAGCTCGGGAAAGATCATGTCTCTTTCCAGAGGATGGAATGTATTTATTCAACAGAATGTTGCTTTTTTATGATCGAACTGCATGGATGGTGCAGCGAAAGAACTAATGACCGTTGTAGGAAATGGGAGTTGCGTGGAGCATTGGAGATTACGGCCTCTTTTCTTCCCGATGACAAATCGTAAAGAGTTATTATTCAGGTAATTGCAGCAGCTTTGCCAGTTGGAGTTGTTGAAAATGTTTGTGTAACTGATATCTGAGAATCTGAATGCTTCAGAATTGGGGACGATTGTACTCTCTCTTCTGATTTGGGTCCATCTCGGGTGTCTTATGGACTGGTACTAAAACTAATGAAAAGTATTTGGTATTAGACCATGAGCCACCCAAGATGGACCCAAATAAGGAGAGAGAGTCATTGCCACCAATTCCGAGGCATTCAAATCCTCGAGTTTTTGAGTCGTGCAAGTTTATACTTTTGTGGCTGAAGTATATGATTATATGGATGATAAATTCACATTTGGGTGCACCTGGCATCCTTTAAAGGCTGATGCACAAGTAGGAAACCAGATCTTCTGTCTAAACTCTCTGTTGTCATTTCTTCTGTCGACCAACCATTGATAGACGCGTTGACAATTTATTAAAAGACATTAATGGAGGCAAAAAAAAAATAAAAAAAAGGTCCGGATTTCTCAGTTTAGTCTCACGTAATGAAAGGGTAACGGATGACAGCCTTGTGAATTAGACACAGATGGGAAGGCAAATGGATATACCTTGCCTCAATTTCTTCAACCAAGTGTTCATAATAGTTTTCTATCTCAAAATAATAATAAAAATATTATTTTATCAAAATAATAACCAAAATAATAGTTTTCAATCAAAAAAAGAAATATTGGTTCTCTTCTATGAATCTTAAGAACTTTTTTCCGTAAAATCTCGTCAATTAAGCAGGTTATGTCACAACACAGAATGAAAATGACAATATACAGGATGGGTATAAGAAGTTGTGATATTTGTCTCGATCCATGATCCAAAAGGGACTTATGTCACAACATAAAGAGACTAAATCAAGTGTTGGATTCAAAGCTGGGGTTAAAGATTATAAATGGACATGTTACACTCTTGAATATGAAGTCAAAATAGTGATATCTTGGCAGCATTTCTAGTAACTCCTCAACCTAGGGTTCCTCCTAAAGAAGCAGGGGCAGCAGTAGCTGCTGAATCTTCTACTAGTACATGGACAACTGCTGCTGAATCTTCTACTAGTACATGGACAATTGTACGGACTGACATACTTACCAATCTTGATCGTTACAAAGGTCGATTGAATCTTCTATGTACATTTTGGACAAAAGATATGACATAATTTAAACAAAGGATCTGGGTTCTTACCAATCTTGATCGTTACAAAGGTCCATTGAATCTTCTATGTACATTTTGGACAAAAGATATGACATAATTTAAACAAAGGATCTGGGTTCGTATTTTGGATGATATAGTCTGACTTAATTTGTAATATTTTTCTTCACAGGTTTTGTAATTTACACTTCATGGAAAAGCACAGTTCCATCATGAGAGCAAAGTGGAAACTAACCGCAACTGGAAATAAGCTGATGAACAAACTTTGTATGGTCTTCCAATTTGATGCACATACTATGTAGAAGGGATGCGCATGCGGTGGTGCTTTTAAAAAAAAAAAAAAAAAAAAACCAAAAAAAACCACCTGATTAAAAAAAAACCACCTGGTTTTAGAAAAATCAAATAACAATTAAATTGTCAAAATTCATTTTGAATTCTAACAGAATCTCTCTAGTAATCGGTATCGGAAATCGGTGGCGTCAATGACTGGAGCCTGATATGTCACTTCATCTTTGTTGAAAAAAAAAAATTCTATATTCCATAAATAAAAAGGAGAAGAAAAGAAAAGGATATGGATATTTTTGCCTAATTTACTATTAACTATTTACTTTTTTTTTTCTTTCAATTATTTGATTAAATATTATGAAATGACAAAATTATCATTTTTAATATTATTGTGGGAAAATTATAAGAAGGTGTCAAATTTATGATATTTTTGCAAATAACTCAAAATAGTTTTGACTTGAAGAAAAAGATTAAATTTTTTTTTTCCGAAAATCAGACGATAAATGTGCCCCAAATGGCTCCTGCGGAACTTGCCATTGTGAAGAATTATATTATAATCATATTTATATTACGATAACTATAAGTTTAATTTGTTTTCATTATTTGTAAGTGTAAATTTGGTATTTTATTATTTTTTTGGAGGTATATTCAAACCTTCTTTTTAATGTGTTTTGATTATATTGCAAATAGTACCTGAACTCTTTTAAAGGTGACGGTTTGGTTTTTATTCTTTTTTTTTTTTTTTGTTTTGGTTGAAGTAACTCTAAACTCTTATTTTTTGACCATTACATTCATTTCCGTCTAAAACCGTTAAGTTTTTAACAGAATGAATGTGATCTAATTTGTTAAGGTATTTTAATAATTTAATAATAATTATTTAACAAAAAAAAATATTTAAAAAAATCTCTCTCTTGTCTCTCTCTCTCTCCATTTCTGAAAACCCTATCCACAGGAGAAGGGGCCGCGATGGAGAAGAAAGTGGGGTGGGGTGGGTGGGGTGGGTTGGGGGGGAGCCAAAACTCAGATCACATTGAGGGAGGTCCAAAACCCAAGTCATGGTGGCATAGGGGATGAAGGGGAACCAACATCATCGGGGGGGTTGGTGCGGGCGCAAAACTCAAATTGCACCGGGGTCTGAAACCCAGATCGCAGTAGTTGAGGGGGGAGATCGTGCACTGAGGAGAGTGGGAAGGAGGGAGAGAGGGAGGGCGCGAGGGAGACGAGTTCCGGCTTCGGCGTTGGCATCCGATTTGGGGGGGTGGGGGTGGGGGTGGAGAGAGAGATTTCTCCTCTTCTTTTAAAAAAAAAATATAAATAAGGGTATTTTTGTCTTTTTAGCGGTATTTTATTTTAAAAGGCACAAACGTACTTTTTATGTGATCATTCCGTGAGTTTTTTTAACGAAATCAGACGGAAAAGACTGGAGTTGCCAAAAAATAAGGGGGTGTTTGGCAAAAAGTTCATTTTAAACTAAATTGTATTTTTTTCATCATGTTTTTTATCTTTTCTGAAAATTTTTTTTGTCTTTTCTGGAAAGTTACTATTAAAACTTAAAAATCTTAAACTAAACTCATTCACCAAACACCCCCTAAGAGTTCAGGTTTATCTCAGTAAAATATATATATATATATAGACCAAGTCATCACCTTTAAAAGAATTTAAGGATTATTTGGCTTAGTTACTCTAATGTGAAACTCTAGTTCACGTGTCACTCTATTTCTCTCTCCTTTTCGTTTTTTCTATTTTGCAATAGGTTCTTTTTTTTTTTTTAATGAATTATTTTGCATTAGGTATTTTTCACAGCCACATAATGCCGCGGAGATAGCCAATGTTGACAGGACGTGGAGTCATTTATCATATCTTTATTGTAGTCCACACATGGGTGTGAAAAAAAATAAAAATAAAAAATTATATGTACTGTGGTTCTGTTGAAGTACCCCAGACAATTAAGCTGAAATCGATAAACCTGCACGTTTTGAAGAAAAAAAAAAAGGGAAGAAAAAAACTTCATCATTCCCTCTTTTGGTGAGGATTTAGAAAAAACCGATTACAAATGGTGATGGAGAAAGTGTTTGGGAGTTATAACATAGACTTCCTATTGTCTTTGTTAGTTCTGGCTTTTTCTGTCACTGAATTGTTGGTGAGGTTGAAGAGCAGGCAATCTGATAGTGCTGTAATGCTGTCATTGGTGTGCCTACATTGTTTGTTGGTTTTTTATCAAGAATCAAGATATGCACGTCATCGTCATCCACATTCGGTTGTACTGTATGTCAAAAATCTATTCGATCGTCGTCGTACAAGATCGAGAGTTTTCGATCTCGAAGCGAAACAATCTTCCAATTCTCCACCTGAAGTCAACCACCATCTCCACCAAACAGGTACTCATGGTCAAGACCATATTATCGACATCAGCAATCCAGAAGAAGATCATCAGTATTCCAATAGGACGACCGCAATTGAAGTCAACGCCGACTCCCTGGAAGCAATCGCAAGGCGGATCACGCACTTCCAGGATTTTGTTGCCTTTTCGGAGGTGAGTTCTTTATGGCGAAATATATGCTCCAACATAGAGTGGGATGAATTCAGTCCTAAACCTCTGTGTCTAATGCTCTCCGATGAGCCTGGCAGCGATGCACGGCCTTTCTTCAGTCTCTTCAACAACAGGGTTTTTGTATTAGAAATGGAGGCTGCCGCCGGGAGGCGCTTCTCAGGCTCACCCCAAGGCTGGCTCGCAACTGTAGACGATGAAGTCCTTCAACCCCATCTTGTGAATCCCATTTCTCAAGTGCGCGTTGACCTCCCACCTTTTCCCGCAATACATAACCAGCTTGCTAGTGGAAATCTATTAAACAAAGTTCCAAAGATTTTTGTGTTCAAGATCAAGATCCACCCTGTAAAATTACTTGTGATGGCGATTTTGCGATCGGAAGATCAATTGGTGTTTACTACCACTCCGGGTGACGTTGGTGAATGGGCTTTGGTAAGCAACCCGGATGAGTTCTTGTTTAGATCAGTTGCATACTTTAAACACAGGGTATTTACTCTCTGTGACAATGGCTCACTAGTCAGGATTGACTTTAATGGATCTATCGCAGCAAGAGCAGAGTTTGTTGCTTCCCATCCCATGCGTGAATACGTCGGCTATCAACCCCGTCACGAGAAAACAGGCAGAGCGTACTTGGTACCGTCACAAGAAGATCTCTTCGGAGTCTTTAGGTATATCAGTAAAGATATTGGGTTCGACCGGACTGTAGAATTTTCGGTTTACAAGTTTGATTTTGAGAGCTTAGAATGGGAACCAGTGTGGAGCATCGGGGACAAGGCGTTTTTCGTCGGCAGTGGCAATTCATGGAGCATTAGCCTCGCGCACACTGTCAATTGCAACAGTAATAGCATTTTTTACGGCGATGATACAGAAGGCGGATTGGGTCTTGATAATGGAATTTACGATCTGGAAACTTGGCAAACTGAAAGCCTTAGGTTTGGAGTTGATGTCCCTCGTTTCCAGCCGCACACAACTTGGATTACACTTAGCTTAACTCCAAGCACTTTTCGCTAGTACTTTTGCACAATGTTGGTGAGTTTCTTTTTTGTTTATGAAATAATTGATAATGGAGTTCTAGTGGGGTTAATTTGCTTATTTTTACAAGTTACTTGCTATAATAATTTTCAGTTCCATAGGAGTTTTGATTAGAACATGACAGATGAATTTGGAATGTAATGTTGGGTGCTGCTACACTTGTTGAATTACTTTCACAAATTCATCTTGGATGACTTACCCACCCCCCCCACCCCCCCCCCCCCCCCCCCCCCCCCCCTCTTCGGGGTTCTCTTTATTAACTTTGGTCAAGTTTTTAACTTCCAGTACAGATTTTATTGTCTTGCTAAAGTTGAGCTTTAATCTCCTTCGATTTTTTGTATTTAGTATTTATTTTCTTTGATTTATTTATAAAATAATTGATTTTGAATATTAATACTTTGAACTTCTGAGTTTGGTTATTTTCTTGAGATTTTCTGAGTTTGGTTTTTCCCCCCTTGAGATTTTGATATTTTATTATTGTTATTGTATACTTCACAATGTTCTGAGTTTGTTTGTTTTTCCTCATTATTGTTTATTAATGCTCTGAGCTTGGCTAAGATTGTGATCTGTTCTGGAATTGTGATCTTGTCTTGGTCTAAATTTCTGCTAACTTTTTTTTCCCCTTGCTTTTCTAGTATTTATGAATGCTCGTACTTTTTAGTTTAACTTTCACCTTTATGTTGATTTTAATGGATTCTTGTTTTTGCAGGGAGTGAGGGCTCCAGCCTTGAGGGTGTGAAAAAAAGAAAATCAGGTTCGAAGACGTTGTCCATGGTTGATGAACGAGTGCTAACTTCATTAACTATTTGGGATGACTGTAGTAACTGCTTAACTATTTTATTTTGGATGATTGTAATAACTAAGTGGCTATTTAGAAGACTGTAATACTTAATTATCTATTTGGAACCTTAAATTATGCCTTAAACTATAAGACACAGGGTATTTTTGATGAGATATTTGAATTAGCAACAAATAGATTTATAAGATGATGCTATGGAAGATATATGCATTGTTTTGTTTTGTTTTGTTTTGTTTTGTTTTTTTTTTGTTTAAGTTTAAAATTCTCATTCTGAGTCTAAAAATCATGTTTAAATTCATCAATATTGCATTTATGTTATCACTTCGCTTTAGGAAAAAATTAGTTGAATTAATATCTTGGTGAAATCAATAAAATTTGAAGTTTGGCCTTGAAATTTAAAAAATGAAAGGTGATTTTAAGAATTACCCCTAAAAGTTTGGCTTGTTTTGGAAGAAGAATAGTGGAGGGAGATGCTTTATCCCTTATTTGGTTGAAGGGAAGAGAGGAGGGAGAGGGCATGTAAGCCCTCTACTTGGAATAATGTAGAGCTTAAAAGAGCCAATATAGCCTAAATGAACACATCGTTGATATAATGTCATATTTACAGTGGCTTTTAGGATTTTTGATCATAAGATAAGTTAAAAGCCAACATAATCACTAGTCTTTCAAAAAGATAGTCTTGTATATTACCATTGAGGTTTCCAATCTCCAAAATCGATCTCTAGTTGCCGAAGAGTATTTGGTAGATTACCAAAAGTAGTCTGGTAGAATACTTTGGTATCTTGCCACAATACTTTTGGTAATCAACATGGGTCTCCAATCATCAGCGCTGGTCTTTGATGGTTAATGAGTTTGGAATAATACTTTTGCTAATCTACCCTTTTTTTTTTTTCAATGCCACAAAATCATGTTTTTGATTGATTTTTGCTGCACATGGAAGAAACTCTTGCAAGAAATACAATAACATGACATCATAAATATTTAGTTATCTAATTGTTTTAAAATACCAATTGGTATTCATGATGTAACCATCTAGGTTACCATTCGGTTACCAACTGGTTACCAATACCGGTGGGTTTTCACATGGTAACCACCACTGCACTGGCGGTAACCAGTTGGTAACTAAATGGTTATCAATCGAAAAATTCTAATTTTGTTAGATTTTTCGAATTCCATCACCAAAATATTTAAACAAATACCAGAGTTTACCAAATATCACATAATTCTACAACTATGATTAGACACCAAATTCAATAAAAATCACAAAAAAGTCAGGAAAAAAAAAAAACACCATGATTGCCGGAGGCGCAAATCACTGGTAAAAAATGCCGCCGCTGCCATCCTTGCCTCAAACAACAAGTCGATCTTCACCTGCCACTAACACATCAAAGACCACAAGATCATCAACAAAACTCACAAAAAACAAAAAAACAAAAAAAAAAAAAAAAAAAACAAAAAGACAAAAAAAAATACAAAAATACAAAAATACAAAAATACAAAAAAAAAAAAAAAAAAAAAAAAAAACAAAAAACAAATACCATAAAAATGTTCCAGAAGCAGAAAAAAAATTGTAAAAAGAAAAAAAATTACATAAGAGAGAGAACTGAGCTCCATCAGCAAATCGGTAACAGTGGACAAGATCCATCGGCAACCAAAGTGGAGGAAATCCGTTGGCTGCGGGGAAAGCAAGAACCGGAAAAACGATTGGTGTCGGAGTAGACTAGTAGCAGCGGCGGCATCACCGTGATGGAGATCGTGGTCACGATCGGCCCTGCAGCGATGTCTCGAGACCAGAGCCATCGAGATTAGAATGGTGGAGAAGATCCAACACGGCGGAGGCGTGGTCTCGGGCTCTTGATCTGGTACTGGCTTCGATATTGCGGATTTGAGGCTCACAGTCGCTCGTGAGTCGATCTCGTTCGCACGAGCCTTCGTCATCGCCGCGGATGGTACCAGCTCGTAATGATCCGCCAAGGAAACGGCCTTGATCGGAGCTGTGAGAGGGCTACCGATCACGCCGCTCGAGCTTGTCGCGGGTCTAGGCATGGGATGGGGACAACGACGATGGTGGCTTAGATCGTCGGCGTTGCATTGGCGTGGTGAGGAGAAATAGGGAGAGAAGAGGGGGAGTTTGTCGTGTGCATGGGTTGGGGGGGGAGCGAGTGTAATACCCAAATTTTTATAAGGAATTATCGTGAATTAATAAGTTAATTTGTCAAAATTACTTATGTAAATTAAAGTTTATGTTATAATTTGAACATAAAATTATTCAAAAAGTGCAAATAGTAAAAAGTGACCAATTAAATTAATTTAAGTATAGATAAATTGTCAAATTACCAAATAGGGGGAGAAGAGGGGGAGTTTGTCATGTGCATGGGTTGGGGGAGCAATAGAGAGAGGGGGTGATGGGAAAGTGAGAGAACGAAATTTTAAAATACATTAAAATTAATTAATACATAATCATTATGGCATATGTTGCAAAACTTTTTAGCTTGTAGCAAAAATCAATCGAAATAATTATATAAAAAGTTTATTTTTAAAGTCCCGTTTTTTATTATGTCTATTTTCAACAATATTATTTATATTTATTTTTAATAAATAAATGTCTATAATTTTTTTTTTTTGTCATTTTACTACAATTGACATCATTTTATTTTTATACAAATTCCTTATTTTCCTTTTTTTTTTTTGATTTTAATTATGAGTATTTTTTGTTGATACGTGTGAATTACCTTTAATAAACAAAAATAGTTATAAACATCAAAGTAATTATAATAAATATAAAATATTTTCTATAAATACGATGGTTCATACTAAATAATACATACAACACAAAATATTAATGATAAAGGTTGATTGATATTCATACTTTTCAAATAAAAAACCAATGAATTTTTTATGAAAAAACCTATTTGTTTATGTAATCCACTATAAATTAAAGGGATATCATTTATGTCTTAACCAAATAAATTGAAGAATAACACAATAAATATAATCAAATTCTTTATGAAAAAATACTATTATTTATATAAATTAGTAGAAAAGAAATCAACATATATTTATGATAAAGACAGATTTATTATACGAAATATTTTTTTGAGATTTTTTTCTTTATTTAGCTTTTTCTCATTAATGTGAAATCTGATTTTGAGAAAACATTCTCTTTTTTAGTTCCATACGAATATTTACACCTTATTTACAATATATCAAAAAAAAAAAAATCAAAAATTTATTTTCTATCAATTCTTTTTGCAATTTCATTAAATCAACTTTAGCCCTATTTGATAAACATCTTAGATTCCTTTTTTTTTTTTTTTTTTTTTTTTCCTTTTTCGTAATTTCTTTATTTGTTGATTCTCCATTCTTTATAAAGGGTAAAATTGTCTTCATAATTACTCTTTTAGATGTGTTTATGTAAATAAAAAGAAAAATGAACATATTTCAAACTAATACCTCCAATTTAGACATCAATGTAAATAACCCAAATCAATCCACCAATTTTGTGACAAACACCTTAATTATCTCAAAATTGTCAGCCGTCTCCAACTCATATTTAGGTAGATCACTTTTCGTAATCTAATGAAATATTTATTATATTTTATCAGACTCCCAGATTTATTTATTTATTTATTTATTTTTTGTTATCTTCCAAATTTTTTACATGAGATTATTATAAAATACCTTTTATTTTATTTTTTCAAAAATGATTATTTCAAATATATTAATCTTTTATACTATTTTCCCGCTTTATCAACAAAAGAAAATCACAAGGTCATGAAAAAAAAAATCACACGAAAATAAAAATAACCATAATACTACAAAAGTTAAATCACAAAAAACTCAAAAATATATATATAAAAAAAAAAATAAAATAAAATAAAAAACACTGAAGCATCTCAACGGCCAAATGCACTGGCGGTGACATCGAATCATAGCCACTATTGGTCGTTCGCGGGCACACTGTTTCCAGTCTTTTTTTTTATTTTTTGTTTTTGGGTAATAAATATAGCATTAACGTCAACATATAGCATTGAGGATGATCTAAAAACATGTTGTGATGAAACCATGCAATTAAATTGGTAGTTTAAGACCAATGTTGTCGTCTATGCATAAATAGGTTTTTTTTTTTTTTTTTTTTTTTTTTTTTAAGTTTGCTAGCTGCTACTTTTAGATTGTGAGCATTTTTTTTATCACAATAAATTCATGAATGATTCCTGAATCTATTCTATCACTAAACTTAGTCCCTATAGTCAATTTATTAGTGATTTTTTTTTCCTCCTGTAAACATAGACAACATTACTGAATTATGTAAATCTTCATCTTCTATGAGTTTCTGTTAATTTTAATTTCAGTTTATTTTCCCAATGCAGTTTTTTTTTTTTTCCTTCGGCAACATTGTCACACTTATCATCATTTAGGTTTGGAACTTATAAAATAATCTTCTTGTATTTAAGGGCCCGTTTGGGAGAGATATTGGAGATGAAGTTTTAGAGATATTGAGATTGAAATTGGGATGAGTTTTGAAAATATATATTTGGTTGAAAAAACTGTTTGGAATGAAAAAATATGAAAAATTAAATGTATTTATAAAAAAAAATCAATATGAATATGTTTTGTGCCTCTTAAAATTATGTGTAATTTTTTAGAAAAGAAAACTATCTCATTTGGACTTAACAAAGTTATAGACTTTTGAAGTTTGAGTTATTGAAAACATTTGAAGATATGAATAGTGAAAAGTAATTTCGACTTCAAGAAAAAGACAAAAAAATAAATGAAAATGTAGTTTATAAAACCTCCTCCAAACGAATCCTAAATATTTAGTAGATAATATTAAATAAAAATATCAGATCACTATTTAATGACAATTAAATGTTAGGCACATTCGGTGAGCATTCCAAACCACATTTTTAAACTTTTTTTTTTAATTTTCTTTAATTCAAAACTACTTTCACTATTCTCATCTTCAAATTTTTATAGCATACTCAAAATATAAGAATGTGTTTGGAATACGGGTTTGAGAGGTAATTTTTAGGTTGAAGTTGGTTGATTTCTCAAAAACTGATTATAATTTTTGTTAATTTTCATAAAAATATAAAAACTGATATGAAAATCTTACCAAACAAACCATAAAAATCCATAATTTTGTTATTTAAAGTCCAAATGATATAATTTTTTCTACAAAAAAAAAAAAGTTTAAAAGTAACAAAATAAGAATTACATTGATATATTTTTTTTTCTAAACATATTTTAAGATTTTATACTTTTCACTCCAAACGATTTTTTAACCAAACGTATATTTTCGAAACTCAATCTATTTCAAATAAGTTATTTCCAAAACTCCGTCTTTAATTATCCCTAGAACGTCCCTTAAATTTTGATATAAGTTTTTTTTACGTGAATGTCAAAATTTGGCTTTAGTACGTGAATTTGATGGTGCTTAAAAAATCATTGTTTTATCAAATTAAATAAAGTGTTGGTGGTGGAAGAACGTCAAAAGGTGAAAGAAAATGTGAATGGGCAAGGTTTTTGTAGTCCAGTTGACCAATGCCTTGCGATAGATGGTCTTTCGCCGCGAAAGAGCCTTGAAATTTCAGAGAAACAAAAACCTACTTTACTCTTTCCTTCCACGCGGTGATAGTTGTTCTAGTAATGCTATGTTTTGTCATTTGAGTTTGGTCATAAAATGTAAAGTCATGAAATTCAATCCATAAAACCTGGACAACAGAACTTGCAGTTTGAGGTTAATCATAAAGTTCCCCGATCCAGACTTTAAGATAAGATTCTCTCTCTCTCTTGTTTTGTGTCGTTTCATCCTAGTGCTAAGAGTTTTACAGAGTCATGTACTCGTCGATTTTCTTCTCCGCTCTCTCGTCTGTTTCTCTTTTGCCACTTTTGAACTTCCTTCCCTTTGATTTTTCGGAGAAAACTAGGACCATTCTTGTTCTCGTTTCCTATTTTTCAACTTCTATCATATGTGAACTTCGGAATGAAAATATTTTGCAGTTAGAGTTGATGAATATTAGTCGACTTTGTAACAAGATTTTAGCTAATGGAAGTGCCCATGTGATTCTCAGTTTAGCTCTGACTGAGCTCCATCATGTGTTTCTGTATTCTCCGATAACTTTGACATCGAACGATGAAACCGGGAAACTAGTTGTTTCCCTCGTAATGGGCGGCGTAAGCCTGAATTCCATATTTTAAAGGAACAAAGAAAACATTGTTACCCGACAAACCAAAACCAGTCTTTTGCAAGTCCTTTTTTGTTTTGTCGTGTGTCATATCCTGCCTGTGGTTGAATATTTCAACCAGACTCATGAGAAACTTCGAATGGGATGGAAAATGCAAGCGATTATTTATATATTTTGTGATTTCGTTGTGCATTTGGTGGTATTCCCCCAATCGGCTAAGCAGACTAGATGATCATTGCCTCGAAAGGATCGGGCAACAAGTCACCAACTACAAGGACTTTGTGGCATTTTCGGAGGTCTGTCACTCAACCCGAGAAGTTTGTTCTAACATGGAGTGGGATGGAGGTCCGAAACCTCCTTGTCTTGTGCTCTCTGAGAAACCGGGCTGCTCCTCTCGACCTTTTTTCAGTCTCCACAACCGTCATGTTTTCGTGCTGGATATACCGGCAGCTGTAGGAAGGCGCATTTGGGGATCTCAACATGGGTGGCTTGTAACTCTTGGCCCTGAACATGATGCCCAACTTATGAACCCCTTTTCGCAAGTGTGCGTGAATCTCCCTCCTCTCCCCACAATGCAAAACCAGCTTGCTCGAGGAAATTTGTTCCATAAGGTCCAAAAGCTTTTTGTGTTCAAAACCAAGATCCATCCCTTGAAATTCCTCGTAATCGCCATTTTAAATCCACGGCATCAATTGGTGTTTACAAGGAGTCCGGGTGATATTGGTGAATGGGCTTTTGTAAGCAACCCGAAAGAGTTCTTTTTTAGATCAGTTGCATACTTTGAACACCAGCTATATGCACTTTGTGACAATGGCTCACTAATCAGGATCGACTTTAATGGCCCTATTACGGCAAAAGCAGAGTTTGTTGCTCCCCATCCCATACAGGAATACGTCGGCTATCAACCCCATCATGAGAAAACAGGCAGAGCATACTTGGTACCGTCACAAGATGATCTTTTTGGAGTCTTTCGGTATAGTAGTAAAGATATTGGGTTCGAGAGAACAGTTCAATTTTATGTTTACAAGTTTGATTTTGAGAGCTTGGAATGGGAAGTCGGTGTGGAGCATCGAGGACAAGGCCTTTTTTGTCGGCAATGGCAACTCATGGAGCATTAACCTCTCACACACCGTCAACTGCAACAGCAATAGCATTTTTTATGGCGATGACATGGAAGGCGGATTTGGTCTCGATAATGGAATTTACGATCTGGAAACTTTGCAAACTGAATTCCTTAGGTTTGGAGCTAATGTTCCTCGTTCCCAACCGCACACAACTTGGATTACACCTAGCTTAACTCCGAGCACTTTTCACTAGTACTTTTACAGTCTGTTGATGAGTTTCTTTTTTGTTTATGAATAATTGATAATGGTGTTCTAGTGGTGTTAATTTGCTTACTTTAACAAGTTACTTGTTATAACAATGTTAAGTTCCATAGGAGTTTTTGTTTGAACAAGACTGACCAATTTGGAATGCAATGTTGGGCGCTTCCATACTTGTTGAATTACTTTCACGAATTCTTCATGAATAATGACCCCTTTTTCTTTTTTTTACTAATTTCAATTCATTTTACCAGGTTATCTTCTTGCTAAATCCACTACTACAAAAAGGGGATTCCACGACGGCACTTCGACGACCGTTTTTTAAAAAACCGTCGTGAAAAAGGCGCAAAAACATGGAGCGGAAAAAAGTTTACGAAAACCGTCGTGGAAGGGCATGCTTCCACGACGGTTTTAAAAGACCGTCGTGGAAGAAGGCCGCTTCCACGA
>CM019751.1:0-198467 GCA_009761775.1 Ficus carica | reverse complement strand
TGGTCAGGGTCAACAGCGAACTACCCTCAAAAGAAGAGTAATAGAGGAAATGAGGGTAAAAATGAGTATCCCGTATGTGCCCAATGTCGAAAGAAACACTTGAGAGTGTGTAGATTGGGATCGAACGCTTGCTACCTTTGTGGCAAAGAAGGCCACTATGCAAGGAATTGCACCTTGAATAGTCAGAACCAAAACCCACAGTTTCCAAACAGGAATTCAGGCAGTCAGCTGCATGCAGCCCAAGTAAAGATCGAAGGCCCTTCGATCACACAAGGAAGGCTAGAGGCTCCTGAACCCCAAGCGAGGATCTATGCCTACACAAAGGGAGATGCCGAAGTTGGAACTTCGCATGTGGTAACAGGTCAGATTTATGTCGCCATTCATGATGTTATTGCTCTGTTTGATTCTAGTGCTACCCATTCATTTGTATCGATAGAGTTTGCCCAGATAGGATGAGGAGTTAGTAGTCTAGAGCAACCCATTAGAATATCTCTTCCGTCGGGAGAGAATTTCCTGTCTGACAACTGGATACGAGGCACTCCAATAGTCATTTGTGGCAGAGAATTGTATGTGGATCTTATTGTGATCAAGCTTCAAGATTTTGATGTTATCTTAGGAATGGATTTCCTAAGCAAGTACAACGCTAAGATTGATTGTTGAAAGCGCTGTGTTATATTTAGTCCTTATGGCGAAGAAGAGTTCAGTTTTTACGGCCAGTCTTGGAGCTCAGCGACTAGGCTAATCTCGACAGTAAAGGCTTAGAAAATGTTAGCTAATGCCAAGGATATTTAGCTAACATGGTGGACAAAGATCAAGAGGTGAAGCTAACACCAGAAAATGTCCCCATTATAAGGGAATACGTGGATGTTTTTCCAAAAGACTTACCTGGACTTCCACCGGAGCGAGAAATTTCCTTTGAAATAGAATTATTGCCTTGAACTGCACCGTATGAAAGCGCCCTATCGTATGGCACCAGCCGAGCTTAGAGAACTTCAAGTGCAGTTACAAGAACTGCCTGACAAAGGATTCATCCGGCAAAGTCACTCTCCGTGGGGAGCGCTAGTTCTGTTCGTCAAGAAAAAGGATGGATCGTTGCGAATGTGCATCGATTATCGTGAGCTGAATAAGGTTACGATCAAGAACAAGTATCCCCTTCCGAGAATTGATGATCTTTTTGATCAACTCAGGGGAGCAGTAGTATTTTCGAAAGTCGATCTGCGATCGGGATACCATCAGCTAAAGATTAAGGAGGCGGATATTTTTAAAACGGCTTTGAACACGATATGGGCATTATGAGTTTTTAGTCATGCCATTTGGATTGACTAATGCCCCAGCCGCTTTTGAACCTTATGAACCGGGTGTTAAAGGAGTATCTTGATAAATTTGTTATCTTCTTTATTGACGATATACTCATTTACTCAAGATCCATGGAGGAGCACAAACAGCACCTTAGGACGGTATTGGAGACGTTAAGAAGGAATCAACTCTGTGCCAAATTCATAAAGTGTGAATTTTGGTTAAATAAAGTTCATTTCTTAGGTCATGTGGTTTCAAAAGAAGGAATTTCTGTCGATCCAGCTAAAGTAGAGACGGTTAGTCAGTGGGCCATACCAAGGAATGTTATGGAGATACGAAGTTTCCTTGGGTTAGCTGGATACTATCGACGTTTTGTGGAAGGTTTTTTCCAAGATAGCTGCCCCTCTACTTACTGCCCTTACTAAAAAGGGGAAGAAGTTTGAATGGTCACAGAAGTGCGAAGAGGGATTCCAAGAGCTTAAGAAGACTTACAAGTGCACCAGTATTAATAATTCCCGACGTGGATCAAGGGAATTTGTAATTTATACGCCTCCAAAATTGGACTTGGGGCTGTCCTGATGCAAAAGGGAAGGTGGTTGCCTATACCTCACGACAATTAAATGATCATGAAAGTAATTATCCGACGCATGATTTAGAGCTCGCAACGGTAGTTTCACATTAAAGATATGGAGACACTATTTGTATGGGAATAGATGCGAAATCTATACCGACCATCAAAGTCTCAAGTATATCTTTACTCAGAAAGAGCTCAACATAAGGCAGCGAAGTGGTTAGAACTCGTGAAGGACTATGACTGTGAAATCCTTTACCACCACCCTGGAAAGGCAAACAGGATAGCAAATGCTTTGAGTAGAAAATTAGCCGGTATGTTGATGTCTATCGAAACACTGCCCAAGTCACTTCAAAGGGAAATTTCGACTTCAACATGGAGATTGTAATAACTGCCCTTTTTGATTGATTCATGATTTCCTCATGTAGGAAAATGAATGTTTGTGTGAAATGTCTGATATGATTTTATCAGATATATTTGAGCTCTTATAGCATAATAAGACTCAAAACAGCTTGTTTAGCTATGCATGATGCCTTTTAAGGAAAAAGGTAAATTAGAATTTATGACCTTGACCGGTCAAAGTTTGACAAAAAAGTCAAAGGTATGACTATGACGGTACTGCAGCATAGCAAGCAGTATGAGAATTATACTGCGAGTAAGAATAAGGTTCAAGATCACTTAGAAAAATCAAGCACAATATTTAGAACAATAATGGTTAAGTAGCTTGAAGTCAGATGAAAAAGTTCACGCAGTCAAATTTTACGCAGATGAATTCTGGACTGCAGTCCAGTATGACAATACTGTTAGTTGAAAACAGTATTTGTAATATCTGCATTAGCATGAGAATGGACTGCATTTTAGGAGATAAGCCAAATGAGGCCCTAAAAGTGGGACACCTCATCATGAGATAATTACATAATTTTTGGATTTTTGGGAAATTAGGAAAGAATTGAAAATTTGGCCTCAAGTCTTCCCATGATGGCCGGCCACCTCATTGGACTTTTGGGCAATTATTTTGCTCTTAAGGACTTATAGCAATTTAAGAAATAAAAAAAATCAAGAAAGAAAATATTTTCACCTATAAATAGGTGATGGGGGGGTGGGGGGCTTTTTAGTTCATTTTGTGTGACCTTACCAAAACTCTTGCAAATTTCTCCTCAACCTTTCTTCCCCCATAGCAGCCAAAGCCCAAGAAAGAGAAGAAAAAAAAAAAAATCAAGCTAGAGTGGTTGGATTTTTAGTGAAGGAATGCTAGAAAAAAATTTCAGAACCCAAGCTTGAAATTCATCTCCAAGATCTAGAGGTAACCCTCTCAAAACCCTAAGATTTTACTGAGTTTTGAGCAATGTTTATATGTATTTCAAGCATTGGATGTAAGAGCATAAGCTCACCATTTATGTTTATGTTCTAGATAGTTTGCCTAGCATGTGCTTGATTTAGGTTTTGTGATCTTGATTTATGATTTTGATGTTTGTTTATGATGTTATGTACTAAGTATGTAAGGTATGTAGAAATGCCTTGTATATGTTTGTTGTATGTCCCCACACACTTAAGAGGTTGTATGGTGTGATTGATTTTTGATGAATGATGCAAGTAAGGTTTGTGGAAAACCCTAAAAACCCAAATTGGTGAATTTCACCAAATGGGTTTACGAGAATGATGGAATGATTGAATGAATGTATGATCATGGAAACATTAGATAATATGCTGCATGCTTGATGTAGGCTCACGGTTACGACCGTTTGAGGTAGTGTGTGCGTAATTTTACGTAAGAAACAATAAACAGAGAAACTGCCAGTCTCGGGTGAAAACTGGGCAATGATCTGGAAATGGTATTTTGAGGCCTTTAAAGGCCGAATCTGAGAAAACTCAAAACTACAAAGTTGTAGAAATTGAAAATCATAGGGGACAACTTGGACAATTTTTGAAAATAAAGCTCCAAAGGCCTTTGTTTTTACAAAAACCCGAGTCTGGACCACCCAGACCTATGTACAACGGCCAGGCAGATTCAACAAGGAAAAAGTATAAGTTAAAGGCAAAACTGGCCTTTGAGCAAAACACGAAAGTTGTAGGGTTTTTCAAGGATCTAAAACTTTCGTGAAGAAAATTTTTTCAAAATCCAAACAGATTTTAAAATGAAACTGAATTGAATCTTAAAAACTGGGCAGGAAAAAGAAATTCCTACACAGGATTTATAAAACAATGCATGCACAGGCAATTCCTGCAATGCACAAATAACTGGAAATATGGGACTGTTTTTCAGCAAACTCTTCTAAACTTAAATAGTTTTACTCAAAACAGTTTTTAAATGGTTAATCAAACCCAGTTTAGTACAATGAATAGTAATCGAAAAGATTAATAAAAATTAGTTGAACCAAGTTATAGTAACCCAATGGGTTACAAACTTATATGTAAGATTTTGGATCCAATGTTACTCATGATAACCAAAGGATACCACTTTAATCATTGGGCCTTAGTAGCCTAATAGGCTTTTTAAGTTAAACCTAATTTGGGCTTATACCTAAGGGTTACTAATAGTAACCTAATAAGATATCAAGTACTATGGGCTTTGAGCCCAAAGTTCGTTAAGTAATTAAACAGGATACTGTTTAATTATTATTGGACATGTGCCCTATGGTTACACTTAGTAACCGAACATTATGTTTTAGAGTGTGTGAGGGGGACATATTAACTAGAGATTTCTCATGGATGTCGGTTAGATACCAACATCTAATGTTATAGTTAAGAGAAGGATAGGAAGATTCTATCTTATGTCCTTAATTGATAACAGGTAGTTAACCTGTTGTTGCGATTAATAGGAGCAACAAACGCAGGACGTACATAAGAGGTAAGTACAACTCCCTGCCTACAGCATAGACGGAAAATGTTTTACTGCTTATGTGATGTTAAGCTTATGCATGTATGATATAGTGCCTGTGAGTTATGTCTTGATGATGTGATGCATATGATTTATGCCTTGATATGTAGTACGTATGGATTATGTTTTAATCATTGTGGCATCATGACGCATGCCTCACTAAAGAATAAATCACTCGTAAGAATGAGAACCCAGTTTCAAGTAAGAAACTGTTGTAAAGACTGTTTTCAAGAAGAAAACTATTTAAGAACAATGAAGAAAGATTTCAAGTATGATGGCAAGCAAGCTTGCCTGTGTCGTACCGACCCGTGTTAAGTCGGGTTTGGTCATGGTTGAGTTGGAGCTGGTTGGCCGCCCCAACCACTCCATGACAGCGCGCCACGGTACGTACACTTATGTTATGTAAGGCCCAGGATATGTAAGCATAAGACATCATAATGAAAGCATAAATGGTTCATGCATTGTTCCATTATGAGATGTTTGGTGGGATAATAGTTGTACTTGGCTGAGCAAAAGCTCATGTCTTACGTTTATGCTGTAGGTAAGCAAACCTGTCATCAATCAGTTGATGCAAGCGTGAGCGTGGCAAGGCTACCTGGAATCTTGGGATGGGAACCATTACGCTTTTATTTTAATTATGTTTGACAGATTAACATAAAATGTTGTATGTACCGAAACAGTTTGGTAGTCAGTTCATCAATATCTATGTTATGTGTGTATATATTTATACCATAAGTAGGATGAATAATTTCTCAAGATTTATTAATATATATAAGATATAAAAAAAAATTATTCCGTTTTTTTTTCGCCAAGTAAATAAGTAAGATAAGAATAAGTAACTGTAACGGCCACGTTAGGCGGGTCGTTACAGAGATGATAACGCAACGTTGTCTGTTCTGACTTTTCAATCTGATCTCCTAGAATCCATCAAGAATTTATCAAGGGAGGATTCCTTTCTGCTAAAAGTGCAACTTTCAGTGGAAAAAGTAAAGAATTCAAGACCTCTAAGGATGAGGTAATTTATTTCAAAGACAAGGATTTGTGGTTCTTGATTTTTAATTTCTTAAGAAACAGATTATGTCAGAAGCGCATATGAACGCCATACTCGTTACATCTTGGAGCTTCCAAGATGTACAAGGATCTTAAGGAGAATTATTGGTGGCCAAGATTGAAGAACGAGAATCGCAGAATCGTGTCAAAATGCCTACTTGTCAGAAAGTTAAGGCTGAACACCGCATCTAGGCAGAGATCTTCAGAAAATTAAGTTCCTGAATGGAAAGGGGAACAAACTAACGATGGATTTCATAGTAGGATTACTCAGGACTGCAAGTGGGAATGATACGATTTGGTTATTGTCGATAGATTAACCAAATCAGCCTACTTTATTGCATCAAAAGCCACTTTTTGGTCGAAAGGCTAGCCAAAATTATGTATCTCAGATCGTTAAGCTGCATGGAGTGTCAAAATCGATCATTTCGTATCGTGATGGACGTTTCACCTCTCGATTTTGGACAAGTGTTCACACCGCAATGGGGTCGAAACTAAAGTTTAGTACACTTTTCACCCCCAAACTGATGGCTAATCAGAACGAATCATCCAGACATTAGAAGATATGCTAAGATCATGTGTTTTTGGATTTCAAAGGAAGCTGGGATCAGAAGCTACCTTTGATCGAATTTTCTTATAATAATAGTATCACGCCTCAATTGGTTTGGCTCCATTTGAAGCGTTGTATGGAAGGAAATGTCGATCTCCTATTCATTAACAGAAAGTTAGGCAGAACAACTTCAAACCACGGATTTCATCAAGAAAACCTCTGAGGACATCAAGATAATCAAACAGAGACTCGACGTGGCTTTTAGTCGACAGAAAAGTTATGCTGACAAACGTCGAACAACCCTTGGAGTTCCAAGTTGGAGATTTAGTTTTCATTAAGATTGCTCCTATGAAGGGAATAATGAGGTTTGGTAAAAAGGGGAAGCTTAGCCCAAAATTTACCGGACCATTTGAAATCCTTGAACGGATTGGAAATGTAGCCTAGAAGATTGCCTTGCCACCAGAATTAGCTTTTGTGCATGATGTTTTTCACGTTAAATGTTGAAGAAATACGTACCCGACCCTTCCCATGTGCTAAGTCAAGAACCAGTTGAAGTCCAAACTAACTTGACATATGAAGAAAAACCAGTCCGGATTTTGGACCAGGAAGAAAAAGTTTTAAGAAACAAAACTATTCCTAAGGTCAAAGTGTTATGCGAAATCATAAGGTTGAAGAAGCAACGTGGGAATTAGAAGAGGATATGAGAAAGAACTACCCCAACTTGTTTTAATTTTCGAGGACGAAAATTTTTAAGGGAGGAAGATTTTAATAACCAATGTTTTATGAAATTACGATTTCCTTTTTAAGGAATTTAAGATGTACTATGTAAGTACTTATGAAAAGCCTGATCTGATTTTATTAGATTTTGTGTGAGTCCTTATAGCTTTAGAAGACTCAATATATCTATTGCTTAGTCAAGCATAAGGCCTTTTGAGTAAAAATGTAGAATGAAATTTATGATTTTATGTTGGTCAAAATTTGACCAAGAAAAGTCAAAGGTATGAATATGACGTGTAATGACCCAAATTTTCATTAAGCATATGATTTCTTTTGTTAAGAATCACAGCTATGCTATGTATGTTTATGTGTTTTATATGATAAGTTTTGGATGATGGTCCAGTTAAATTATACTGTTATCAGTTGAAAACAGTATATGAATATCTATGTTAGTATGAAAATGAACTGCATTCAGAAAATAAGCCAAGCAAAGCTTTTAATGATGACACCTCTGATAACAAGTGTCATTGCCATGATTGGTCACCTTACAGGGACCAAAATGCAAATATTTTATGTTTAGGGGTCAATTTTGTAAATTTAAGAAAGTTCATGATTTTGAAGTTTTTAAAGTCAAGGAAGTATTTTTAAGGAGGATTTAGCATTAAATTGAAGTTTAGAAGGCTTAATTTAGTCGGCCAATCTATGAGGACTAAAGTGCAAATATTTTTGCCTTTAGGGGCTAAAGTGCAATTTTGGGAAAAATTGTGGACTTATCAGCAATTATGTAAATTTGTGAACAAGGGATCTAGTTTTTGTGGAACATTATGCAGATTAGAAGAAATTAAGTGTCATTAAAAGTTCACAAATCATACCCTAAGTTTAGCAACTAAGCACTTAGATTTTGCTTGGTTAATTTTGTGTTAAGTTTCAATTAGCCATCTTGTCTCATTTGGGTTCACAAAACCGGCCACATGAGGGAGAGACACCTCATGCTTGTAGCTTGGATGAGCCACCCTCCTAGCCTTGCTCCTTGGCAAGCCAAGGCTTGCACACCTATGCACCAAGGCCGGCCACCACAAGGAAGCAACACATGGACCAACCTTGCTCACATGGCAAGCTCATGCTTTGCCAAGGCCACACCATGACCGGCCACTTGAGGAAGCAACACCTCATGGCCTAGCCTTGATGAACCAACACCCTAGACTCCCTAGCCTAGCCCCCTTGGCAAGCCAAGGCTTGCACACCTCACCCTAGGGCCGGCCATCACAAGGGTTTGCCACCTCAAGCTTGTAGCTTTGATGAGCAAGCATCCTAGCTAGGCTTGCTTGGCACTTTAGGGCATGGAGGGCCGGCCAACACATAGGGATTTAGGGGAAATTTTTGTGGTTTTAAGGACCAATGGCTAAATTGTAAGAGATGGAATTCTTGAACTCTTCTAGCTCATGACACCTCATGCACATAGGCTTGCTTAGTAAGCTTGTTAGGCTTACTTGTTGACTAGCAAGGGCAAGCACAAGCTCCACCTATGGCCGGCCACACTAAGGAAGGAACACCTCATGGTTCCTAGGCCACATGAGTAAGCACCCTAGCTTGGGTGACTTGGCAATAAGGAAGCAAGGATGGCCGGCCACCTCTCAAGGAATCAAGCACAAATTGCATTTTTTTAGGGACTTTTGAGCAATTCCAAGAGTTGTGTTTCACCTATAAATAGGTGAAGGTTCTTTCATTTTTTTTTAGTTAGCCAAAACAAACACACAAGCAACTCAAACCCTCTACACTTTGCCATAGAAGCCGAGCAAGGGAGGAGAGAAAAGAAAAGAAAGAGAACAAGAGTGTGAGGAGAGTTCGGTTAGTGTAAGAAGTGAGTAGAAAGTTTCGAAGCTCTAGTTAGGGTTTTAATCCGTGGAACTTGAGGTAAATTCTTGAACCCTCTAGTTCTTTATTTAAGTTTCAGTTAGGGTTTGATTATTAGGTCATTGAATTTGATCATGAGCTTAGTTTGTTAAGTTTTATGTACTATGGTTTATGTATGCTTGAGTAAGGATCAAAACTGAACAGTTTTTCTGGTAACCAAATTTTGAGGCCCTTAGAGGCCGAATATGGAAAAAGTTAAAACTTCAAAGTTGTAGAGAAGGGAAAATCATAGGGGTCAACGCGGACAGTTTTTGAAAACAAGACCCCTAAGACCTTTGTTTTTGCAAAAACCCGAGACCAAATTATAATAAGTGTATTTGGTTGAAGAATTTTCAAATGCAGAAATAAGCATGTTAAAGACAGATTTGAGTTTTGAGTTAAAAACAAAAGTTGTAGGAGACTTCAAAGTCTACAACTTTCATGAAGAAAACTTTCCAAATTTTGAACGGATTTGTAAGAAAAGTATTAAAAACTATGTAATAGTTTTAAAACCCGGTTTTGAGAACTTTAGGGTTTTACTAAAATTCAAAAAGGAGTTGAATTTTGGGATTTATGGTTTAAATCGAGTTAGCAACAAAAATCAAAACGTTGTTATGATAGGATGATGCTTATCCTATGATTTTCTTGAAAACAGGAAAACGACCTGTTTAAGTGAAGAAATTTAAATCAAGGCGCAGTAAAGGTTAGTACGACTCGCCTACAGCATAAACAAAATTGTTTGTTGTATAAGTGTATGATGAAATGCTTATGACTTGTATGATACCAAGTTCATGATGCTATGTGTTCAGGGAATGTTTATGTTTGTATGTATGTATGTCTCCAGATAGGATGAATGTTACAGCTTGTATGCCTTTAAGTTTATGTTATGAGATATATGAGGTATGTTAAAGCATGTATGTCCACATGATGAATAGTTTGATATTATGGCATCACGAAGTATGCTCATTTATGATAAGTTAATCGGTAAGATATGAAATCCCAGTTTCAGTTAAGAAACTGTTTAAGATCATGAAATAAGGTTTCAAGAACGAAACAAGATAAGAACAAGATTTAAGATATCATTATGATAAGCAGGATGCCAATATGTCGTATCGACCCGCTTAGGTCGGTTTGGTTCATGGTTGAGTTGGACAGGGCTGGCCGCCCCAACCACTCCATGGCAGCGCGCCACGGTACGTACATTTATGTTATGTAAGGGCCCTAAAAATTATGCTAACTTATGAAAACAGTAAGAAAGCATAATTGGTTCATGCATTATGTTATTATGTGATATGTTGCGGATAAATAGTTGTGCTTGCTGGGCGAAAGCTCATAGTTCATGTTTATGCTGTAGGTAAGCAAACTTATAGCAATACTTGATACAAGACGGTGGAGCATGGCAAAACAAACTGTGAAACTGTGGGACGGGCATTACTACATTTCTTTTTGTTAAATTATGCTACGCTAAATATGTTGTAATCGAATAAAGATTTCATCACTATGTTATGTAGTTAAGTATATGTACAAGTATATATGTAATTATTAAAAAGATTTCAGTTCAAATTTTATATTGTAAGTAAAAAAAAAAAAAAAAAAAAAAAAAAAAAAAAAAATAGCTCAAGTTTTCATATGTAGTGAGATAGTATGTACGATAACGGCCCACAATAGGCGGGTCGTGTCAGAGTTGGTATCAGAGCAACGGATCCTGCCTTCCAGTTTCACAGTATGCTTGCCTGCGCCACTGTCATTGTAAGTTGAATGTATTTAGTATTTGTATAATTAATTAGTAAGAAATTTTATAATTTAGATTAACAGACAATGGATGAGGACCGAGGTGCGGCTTATGCGTTCTTCATGATGTCCCCGTTAACATTCGATGGAACTAGACGGACCGTGACATTAGCGGCTTGGCTTCATGACATTGAGGCTATATTTCGCATATGTCACATTCAGCCTCATTTACAAGTAGCGTTAGCTAGCCGTTGTCTTGCAGTAGATGCTAGACTTTGGTGGAGAACTCAAGGAGAGAATGAAGTTCAAGGAGGATTATGGGAAGATTTCCGTAATGCTATCATTGCTCGATTTGGACCTATACGGGAAGAAGACGCTGGTATGCATTATCGGGACCCAGACATTTATCGTGACATGAACACTGCCCGATATCTGAACTATGTTTATGATTGGCACGCCTATCCAGGCGAATCGATGGGCCATTACTGCCGAAGGTTCCAAGAGGCTATGTTACCCCATATTCCTGATTGGGGCAACCCTGAGATGAGAGCCTTACAATTGCTCAGGGAGGGCTTACCTTTTAAAATTAGGGAACTTGTGCAGCCTCCAGCGTTGGAAATGACGTTGGATCATATGATCAATGAAATTTTGGATGCTGAATTAACAGCCCATGTGATTCAGGCGGATGCTATGATAAATGACCAAGAACTGGAGCCAGTTGATAACGTTGGTATAGAAGAACCACAGTTTCAATGGGGTCCAGAATTGCAAGAAGATCCTATTCCGGCGGTACCACTTCAAGAAATTCCCCTACAAGAGGAAGGAATTGATGTTGAAAGCCATGGATCTTGAAAATCTCGAACTTCAAGAAGATCCTCCTGAAATTGTTATGGACGAGGAAGAAGAGGAACAAGTAGACGTAGAAGATGATCCGGAGGAGATTATGTTTGATGAAGAAGACTGGGAAGTATTCTCCAACGTATCATCAGAGTAGCGAATTGAGGTGTAAGATAGTAATTCTGTGTGATGGCTAAGTGGTGATCACTTCCATCTTATGTGAATATGTATATATGTAACATATGATACAATCTAGGGTATGTTATGATGTAATATGATATGTTATGTTATGATATGATATGATTATGCTATGATATGCTTATGTTATGATGAGAGATAATAATATCATGACCTGATATTATAAGTAAAGTTTATGCTAAGATATGATGTGATATGAATGAACAAGGAGATGATTGGAATATAACAACATCTTTCTTGTGATTAGATAGGAATTAGAAGATGTCTCGGCCGCGTACCCGAGCAAACCCAAACCCGCAAGAACCTGATCTTGCAATTTAGTAGCCACATTGCAACGGCAATTACAAGAACAGCAGCAAGAAACTAATCAGCTTAGGGAACAAGTAGCCCAACTAAATCAGATACCCCAAGCCAATGTGAATCCACCACAAAACAATCATGTACCTCCAGTAGCACCTCAAGTACCGGAGATTCATCAAGAAATCCCACTAGAGCCCGCAGGACTGCAAAGGAATCCACCTGTGATTAGGGAGGATCTGTTATATGAGCGGTTTAGGCGAATGAAGGCGCCTGAATTCGAGGGAACTACGGATCCGTTGGTAGCGGATAATTGGCTTATAGATATCCAAGTAATTTTGGATTTTATGGGACTCACAGAACATGAGAAGGTTCTTTGTGCCTCTTTTGCTTTAAAGAAGGATGCGCGTCACTGGTGGAAGACGGTCCAGATGCGCAGGAATGTGGCGAACATGGATTGGCAAGATTTTGTAGCTGAATTTAGTACGATGTACTATAATGGGGAAATACTGGCAGTTCAACAAGATGAGTTTACCAGTTTCAAGCAGGGGTCTATGTCGGTGGTGGAAGCAGTCAATAAGTTTGAACAACTTAGCCGCCTATGTCCAGAACTGGTACCAAATGAAAAGGAGAAAGTAAGAAGAATGATGAAAATGTTTCGGACAGACATCTCCAAGCAAGTTAGTGCTGGAAGTAGTCCTCCTACTCTCGTAGCTGATTGTATAAGTCGAGCTATGAGAGCAGAATACTGGATTAATCAGGATAAGGAAGCGAGGGTTCAGATCTTTAAAGCTAAGAAAGAAGAAAAAGTTATGGAGAAACAGTTGCAGCCTAGACCGAGTCAGGAGACGAACTTGAAAGGCCAGACTAGTAATCCCAACCAATATTCCAAACAGTTTGGGAGGAATAAAAGGAAGGGAAATGCTATGGGCCAGGGCCAACAAAGGAATTACCCTCAAAAGAAGAATAATCGTGGGAATGAGGGTAATAATAATAACTACCCTGTGTGTGCTCAATGTGGAAGGAAGCACTTGGGTGTATGTAGAATGGGATCAAACGCTTGCTACCTGTGTGGCAAGGAAGGCCATTATGCGAGGAATTGCACTTCTAATAGCCAGAACCAGAACCCTCAGTACCAGAATAGGAATACAAACCGACAGTTGCATGCGGTGCAAGCCAAGATTGAAGGTCCTTCGATTGTACAAGGAAGATTGGAGGCTCCCGAACCACAAGCCCGGATTTATGCCTACACAAAAGGAGATGCTGAAGCTGGAACCTCTAACGTGGTGACAGGTCAGATCTCTTTAGCCACTCATGATGCTATTGCCTTATTTGATTCTGGTGCCACCCATTCATTTGTATCAATGGAGTATGCCCAGAAGTTAGATAGAAGTGTAGAAAATCTAGAGCAACTTTTTAGGACCTCTCTTCCATCGGGAGAGATTTTGTTGTCTGACTCCTGGATGCGAAATGTTCCGGTAGTCATGTGTGGTAGAGAATTGTATATAGACCTGATTGCAATTAAGCTTCAGGATTTCGATGTTATCCTGGGAATGGATTTCTTAGGTAAGTACAACGCTAAGATTGATTGTCGCAAGCGTTGTGTTACGTTTAGTCCTTTCGATGAAGAGGAATTTAACTTTCACGGCCAGTCTAAGAGCTCATCAACTCGGCTAGTTTCGGCAATGAAGGCTTGGAAAATGTTAGCTAATGGATGTCAAGGATACTTAGGCTAACATGGTGAACAAAGAACAAGAAAAGGAGCTACAGCCTGAAGATGTGCCCATTATAGGGGAATATGTAGATGTCTTTCCAAAGGATTTAACCAGACTTCCGCCAGAGCGGGAAATCTATTTCGAAATAGAGTTGTTGCCAGGAGCAGCTCCCATATCGAAAGCACCCTACCGTATGGCCCCAGCTGAGCTTAGGGAACTCCAAGTACAGTTACAAGAACTGTTGGACAAAGGATTTATTCGACAAAGCCATTCCCCGTGGGGAGCACCAGTGCTGTTGTCAAGAAGAAGGACGGATCATTGCGGATGTGCATCGATTATCGCGAGTTGAACAAGATCACGATTAAGAACAAGTATCCTCTTCCGAGAATCGACGATCTCTTTGATCAACTCAGAGGAGCATTGTATTCTCGAAAATTGACCTACGATCGGGATATCATCAACTTAAAATCAAGGAAGGAGATATTTCTAAGACAGCTTTCCGAACACGGTATGGGCATTACGAGTTTTTAGTCATGCCATTTGGATTGACTAATGCCCCAGCTGCGTTTATGGACCTCATGAATCGGGTGTTTAAAGAATATTTAGATAAGTTTGTTATCGTCTTCATTGACGATATTTTGATTTACTCAAAGTCCATTGAGGAACATGAGCAGCATCTCAGAGTAGTATTGGAGATTTTAAGACAGAATCAGCTCTATGCCAAATTCACAAAATGTGAATTTTGGTTGGAAAAAGTACATTTCTTGGGCCATGTAGTTTCAAAGGAAGGAATTTCCGTTGATCCTGCTAAGATAGAAGCCGTTAGTGCATGGTCAGCACCCAAAAACGTCACGGAGATACGAAGCTTTCTTGGTTTGGCCGGATACTACCGACGGTTCGTTGAAGGATTCTCCAAGATTTCAGCGCCACTTACAGCCCTTACTAAGAAAGAGAGAAAGTTTGATTGGACACAGAAGTGTGAAGAAAGCTTTCAAGAGCTCAAGAGGAAGCTTACGAGTGCACCAGTACTAATAATTCCTGATGTAGAAACAGGAAATTTTGTTATTTATAGCGATGCGTCAAAGACCGGACTAGGAGCTGTCCTTATGCAAGGAGGAAAGGTGGTTGCCTATGCTTCACGTCAACTGAAGGACCACGAGCGGAACTATCCAACGCACGATTTGGAACTTGCAGCGGTGGTTTTTGCCTTGAAGATTTGGAGACATTACCTGTATGGCAATAGATGTGAGATTTTCACCGATCATCAAAGTCTCAAATACATCTTTACCCAAAAGGAGCTCAATATGAGGCAACGTAGATGGCTTGAACTCATAAAGGATTACGATTGTGAGATCCTTTACCACCCTGGAAAAGCGAACAAAGTGGCAGACGCACTAAGTAGGAAGTCTTCCGGTGTGCTCATGTCGATTGAAGGATTGTCTAAGTCACTCCAAAAGGAAATTTCTGATTTTGAATTGGAAATAATATCAGGGAAATTGGCTGCTTTGACTCTTCAGTCCAATCTCCTAGACTCTATTAAGTGTTATCAGGAGAAAGATTCCTTTTTGATAAAGACGCAACTTCTTGGTGGTGAAGATAAAGACTTTAAGACATCCGCGAATGGATTAATTCTCTTCAAAGGAAGGATTTGTGTTCCTAACATTGAATTCCTTAATAAACAAATCATGTCTGAAGCGCATGAAACGCCATACTCAGTTCACCCTGGAGCTACTAAGATGTACATGGACCTCAAGGAGAATTTTTGGTGGCCAAGCATGAAGAGAGAAATTGCGGATTTCGTATCAAAATGCTTAACTTGTCAGAAAGTTAAGGCCGAACACCGACAACCTGGTGGAGATCTTCAAAAGATCGAACTCCCAGAGTGGAAATGGGAGCAAATCACCATGGATTTCATAGTTGGATTACCCAGGACCGCAAGTGGGAATGATATGATTTGGGTGATTGTGGATAGATTAACCAAATCAGCTCATTTCATTGCCATTAAAGCCACCTTTTCGGTCGAGAAATTGGCTGAGATGTATGTATCTCAGATCGTTAGGTTTCATGGAGTTCCAAAATCCATCATTTCAGATCGGGATGGGCGTTTTACCTCACGATTTTGGAAAATTGTACAAGCAGCTATGGGATCAAAGTTGAAATTCAGTACCGCTTTTCACCCTCAGACAGATGGACAATCGGAACGCACTATCCAGACATTGGAAGATATGTTGAGGTCTTGTGCTAGGGATTTCAAGGGAAACTGGGATCAGAAGTTACCCTTGATTGAGTTTTCGTATAATAACAGTTATCACACCTCAATTGGTATGGCTCCATATGAAGCGCTTTACGGAAGAAGATGTCGATCTCCCATCCATTGGCAAGAAGTTGGACAGAAGCAACTTCAAACCACGGACTTCATCAGAAGAACCTCAGAGGACATCAGGGTGATCAAGCAACGACTCGACGTAGCTTTCAGTCGGCAGAAGAGTTATGCTGATAAACGTCGAAGACCTTTAGAATTTCAGGTTGGAGATTCTGTTTTTCTTAAGATTGCTCCAATGAAAGGAGTTATGAGGTTTGGTAAGAAAGGAAAGCTTAATCCAAGATATACGGGTCCTTTTGAAATTCTCGAAAGGATTGGAAAAGTAGCCTACAGACTTGCGTTACCGCCAGCTTTGGCCTCGGTACATGACGTTTTCCACGTTTCGATGTTGAAGAAATATGTACATGATCCTTCCCATGTGTTAAGTCAGGAACCTGTTGAAGTACAAACGGATTTGACTTATGAGGAAAAGCCAATCCGGATTCTAGATCGGGAAGAAAAGGTCTTAAGAAACAAAACCATTCCTATGGTTAAGGTGTTATGGCGGAATCATAACATAGAAGAAGCAACGTGGGAATTAGAAGAAGAAATAAGAAAGAACTATCCCTACTTGTAGTGATTTTCGGGGACGAAAATTTTTAAGGAGGGTAGATTGTAATGACCCAAATTTTCATTAAGCATATGATTTCTTTTGTTAAGAATCACAGCTATGCTATGTATGTCTATGTGTTTTATATGATAAGTTTTGGATGATGGTCCAGTTAAATTATACTGTTATCAGTTGAAAACAGTATATGAATATCTATGTTAGTATGAAAATGAACTGCATTCAGAAAATAAGCCAAGCAAAGCTTTTAATGATGACACCTCTGATAACAAGTGTCATTGCCATGATTGGTCACCTTACAGGGACCAAAATGCAAATATTTTATGTTTAGGGGTCAATTTTGCAAATTTAAGAAAGTTCATGATTTTGAAGTTTTTAAAGTCAAGGAAGTCTTTTTAAGGAGGATTTAGCATTAAATTGAAGTTTAGAAGGCTTAATTTAGTCGGCCAATCTATGAGGACTAAAGTGCAAATATTTTTGCCTTAAGGGGCTAAAGTGTAATTTTGGGAAAAATTATGGACTTATCAGCAATTATGTAAATTTGTGAACAAGGGATCTAGTTTTTGTGGAACATTATGCAGATTAGAAGAAATTAAGTGTCATTTAAAGTTCACAAATCATACCCTAAGTTTAGCAACTAAGCACTTAGATTTGCTTGGTTAATTTTGTGTTAAGTTTCAATTAGCCATCTTGTCTCATTTGGCTTCACCAAAACCGGCCACATGAGGGAGAGACACCTCATGCTTGTAGCTTGGATAAGCCACCCTCCTAGCCTTGCTCCTTGGCAAGCCAAGGCTTGCACACCTATGCACCAAGGCCGGCCACCACAAGGAAGCAACACATGGACCAACCTTGCTCACATGGCAAGCTCATGCTTTGCCAAGGCCACACCATGACCGGCCACTTGAGGAAGCAACACCTCATAGCCTAGCCTTGATGAACCAACACCCTAGACTCCCTAGCCTAGCCCCCTTGGCAAGCCAAGGCTTGCACACCTCACCCTAGGGCCGGCCATCACAAGGGTTTGCCACCTCAAGCTTGTAGCTTTGATGAGCAAGCATCCTAGCTAGGCTTGCTTGGCACTTTAGGGCATGGAGGGCCGGCCAACACATAGGGATTTAGGGGAAATTTTTGTGGTTTTAAGGACCAATGGCTAAATTATAAGAGATGGAATTCTTGAACTCTTCTAGCTCATGACACCTCATGCACATAGGCTTGCTTAGTAAGCTTGTTAGGCTTACTTGTTGACTAGCAAGGGCAAGCACAAGCTCCACCTATGGCCGGCCACACTAAGGAAGGAACACCTCATGGTTCCTAGGCCACATGAGTAAGCACCCTAGCTTGGGTGACTTGGCAAGAAGGAAGCAAGGATGGCCGGCCACCTCTCAAGGAATCAAGCACAAATTGCATTTTTTAGGGACTTTGAGCAATTCCAAGAGTTGTGTTTCACCTATAAATAGGTGAAGGTTCTTTCATTTTTTTTTAGTTAGCCAAAACAAACACACAAGCAACTCAAACCCTCTACACTTTGCCATAGAAGCCGAGCAAGGGAGGAGAGAAAAGAAAAGAAAGAGAACAAGAGTGTGAGGAGAGTTCGGTTAGTGTAAGAAGTGAGTAGAAAGTTTCGAAGCTCTAGTTAGGGTTTTAATCCGTGGAACTTGAGGTAAATTCTTGAACCCTCTAGTTCTTTATTTAAGTTTCAGTTAGGGTTTGATTATTAGGTCATTGAATTTGATCATGAGCTTAGTTTGTTAAGTTTATGTACTATGGTTTATGTATGCTTGAGTAAGGATCAAAACTGAACAGTTTTTCTGGTAACCAAATTTTGAGGCCCTTAGAGGCCGAATATGGAAAAAGTTAAAACTTCAAAGTTGTAGAGAAGGGAAAATCCTAGGGGTTAGCATGGACAGTTTTTGAAAACAAGACCCCTAAGACCTTTGTTTTTGCAAAAACCCGAGACCAAATTATAATAAGTGTATTTGGTTGAAGAATTTTCAAAGGCAGAAATAAGCATGTTAAAGACAGATTTGAGTTTTGAGTTAAAAACAAAAGTTGTAGGAGACTTCAAGGTCTACAACTTTCATGAAGAAAACTTTTCCAAATTTTGAACGGATTTGTAAGAAAAGTATTAAACACTATGTAATAGTTTTAAAACCCGGTTTTGAGAACTTTAGGGTTTTACTAAAATTCAAAAAGGAGTTGAATTTTGGGATTTATGGTTTAAATCGAGTTAGCAACAAAAATCAAAACGTTGTTATGATAGGATGATGCTTATCCTATGATTTTCTTGAAAACAGGAAAACGACCTGTTTGAGTGAAGAAATTTAATCAAGGCGCAGTAAAGGTTAGTACGACTCCGCCTACAGCTATAAACAAAATGTTGATGTATGCTTTAAGTATATGATGATATAAGTGTGATGAAATGCTTATGACTTGTATGATACCAAGTTCATGATGCTATTAAGGAATGTTTATGGTATGTATGTATGTATGTCTTCATGATATGATGAATGTTACAGCTTGTATGCCTTTTAAGTTTATGTTATGAGATATATGAGGTATGTTAAAGCATGTATGTCCACATGATGAATAGTTTGATATTATGGCATCACGAAGTATGCTCATTTATGATAAGTTAATCGGTAAGATATGAAATCCTAGTTTCAGTTAAGAAACTGGTTAAGATCATGAAATAAGGTTTCAAGAACGAAACAAGATAAGAACAAGATTTAAGATATCATTATGATAAGTAGGATGCAATATGACGTATCGACCCGCGTTAGGTCGGGTTTGGTTCATGGTTTGAGTTGGACAGGGCTGGCCGCCCCAACCACTCCATGGCAGCGCGCCACGGTACGTACATTTATGTTATGTAAGGGCCCTAAAAATTATGCTAACTTATGAAAACAGTAAGAAAGCATAATTGGTTCATGCATTATGTTATTATGTGATATGTTGCGGATAAATAGTTGTGCTTGCTGGGCGAAAGCTCATAGTTCATGTTTATGCTGTAGGTAAGCAAACTTATAGCAATACTTGATACAAGACGGTGGAGCATGGCAAAACAAACTGTGAAACTGTGGGACGGGCATTACTACATTTCTTTTTGTTAAATTATGCTACGCTAAATATGTTGTAATCGAATAAAGATTTCATCACTATGTTATGTAGTTAAGTATATGTACAAGTATATATGTAATTATTAAAAAGATTTCAGTTCAAATTTTATATTGTAAGTAAAAAAAAAAAAAAAAAAAAAAAAAAAAAAAAATAGCTCAAGTTTTCATATGTAGTGAGATAGTATGTACGATAACGGCCCACAATAGGCGGGTCGTGTCAGAGTTGGTATCAGAGCAACGGATCCTGCCTTCCAGTTTCACAGTATGCTTGCCTGCGCCACTGTCATTGTAAGTTGAATGTATTTAGTATTTGTATAATTAATTAGTAAGAAATTTTATAATTTAGATTAACAGACAATGGATGAGGACCGAGGTGCGGCTTATGCGTTCTTCATGATGTCCCCGTTAACATTCGATGGAACTAGACGGACCGTGACATTAGCGGCTTGGCTTCATGACATTGAGGCTATATTTCGCATATGTCACATTCAGCCTCATTTACAAGTAGCGTTAGCTAGCCGTTGTCTTGCAGTAGATGCTAGACTTTGGTGGAGAACTCAAGGAGAGAATGAAGTTCAAGGAGGATTATGGGAAGATTTCCGTAATGCTATCATTGCTCGATTTGGACCTATACGGGAAGAAGACGCTGGTATGCATTATCGGGACCCAGACATTTATCGTGACATGAACACTGCCCGATATCTGAACTATGTTTATGATTGGCACGCCTATCCAGGCGAATCGATGGGCCATTACTGCCGAAGGTTCCAAGAGGCTATGTTACCCCATATTCCTGATTGGGGCAACCCTGAGATGAGAGCCTTACAATTGCTCAGGGAGGGCTTACCTTTTAAAATTAGGGAACTTGTGCAGCCTCCAGCGTTGGAAATGACGTTGGATCATATGATCAATGAAATTTTGGACGCTGAATTAACAGCCCATGTGATTCAGGCGGATGCTATGATAAATGACCAAGAACTGGAGCCAGTTGATAACGTTGGTATAGAAGAACCACAGTTTCAATGGGGTCCAGAATTGCAAGAAGATCCTATTCCGGCGGTACCACTTCAAGAAATTCCCTACAAGAGGAAGGAATTGATGTTGAAGCCATGGATCTTGAAAATCTCGAACTTCAAGAAGATCCTCCTGAAATTGTTATGGACGAGGAAGAAGAGGAACAAGTAGACGTAGAAGATGATCCGGAGGAGATTATGTTTGATGAAGAAGACTGGGAAGTATTCTCCAACGTATCATCAGAGTAGCGAATTGAGGTGTAAGATAGTAATTCTGTGTGATGGCTAAGTGGTGATCACTTCCATCTTATGTGAATATGTATATATGTAACATATGATACAATCTAGGGTATGTTATGATGTAATATGATATGTTATGTTATGATATGATATGATTATGCTATGATATGCTTATGTTATGATGAGAGATAATAATATCATGACCTGATATTATAAGTAAAGTTTATGCTAAGATATGATGTGATATGAATGAACAAGGAGATGATTGGAATATAACAACATCTTTCTTGTGATTAGATAGGAATTAGAAGATGTCTCGGCCGCGTACCCGAGCAAACCCAAACCCGCAAGAACCTGATCTTGCAAATTTAGTAGCCACATTGCAACGGCAATTACAAGAACAGCAGCAAGAAACTAATCAGCTTAGGGAACAAGTAGCCCAACTAAATCAGATACCCCAAGCCAATGTGAATCCACCACAAAACAATCATGTACCTCCAGTAGCACCTCAAGTACCGGAGATTCATCAAGAAATCCCACTAGAGCCCGCAGGACTGCAAAGGAATCCACCTGTGATTAGGGAGGATCTGTTATATGAGCGGTTTAGGCGAATGAAGGCGCCTGAATTCGAGGGAACTACGGATCCGTTGGTAGCGGATAATTGGCTTATAGATATCCAAGTAATTTTGGATTTTATGGGACTCACAGAACATGAGAAGGTTCTTTGTGCCTCTTTTGCTTTAAAGAAGGATGCGCGTCACTGGTGGAAGACGGTCCAGATGCGCAGGAATGTGGCGAACATGGATTGGCAAGATTTTGTAGCTGAATTTAGTACGATGTACTATAATGGGGAAATACTGGCAGTTCAACAAGATGAGTTTACCAGTTTCAAGCAGGGGTCTATGTCGGTGGTGGAAGCAGTCAATAAGTTTGAACAACTTAGCCGCCTATGTCCAGAACTGGTACCAAATGAAAAGGAGAAAGTAAGAATAATGATGAAAATGTTTCGGACAGACATCTCCAAGCAAGTTAGTGCTGGAAGTAGTCCTCCGACTCTCGTAGCTGATTGTATAAGTCGAGCTATGAGAGCAGAATACTGGATTAATCAGGATAAGGAAGCGAGGGTTCAGATCTTTAAAGCTAAGAAAGAAGAAAAAGTTATGGAGAAACAGTTGCAGCCTAGACCGAGTCAGGAGACGAACTTGAAAGGCCAGACTAGTAATCCCAACCAATATTCCAAACAGTTTGGGAGGAATAAAAGGAAGGGAAATGCTATGGGCCAGGGCCAACAAAGGAATTACCCTCAAAAGAAGAATAATCGTGGGAATGAGGGTAATAATAATAACTACCCTGTGTGTGCTCAATGTGGAAGGAAGCACTTGGGTGTATGTAGAATGGGATCAAACGCTTGCTACCTGTGTGGCAAGGAAGGCCATTATGCGAGGAATTGCACTTCTAATAGCCAGAACCAGAACCCTCAGTACCAGAATAGGAATACAAACCGACAGTTGCATGCGGTGCAAGCCAAGATTGAAGGTCCTTCGATTGTACAAGGAAGATTGGAGGCTCCCGAACCACAAGCCCGGATTTATGCCTACACAAAAGGAGATGCTGAAGCTGGAACCTCTAACGTGGTGACAGGTCAGATCTCTTTAGCCACTCATGATGCTATTGCCTTATTTGATTCTGGTGCCACCCATTCATTTGTATCAATGGAGTATGCCCAGAAGTTAGATAGAAGTGTAGAAAATCTAGGGCAACTTTTTAGGACCTCTCTTCCATCGGGAGAGATTTTGTTGTCTGACTCCTGGATACGAAATGTTCCGGTAGTCATGTGTGGTAGAGAATTGTATATAGACCTGATTGCAATTAAGCTTCAGGATTTCGATGTTATCCTGGGAATGGATTTCTTAGGTAAGTACAACGCTAAGATTGATTGTCGCAAGCGTTGTGTTACGTTTAGTCCTTTCGATGAAGAGGAATTTAACTTTCACGGCCAGTCTAAGGGCTCATCAACTCGGCTAGTTTCGGCAATGAAGGCTTGGAAAATGTTAGCTAAAGGATGTCAAGGATACTTGGCTAACATGGTGAACAAAGAACAAGAAAATGAGCTACAGCCTGAAGATGTGCCCATTATAGGGGAATATGTAGATGTTTTTCCAAAGGATTTAACCAGACTTCCGCCAGAGCGGGAAATCTATTTCGAAATAGAGTTGTTGCCAGGAGCAGCTCCCATATCGAAAGCACCCTACCGTATGGCCCCAGCTGAGCTTAGGGAACTCCAAGTACAGTTATAAGAACTGTTGGACAAAGGATTTATTCGACAAAGCCATTCCCCGTGGGGAGCACCAGTGCTGTTTGTCAAGAAGAAGGACGGATCATTGCGGATGTGCATCGATTATCGCAAGTTGAACAAGATCACGATTAAGAACAAGTATCCTCTTCCGAGAATCGACGATCTCTTTGATCAACTCAGAGGAGCATTGGTATTCTCGAAAATTGACCTACGATCGGGATATCATCAACTTAAAATCAAGGAAGGAGATATTTCTAAGACAGCTTTCCGAACACGGTATGGGCATTACGAGTTTTTAGTCATGCCATTTGGATTGACTAATGCCCCAGCTGCGTTTATGGACCTCATGAATCGGGTGTTTAAAGAATATTTAGATAAGTTTGTTATCGTCTTCATTGACGATATTTTGATTTACTCAAAGTCCATTGAGGAACATGAGCAGCATCTCAGAGTAGTATTGGAGATTTTAAGACAGAATCAGCTCTATGCCAAATTCACAAAATGTGAATTTTGGTTGGAAAAAGTACATTTCTTGGGCCATGTAGTTTCAAAGGAAGGAATTTCCGTTGATCCTGCTAAGATAGAAGCCGTTAGTGCATGGTCAGCACCCAAAAACGTCACGGAGATACGAAGCTTTCTTGGTTTGGCCGGATACTACCGACGGTTCGTTGAAGGATTCTCCAAGATTTCAGCGCCACTTACAGCCCTTACTAAGAAAGAGAGAAAGTTTGATTGGACACAGAAGTGTGAAGAAAGCTTTCAAGAGCTCAAGAGGAAGCTTACGAGTGCACCAGTACTAATAATTCCTGATGTAGAAACAGGAAATTTTGTTATTTATAGCGATGCGTCAAAGACCGGACTAGGAGCTGTCCTTATGCAAGGAGGAAAGGTGGTTGCCTATGCTTCACGTCAACTGAAGGACCACGAGCGGAACTATCCAACGCACGATTTGGAACTTGCAGCGGTGGTTTTTGCCTTGAAGATTTGGAGACATTACCTGTATGGCAATAGATGTGAGATTTTCACCGATCATCAAAGTCTCAAATACATCTTTACCCAAAAGGAGCTCAATATGAGGCAACGTAGATGGCTTGAACTCATAAAGGATTACGATTGTGAGATCCTTTACCACCCTGAAAAAGCGAACAAAGTGGCAGACGCACTAAGTAGGAAGTCTTCCGGTGTGCTCATGTCGATTGAAGGATTGTCTAAGTCACTCCAAAAGGAAATTTCTGATTTTGAATTGGAAATAATATCAGGGAAATTGGCTGCTTTGACTCTTCAGTCCAATCTCCTAGACTCTATTAAGTGTTATCAGGAGAAAGATTCCTTTTTGATAAAGACGCAACTTCTTGGTGGTGAAGATAAAGACTTTAAGACATCCGCGAATGGATTAATTCTCTTCAAGGAAGGATTTGTGTTCCTAACATTGAATTCCTTAAGAAACAAATCATGTCTGAAGCGCATGAAACGCCATACTCAGTTCACCCTGGAGCTACTAAGATGTACATGGACCTCAAGGAGAATTTTTGGTGGCCAAGCATGAAGAGAGAAATTGCGGATTTCGTATCAAAATGCTTAACTTGTCAGAAAGTTAAGGCCGAACACCGACAACCTGGTGGAGATCTTCAAAAGATCGAACTCCCAGAGTGGAAATGGGAGCAAATCACCATGGATTTCATAGTTGGATTACCCAGGACCGCAAGTGGGAATGATATGATTTGGGTGATTGTGGATAGATTAACCAAATCAGCTCATTTCATTGCCATTAAAGCCACCTTTTCGGTCGAGAAATTGGCTGAGATGTATGTATCTCAGATCGTTAGGTTTCATGGAGTTCCAAAATCCATCATTTCAGATCGGGATGGGCGTTTTACCTCACGATTTTGGAAAATTGTACAAGCAGCTATGGGATCAAAGTTGAAATTCAGTACCGCTTTTCACCCTCAGACAGATGGACAATCGGAACGCACTATCCAGACATTGGAAGATATGTTGAGGTCTTGTGCTAGGGATTTCAAGGGAAACTGGGATCAGAAGTTACCCTTGATTGAGTTTTCGTATAATAACAGTTATCACACCTCAATTGGTATGGCTCCATATGAAGCGCTTTACGGAAGAAGATGTCGATCTCCCATCCATTGGCAAGAAGTTGGACAGAAGCAACTTCAAACCACGGACTTCATCAGAAGAACCTCAGAGGACATCAGGGTGATCAAGCAACGACTCGACGTAGCTTTCAGTCGGCAGAAGAGTTATGCTGATAAACGTCGAAGACCTTTAGAATTTCAGGTTGGAGATTCTGTTTTTCTTAAGATTGCTCCAATGAAAGGAGTTATGAGGTTTGGTAAGAAAGGAAAGCTTAATCCAAGATATACGGGTCCTTTTGAAATTCTCGAAAGGATTGGAAAAGTAGCCTACAGACTTGCGTTACCGCCAGCTTTGGCCTCGGTACATGACGTTTTCCACGTTTCGATGTTGAAGAAATATGTACATGATCCTTCCCATGTGTTAAGTCAGGAACCTGTTGAAGTACAAACGGATTTGACTTATGAGGAAAAGCCAATCCGGATTCTAGATCGGGAAGGAAAGGTCTTAAGAAACAAAACCATTCCTATGTTTAAGGTGTTATGGCGGAATCATAACATAGAAGAAGCAACGTGGGAATTAGAAGAAGAAATGAGAAAGAACTATCCCTACTTGTAGTGATTTTCGGGGACGAAAATTTTTAAGGAGGGTAGATTGTAATGACGCAAATTTTCATTAAGCATATGATTTCTTTTGTTAAGAATCACAGCTATGCTATGTATGTCTATGTGTTTTATATGATAAGTTTTGGATGATGGTCCAGTTAAATTATACTGTTATCAGTTGAAAACAGTATATGAATATCTATGTTAGTATGAAAATGAACTGCATTCAGAAAATAAGCCAAGCAAAGCTTTTAATGATGACACCTCTGATAACAAGTGTCATTGCCATGATTGGTCACCTTACAGGGACCAAAATGCAAATATTTTATGTTTAGGGGTCAATTTGTAAATTTAAGAAAGTTCATGATTTTGAAGTTTTTAAAGTCAAGGAAGTCTTTTTAAGGAGGATTTAGCATTAAATTGAAGTTTAGAAGGCTTAATTTAGTCGGCCAATCTATGAGGACTAAAGTGCAAATATTTTTGCCTTTAGGGGCTAAAGTGCAATTTTGGGAAAAATTGTGGACTTATCAGCAATTATGTAAATTTGTGAACAAGGGATCTAGTTTTTGTGGAACATTATGCAGATTAGAAGAAATTAAGTGTCATTAAAAGTTCACAAATCATACCCTAAGTTTAGCAACTAAGCACTTAGATTTGCTTGGTTAATTTTGTGTTAAGTTTCAATTAGCCATCTTGTCTCATTTGGCTTCACCAAAACCGGCCACATGAGGGAGAGACACCTCATGCTTGTAGCTTGGATGAGCCACCCTCCTAGCCTTGCTCCTTGGCAAGCCAAGGCTTGCACACCTATGCACCAAGGCCGGCCACCACAAGGAAGCAACACATGGACCAACCTTGCTCACATGGCAAGCTCATGCTTTGCCAAGGCCACACCATGACCGGCCACTTGAGGAAGCAACACCTCATAGCCTAGCCTTGATGAACCAACACCCTAGACTCCCTAGCCTAGCCCCCTTGGCAAGCCAAGGCTTGCACACCTCACCCTAGGGCCGGCCATCACAAGGGTTTGCCACCTCAAGCTTGTAGCTTTGATGAGCAAGCATCCTAGCTAGGCTTGCTTGGCACTTTAGGGCATGGAGGGCCGGCCAACACATAGGGATTTAGGGGAAATTTTTGTGGTTTTAAGGACCAATGGCTAAATTATAAGAGATGGATTCTTGAACTCTTTTAGCTCATGACACCTCATGCACATAGGCTTGCTTAGTAAGCTTGTTAGGCTTACTTGTTGACTAGCAAGGGCAAGCACAAGCTCCACCTATGGCCGGCCACACTAAGGAAGGAACACCTCATGGTTCCTAGGCCACATGAGTAAGCACCCTAGCTTGGGTGACTTGGCAAGAAGGAAGCAAGGATGGCCGGCCACCTCTCAAGGAATCAAGCACAAATTGCATTTTTTTAGGGACTTTTGAGCAATTCCAAGAGTTGTGTTTCACCTATAAATAGGTAAAGGTTCTTTCATTTTTTTTAGTTAGCCAAAACAAACACACAAGCAACTCAAACCCTCTACACTTTGCCATAGAAGCCGAGCAAGGGAGGAGAGAAAAGAAAAGAAAGAGAACAAGAGTGTGAGGAGAGTTTGGTTAGTGTAAGAAGTGAGTAGAAAGTTTCGAAGCTCTAGTTAGGGTTTTAATCCGTGGAACTTGAGGTAAATTCTTGAACCCTCTAGTTCTTTATTTAAGTTTCAGTTAGGGTTTGATTATTAGGTCATTGAATTTGATCATGAGCTTAGTTTGTTAAGTTTTATGTACTATGGTTTATGTATGCTTGAGTAAGGATCAAAACTGAACGGTTTTTCTGGTAACCAAATTTTGAGGCCCTTAGAGGCCGAATATGGAAAAAGTTAAAACTTCAAAGTTGTAGAGAAGGGAAAATCCTAGGGGTTAGCATGGACAGTTTTTGAAAACAAGACCCCTAAGACCTTTGTTTTTGCAAAAACCCGAGACCAAATTATAATAAGTGTATTTGGTTGAAGAATTTTCAAATGCAGAAATAAGCATGTTAAAGACAGATTTGAGTTTTGAGTTAAAAACAAAAGTTGTAGGAGACTTCAAAGTCTACAACTTTCATGAAGAAAACTTTTCCAAATTTTGAACGGATTTGTAAGAAAAGTATTAAACACTATGTAATAGTTTTAAAACCCGGTTTTGAGAACTTTAGGGTTTTACTAAAATTCAAAAAGGAGTTGAATTTTGGGATTTATGGTTTAAATCGAGTTAGCAACAAAAATCAAAACGTTGTTATGATAGGATGATGCTTATCCTATGATTTCTTGAAAACAGGAAAACGACCTGTTTGAGTGAAGAAATTTAAATCAAGGCGCAGTAAAGGTTAGTACGACTCCGCCTACAGCATAAACAAAATTGTTTGTTGTATAAGTGTATGATGAAATGCTTATGACTTGTATGATACTAAGTTCATGATGCTATGTGTTCAGGGAATGTTTATGTTTGTATGTATGTATGTCTCCATGATAGGATGAATGTTACAGCTTGTATGCCTTTAAGTTTATGTTATGAGATATATGAGGTATGTTAAAGCATGTATGTCCACATGATAAATAGTTTGATATTATGGCATCACGAAGTATGCTCATTTATGATAAGTTAATCGGTAAGATATGAAATCCCAGTTTCAGTTAAGAAACTGGTTAAGATCATGAAATAAGGTTTCAAGAACGAAACAAGATAAGAACAAGATTTAAGATATCATTATGATAAGCAGGATGCAATATGTCGTATCGACCCGCGTTAGGTCGGGTTGGTTCATGGTTTGAGTTGGACAGGGCTGGCCGCCCCAACCACTCCATGGCAGCACGCCACGGTACGTACATTTATGTTATGTAAGGCCCTAAAAATTATGCTAACTTATGAAAACAGTAAGAAAGCATAATTGGTTCATGCATTATGTTATTATGTGATATGTTGCGGATAAATAGTTGTGCTTGCTGGGCGAAAGCTCATAGTTCATGTTTATGCTGTAGGTAAGCAAACTTATAGCAATATTTGATACAAGACGGTGGAGCATGGCAAAACAAACTGTGAAACTGTGGGAAGGGCATTACTACATTTCTTTTTGTTAAATTATGCTACGCTAAATATGTTGTAATCGAATAAAGATTTCATCACTATGTTATGTAGTTAAGTATATGTACAAGTATATATGTAATTATTAAAAAGATTTCAGTTCAAATTTTATATTGTAAGTAAAAAAAAAAAAAAAAAAAAAAAAAAAAAGCTCAAGTTTTCATATGTAGTAAGATAGTATGTACGATAACGGCCCACAATAGGCGGGTCGTGTCATGATGGTACTGCATTATAGCAAGCAGTATAAGAATTATACTGTGAAAAACCATCATCACAGATAAGATAGTAAGAATAAGGTTCAAGACCACTATAGAAAAATCAAGCACATTATTTAGAACAATAAGGGCTAAGTAGCTTTAAGTCATAAGAAAATTTTTATACAGTCCAATAAAATGCAGATAAATTCTGGACTGCAGTTAGTAAGACAATATTGTTGTTAGTAAAAACAATATTTGTAATATCTACATTAGTATGAGAATGGACTGCATTTAAGAAGGAAAGCCAAACAAGGCCCAAAAGGGGGGACACCTCATCAATGGATAAATACAAGATTTATTGGATTTTTGAAAATTACTGAAAGAATTAGCAAACTTGGCCCCCAAGGCTCCCAATGACCGGCCACTTTAAGGGTTTTTGGGCAAATATTTTGCTCATAAGGACTCATATGCAATTTTGGAAATAAAATAAATTCAAAAAGAAATTTATTTTTCACCTATAAATAGGTGATGGGGGGTGATTTTGAGTCATTTTTGTGCAACCTTACCAAAACTCTTACAAAATTTCTCCTTAATCTTTCCTTCCCTTTAGCAGCCGAAACCCCCAAAGAGAGAAAGAGAAGAAAAAAAAAAAAAAAAAAAAAAAAAAGAGAGGAGAGAGAGAGAGAGAGAAGAGAACAAGTGTTCAGATTTTAGGGAGAAACCAAGCAAGAAGGAGAAGTTTGATTCAAAGCCTAGAACCAATCTTCAAGCTTAAAGGTATCCTTCTAAAACCTTTAAGCTATCCAATTAAGTTTTTGGCTCAAGTTTTATGTGTATTTTATGTAGGTATGTACGAGCATAAGCTCATTGTGTTAGCTTAGATTTGTGCTTGATTAGGGTTAATAGTCTTGATTTATGATTCATTGTATGGTTATGATTTCAATTGCTAGAGTATGTATGGTATGTATGAATGCCTAGCAAATGTTTGTAATATGTCCCCACACACTCAAGAAGATGTAGAGTGTGATTGATCATATTTTAATTCATGTATGATGCTAGAAAGGTTATGAAAACCCTAAAAACCCTAATTGGTAATAATTTACCATATGGGTTGTTGGGATCAAAATGTGCCCTAAGGATAGAAAATCAATATTAGGGATTTTCTGTAAATATGACATTTGATATTAATAAGAGAATGTTATTCGTGTTTAATAAGTTGTGTCATATTTACTTTCATTTGTTGATTGTATGGTTATTTTGAGCAAACATAAAATACTCCTTGACTGTTGATAATATATCGGATTACCATATGTATACGGGGTATACATAGAAGACGTGGTAATTTGATAACAGTCTAAATAAATAGTCCGCAATCGATGAAATAAGATTTGGGGATCTTATTTATGATAAGATTGTAAAGGTTATCTACTTCCTTGGAGGGATGGTTAGTCTTGACCATCGGATAGGTTCCAAGTAGAAACTTTAATGTATACTAGTATTGAGGTATGACATTGGACTGGACCTAAAGTGTTAATTGATTCGGTTTTAATAATTCCGTTTATAAGAATCAATGACACTTTGATTATCATCCTGCATTAATCTTAATCCTGAAATGATTACTTGAGTTCGCATCCATGACTTATGTACTTTAATGCACTACAGGTGAGACACTGTTAATTCATAGTCAATATACTTGTGTTTTGGGTGCATGACTTATGGATGGAGAAATCAAGATTCATAGATACGGAATCCATAGCTATCTTAACGATAGTAAATGTTATCTACTTAAAGGCATTATTCGGGGATTGAAAGATAGTATAACAAGATCTTGGCCATCGGTTTACTTTGTGTTCTCTGGTGGTTTACCAATTGTATGGTTTTACAATTGATGATTCTTTCAATAGAGAATAATGGAACTTTAAGTTAAAATGATTGAAAAGGTTAAAACGGAAAAAGTCCTTAATTCAATCATGGATAACATATTGGGATTAAGCAAGAGATGAATTAATCATGGAATAAGCACTACATGAAAGAGAGCTTTCGTAATACGGTATGTAAACAGGAGTTCAGCATCAAACTTTTAGTAGAATAGTTTTGAAGTTGATAATTGATGAATAATTGATCTGGGATTAATTTTTCACAATTATAGGAGCCTCTTTACATATTTTTATCGGGTCCCTCTATTAGCTCATATAGTTCCGTATAGCATCTCGGGATTTGTTCCTAATGGGATCGGTAAATTTAAATGGAATTTAGTAATGTCTATTAAGACATGATACTCTCTAACATGCAATCCAGAAAGGATTGGACATGTGAAATTAATAGACAAATGATTTGTCAATATGTGATTGGTTAATTTGAATTTTGGAAATAAGATTGTGTTTGAATTATTAATTTTGGAAAACAAATTTTCTCTCCTAATCTAAAGTGATGCACGGTTTTTTAGATAGGTGGAGGGAAGAAAATTTTGTTTCAAAATTGTTCAAATATATTCCTAACATTAAATTATTAATTGATTTGAATAATGAAGATTATTTGATGGATTTTTTCTTTCCTTTAAAAAGTTGTGGACGGTTTTAAGAGGAGGAAAATTTCAAATATTCCATTTATTTAAATTAATAAATATGGTTGATGTTTGAGAAAAATATTTAATTCAAATAAGTGAATCTTATTTAAATTCAAAAGGTTTAAAAGGAATTTGAATCTAGATAGGACTAGGATCTTTTGACTAGTCTAGATTCTTGATTTAAAATTTGAACTATCAATCTAGCTTGAATTTCAATTGTGGCCGAATTTTTTGTGGGAATATTTCCTCTTGGAAAAATGTTTTTAGGTTTAATGAATCTAGCCTTAAAGTTGTATGATCTTTTGATTCAAAATTTATCCAGAAAAATAATTATTAATAATTTTTAAGGAGATGAATTTTGAAAAAGGATTGGACTTCTATGTAAAGGTAAGGGATTCTTGAAAAACCAATTTTGGTATTTTTTTTCAAGAGGGAAAACATTTTTTGGAAGTGAGAGGAAAAACAATTTAGGTTTCTTCCACATTAAAATTCGGCTATCTTGTGAGAAAGAAAAAGGGAGAAAATTCCATTTAATCAAAACTGTGAGGAAGGTTAAATCGAGTGATAATTTTCATAGGAGGTTAACCAGTTCCTGTTTTGTAGTTTTGAAAGAAGAAGTTGGATCATACTCTCAACGAGGAACATCGAAATTGAGAAGGAAGGATTTAAACTTCGGAAAGCATTATCGGTCGTTTGGATTCATAGAATGTCTGCCCACACACTCTGAGACGTGGAACTCGAGAATAGTAGAGAAGACACGTTGGTCAAATGCTCTAGTGATTCCGGAATCCAAGAATTAAGGTATGCTTGATCATTAATTTAATTTATTGTAATATGCATCATGAGACTCTTTTCCGGAAACGGCATAAAAATTTTAAAACTTCCGCTGCGCTGTAACTCTATACCGGATCCGATTTTTCCAACAACTGGTATTAGAGCCAACTCATGATCATGTATATTACATAAATTATTTGATCAAATAAATTTCTCTCTATGCATTAATGAAATATTTTAGAGAGTTGGCACTTTAGGTTTTATTTTGAGTATATTAAATATATTATGAATGGATGTATGGATGAATGAATGCTTAATATTATTTTTATAATATTTGATGCTTGTTCAATTTTGCCGGTCATGATTCCATAGAGGTTAGAATTTGTATCTAGGTTTTTCAAGTGTAATAGATGCGGTCTATAATCACCACAAGGTCGTTCTTTCAATTCCTAGAATTTTTGTAAGCTGGAAACGGCGTAGGAATTTTTTTGTAAAATTCAGGCTACAATGGATTCGAGGAGATTGAAGATGAACAAAGGTATGGAAATTTTTCAAAGGATGTGATTTTTTGGAATTTTTTTTAATTAAAAACGTTTTTTTTATAAAATAAAAAAAATCACAAAATCTTTTTGAAAATTTAATTTTCCAATGATATGTGATCTTGATAATTTGGAAATCAAAATTAAAAATTTAAATTTAAATTTAATGGATATTATTATGAATTTTAAAATTTTGAGATTTAAATTTGAAATTTGAAATTTGGAAATTTCAAATTTTTTGAATTTTAAAATTTAATAAACCGGATTTTTTTTTTATTTAAATTTTTGAGATTTTATAATTTTGATTAAAATTAAAAATCACATATAATCTTTTTGAAATTTAAATTTAATTTTAAATTTGAAAAGATGTGACATTGGAGAAGGAAGACACATTGAATAAGGATACAAGGCATGGATCTACAAATGAAGGCCGATATATGTTTCGGTTAATTTTTGTAAATTTTACAATTTTCTTTTCTCTAGGATGGAATCATGATCCACGGCTGTTTACATATTTTGCAAACCATAGATGATGTGTTGCTAGATGAATATGTTATACTATTTCATGATGTATTGATAACATGCCATATAGACTAGGGAGTGCCACTCAATAAATATTGTTTATGCATAGAAACAAAAAACTCTAATTTAAAAGAATGAGTGGGAGAAGGTTTTACACACTAAGACCTACGGCCTCCATCGTTGGTCCAATAGTTACGCATGGTAGTGCCTACTACTCGGTTTTGACCCGAGAATTCCCTTCGGATAGGTATCTTACCTAGAGCGCACACTGATTTTGATTTCCGAAAGGATAACAATTTTGGGCATATTTTATGTTTAGATCACCCCTCAGTGGCGGATGTAAAATATGGATTCAAAATTGGAAACAATGGTTGCACACTCATGCTACTTTATTTATTAACCCTCTCTCGAGGCTTTGTTATATAAAGTAGTGACCAAATAAATGATAGTTAATATATATTTAATGGAATTTGCTCCATGGACGAATATATTAATAGTAAGGGGTCCGTGTTCTTGGCTAGTTATTCTTTGACTACCCCTCGGTAGCTTAGAAAGTAGAAGCTAGGAATTATCGTAGTAAGGTATGTGTTTTAAGGGTTTTACACATGAACATTTAGATTGCATATAAATCTTTTTGTTTTATTACAAAACCATTTTTTATAAACTAATAGGATGTTTGCTCGTACTTATTACATGTTTTTTTATTATAGATCAAAATGTCGAGCCCTTTATCTGTGATACTTACGCAAAACAAATTAACTGGCGAGAATTTTAATGACTGGAAAAGGAACTTGCTTATCGTCCTAAACTTTGAGAAACACAGTTTTGTCCTAACCCAACCATGACCACCTACGCCTGCGATCGATGCTTCTGATAGGGATTTTGTAGCGCTTTAGCGCTGGGACAATTCCAACCTAAGTGCTATGTACTATATTCGGGCGAGTATGTCTAACGTGCTCCAGAAACAGCATGAAGAGCATCAAACTGCTAGGCAGATCATGGATAACCTGGAGGAAATGTTTGGTGAACAAACTATCCAGGCTAAGACCGATGCTATCAAAGGTCTCATGAACTGCAGGCAAAAGGTTGGAACTCCCATCAAGTAGCACATGATGAAAGTCATGGCTTATTTGTCTGAAGCTCAGACAAATGGGGCTGAGATCGATTCTGCAACTCAATTGGTCATGGTTTTCCAAACCTTGTCCAAGGATTTCGATTTGTTTCAGGCATCCTACAACCTTAACTGGAAGGAGATGTCTTTAACGGAATTGATGAAAGAGTTGCAAGCCTTTGAGAACATTTTTAAGGGTTCTGGATCTAAGGCTGAGGTGAATATGGCTGAACCTAGTTCGCCTGCTCCTAATCCCAAAAGGAAGAAGGAAAAGGGGAAGAACAAGGGGAACAAGCCTGCGGTGAATGCACCTGCTTCTAAGAAGTCTACCAAGACTAAGAAACGGAAGGTGGATCCCAAAAAGCTTAAGTGTTTTCACTGTGGGAAGAAATGACATTTCAAGAAGGATTGCCGAGAATACATGTCTATGCAAAAGCAAAAAGGTAATTTCGATGTTCTGTATCTTGAGGGTTGTTTAGTGGAAGAATCTAAGGACAATTGGGTTATAGATTCTGGAGCCACTAACCATGTTTGTATTTCTCTGCAAGGGTTCAAGGTAACGAGAAGTCTGCGTGAGGAGGACTTCATGTTAAGAACCGGTGATGAGACGTTGGTGCGAGCTGAAGCAGTGGGAGAAGTGCATCTTTATTTTAATGAATTTAGGTTTATTGTTTTGAGACATTGTTTTTATGTTCCTAGTTTCAAGAGGAACCTAATTTCGGTAGCTTGTATGATTAAAGATTCTTATGCAGTTTCTTTTAATAATAAAGTTGTTATTAGGAAAAATAATTCTCTTATCTGTAGTGGATGGATGCATGGAAATCTTTATTTTATCAAACCTAAAATGCACTCACTGCTTGATACAGAATTGGAAAAGAACTCTAAAAGACATAAGTCTTCTCACTCTAACAAATCATATCTTTGGCATTTACGACTTGGTAACATAAGCCTTAACAGAATTCAAAGGATGGTAAAAGAAGAATGCCTTGACTTGTATGAGGTTGAACCTTGGCCAAAATGTGAATCCTGTTTGGAGAGCAAGATGACTAAACGGCACTTTGCTGCCAAGGATGGTCGTGCCGAGGAACTTTTAGAACTAGTGCATACGGATGTTTGTGGTCCCATGAACATAGAAGCACGTGGTGGGTATGAGTATTATATCACTTTTATTGATGATTACTCAAGGTATGGATATGTCTATTTGATGACCCACAAAAGCGAAGCCTTTGACAAGTTCAAAGAATTTCGGGCTGAAGCGGAGAAACAATTAGGTAAGTCCATAAAGACACTTCGATCGGATCGAGGTGGGAAATACCTATCGGATGAGTTCTTAGGATATTTGATAGAGAATGTGATATAATCCCAGTTGACTACACCTGGTACTCCTCAACAGAATGGTGTAGCTGAGAGAAGAAATAGGACCCTATTGAATATGGTCCGGTCTATGATGAGTTACTCCACATTACCTTTGTCATTTTGCGGACACGCCATACAAACTGCAAGCTATCTTCTGAATAACGTTCCCTCCAAATCGGTTCCTAAAACTCCTTACGAGTTATGGACGAGTAGGAAACCTAATTTGAATCATATTCGAATTTGGGGTTGTCCGGCACATGTCCTGGATAAAGAAGCGAAGAAGTTGGAGTCACGATCAGAAGTGTGCTTGTTTGTTGGCTATCCAAAAGGGACAAAAGGTGTCTGTTCTATAATCCGAAGCAAAATAAAGTCTTCGTTTCTACACATGCAACATTCCTGGAGGAACGTTACATAGAAGACTTTAAACCTCGTAGCAAAGTAGTGCTTGAGGAGATGACTTCGGGTTTGGATGTTCCTAAAGTCACAGAAAACCCTGTGGAAAAACCGCTAAAGAATCAACATCCAGGGGAGCTTCGTTGTAGCGGGAGGATTATCAGGGAACCTGAAAGGTATATGTTCAATGGTAAAGTTTTTGATGCAGAATCCATAGAACATTGTGATCCGACTACGTACAAGGAAGCTATGGAGGATGTTGATTCTAGTCTTTGGCAAAAGGCTATGAACACCGAGATGGAATCTATGGATTCCAACGAGGTCTGGAAACTTGTAGACTTACCCCAAGGCATAAAACCGATTGGGTGTAAGTGGGTATACAAGAGGAAGAGAGGTGTGGATGGGAAAGTGGAAACTTTCAAGGCAAGACTTGTAGCGAAGGGCTATACGCAGAAAGAAGGAATCGATTATGATGAAACCTTATCGCCTGTAGCAATGCTCAAGTCAATCTGCATTCTTTTATCCATTGCGGCTACTCTCGATTATGAGATCTGGCAAATGGATGTCAACACAGCTTTCTTGAATGGCTCTCTTGAAGAAGATATCTATATGATACAACCAGACGGGTTCAAGGCAAAAGGCCAAGAAGACATGGTATGCAAGTTGCTTAAATCCATTTATTTATTAAAGCAAGCATCTCGTTCTTAGAATATTAGGTTTGATCAAGCGATCAAAACCTATGGATTCGAACAAAACATTGATGAACCATGTGTTTATAAATGTATTAAGAACGAGAAAGTTGTTTTCCTTGTACTTTATGTAGATCATATATTTTTTATTGGAAACGATGTGGCAACATTATTATCTGTCAAAGTTTGGTTAGCCAAACAGTATGACATGAAGGACTTAGGAGAAGCTAGTTATGTTCTTGGTATTCAACTCTTTAGAGATAGAAAGAACAAAATGATAGCACTCTCCCAAGCTTTATACATTGATAAAGTACTTGAAAAGTTTTCTATGAAAGATTCCAAGAAAGGTGCCCAACCTTTCAGGATTGGAATCAAGCTTTCTAGAGATGACTGTCCCAAGACATCAGAAGAAAGGGAGCGTATGAAGAATGTACCTTATGCATCAGCAGTAGGTAGTCTAATGTACGCTATGTTATGCACTAGGCCTGACATATTTTTTGCGGTTGGTATGGTAAGTCGATATCAGTCGAATCCGGGACCGAACCATTGGGCTGCGGTTAAGCATATACTCAAGTATCTATGGAGAACGAGGGACTATATGCTAGTGTATTCCGGTCAGGACCTTGTTCCTATAGGATATACAGATTCTGATTTCCAATCAGATTAGGATTCAAGGAAATCGACTTCAGGATCTGTCTTTACCCTTGGAGGTGGTGTCGTTGTGTGGAGGAGTGTTAAGCAATCTTGTATTGCTGACTCGACCATGGAAGCCGAGTATGTGGCAGCCAGTGAGGCATCAAAGGAAGCGGTTTGGCTCCGCAGGTTCCTTAGTGACCTTGAGGTCGTTCCTAGTATGGATAAAGCTATGGTGCTCTACTGTGACAACAGTGCAGCAGTAGCTAATACTAAGGATCCTAGGCATCATAAGAGGAGTAAGCACATTGACAGAAAATATCACATTATCAGAGGCTTTGTTGAGAGTGGAAATGTGACGGTTTACAAAATCGCATCAGAGGACAATCTTGCTGACCCGTTCAGAAAGACTTTGGTGGCCAGAAGATTTGATGAACACGTCGAAGGCATGGGGATGCGTAACATGTCACATTTACTCGCTTAGGGCAAGTGGGAGATTGTTGGGATAAAAATGTGCCCTAAGGATAGAAAACCAATATTAGGAATTTTTTATAAATATGACATTTTGATATTAATAAGAGAAGATTATTCATGTTTAATAAGTTGTGTCATATTTACTTTCATTTGTTGATTGTATGGTTATTTTGAGCAAACATAAAATACTCCTTGACTGTTGGTAATATATCGGATTACCATATGAATACGGGGTATACATAGAAGACGTAGTAATTTGATAACACTCTAAATAAATAGTCCGCAATCAATGGAATAAGATTTGGGGATCTTATTTATGATAAGATTGTAAAGGTTGTCTACTTCCTTGGAGGGATGGTTTGTCTTGACCATCGGATAGGTTCCGAGTAGAAACTTTAATGTATACCAGTATTGAGGTATGATATTGGACTGGACCTAAAGTGTTAATTGATTCGGTTTAATAATTCTGTTTATAAGAATCAATGACACTTTGATTATCATCCTGCATTAATCTTAATCCTGAAATGATTACTTGAGTTCACATCCATGACTTATGTACTTTAATGCACTACAGGTGAGACACTGTTAATTCATGGTCAATATACTTGTGTTTTGGGTGCATGACTTATGGATGGAGAAATCAAGATTCATAGATACGGAATTCATAGCTATCTTAACGATAGTAAATGTTATCTACTTAAAGGCATTATTCGGGGATTGAAGATAGTATAACAAGATCTTGACCATCAGTTTACTTGTGTTATCTGGTGGTTTACCAATTGTATGGTTTTACAATTGATGATTCTTTCAATAAAGAATAATGGAACTTTAAGTTAAAATGATTGAAAAGGTAAAACGGAAAAAGTCCTTAATTCAATCATGGATAACATATTGGGATTAAGCAAGAGATGAATTAATCATGTAATAAGCACTACATGAAAGAGAGCTTTCGTAATACGGTATGTAAACAGGAGTTCAACTTCAAACTTTTAGTGGAATAGTTTTGAAGTTGATAATTGATGAATAATTAATCTGGGATTAATTTTTCACAATTATAGGAGCCTCTTTACATATTTCAATCGGGTCCCTCTATTAGCTCATATAGTTCCGTATAGCGTCTCGGGATTTGTTCCTAATGAGATCGGTAAATTTAAATGGAATTTAGTAATGTCTATTAATACATGGTACTCTCTAACATGCAATCCAGAAAAGATTGAACATGTGAAATTAATAGACAAATGGTTTGTCAATATGTGATTGGTTAATTTGAATTTTGGAAATAAGATTGTATTTGAATTATTTAATTTTGGAAAACAATTTTTCTCTCCTAATCTAAAAGTGATGCACGGCTTTTAGATAGGTGGAGGGAAGAAAATTTTGTTTCAAAATTATTCAAATATATTCCTAACATTAAATTATTAATTGATTTGAATAATGGAGATTATTTGATGGATTTTTTCTTTCCTTTAAAAAGTTGTGGACGGTTTTAAGAGGAGAAAAATTTCAAATATTCATATTATTTAAATTAATAAATATGGTTGATGTTTGAGGAAAATATTTAATTCAAATAAGTGAATCTTCTTTAAATTAAAAAAGGTTTAAAAGGAATTTGAATCTAGATAGGACTAGAATCTTTTGACTAGTCTAGATTCTTTGTTTAAAATTTGAACCATCAATCTAGCTTGAATTTCAAGTGTGGCCGAATTTTTTGTGGGAAGATTTCCTCTTGGAAAAACGTTTTTAGGTTCAATGAATCTAGCCTTAAAGTTGTATGATCTTTTGATTCAAAATTTATCCAGAAAAATAATTATTAATAATTTTTAAGGAGATGAATTTTGAAAAAAGATTGTACTTCTATATAAAGGCAAGGGATTCTTGAAAAACCAACTTTTGGTATTTTTTTTCAAGAGGGAAAACATTTTTTTGGAGTGAGAGGAAAAATAATTTAGGTTTCTTCCACATCAAAATTCGGCTATCTTGTGAGAAAGAAAAAGGGATAAAATTCAATTATATCAAAACTGTGAGGAAGATTAAACCGAGTGATAATTTTCATTGGAGATTAACCAGTTCCTGTTTTGTAGTTTTGAAGAACGAAGTTGGATCATATTGTCAACGAGGAACATCGAAATTGAGAAGGAAGGATTTAGACTTCGGAAAGCATTACCGGTCGCTTGGATTAATAGAACGTGTGCCCACACAAACTCTGAGACGTGGAACTCGAGAATAGTAGAGAATACACGTTGGTCAAATACTCTAGTGATTCCGGAATCTAAGAATTAAGGTACACTTGATCATTAATTTAATTTACTGTTATATGCATCATGAGACTCTTTTCCGGAAACGGCATAAAAATTTTAAAACTTCCACTGCGCTGTAACTCTATACCGGATCCGATTTTTCCAACATGGGTTTGTATGAATGATTTTATGAATGAGAATGAATGTATGGCAATGAAAAAAGTACGTAATGCGCTGCATGACTTGATGTAAACTCACGGTTTTAACCGTTTGAGGTAGTGTGCGCGTAATATCACATAAGAATCAATTAAAATAGAAACTGCCAGTCTCGGGTCAAGACTGGACAGTAATCTGTAAACAGGATTTTGAGGCTTTTAGATGTCGAATTTTACAAAAGTTAAAACTGAAAAGTTGTAGGAAATTGAAAATACTTGGGGACAACCTAGACGGTTTTTAAAAATAAGGCTCCAAAGGCCTCTGTTTTCACAAAAATCCGAACCTGGTCATCTCAGACCCTGTGCACGGCCAGATAGGTTCAACAAGGAAAAAGAGAAGGTTAGAGACAAAATTGGGTTCTGAGTAAAGAATTAAAATTGTAGGAATTTTCAATATCTAAAACTTTTATCAAGAAAAGTTTTCTAAATTCAAAACGGATTCTAAGGTATAAATGGCAACTGAAAACTGTGTAGAAAACAGGAAATTCCTGCACAGGATTTGTAAAACAGTGCAGGAATAGATAATTCCTTCATACAGTGATAATTGGATTAATGGGACTATTTTCAGTAAACTTCCCCAGACTTAGACAAGTTTTACAAAAACAGTTTATAAATGGTTAATTAAACCAAGTCTAGCAAGGGAAAGAAAAGAAAAGAAATAAATGAATTTGGGTCAAGAGATAGGATTACCATAGTAAGAGAAATGGTCATTGGATTGGTTACTAATTTTAATTGGACCAAAATTATTCTAAGACATAGTGACAAGACGATGACCAAGTAACCTGATAGGTTACCAAGTTATTGGGTTGGGCCTAAAGCCCAAGATTACTAATGGTAACCTAATAAGAAATAATTTTAAAAGTTGGGCCTTAGTAACCCAATAGGATTTCATTCAAAGATAACTTGGGCTTACACCAAGGGTTACCGAAGTAACCTAATAAGATACTATTAGGACATAAGCCCTGGGGTTACATTTAGTAACCTAGTAAGTTATTATAATTGTGTGTATGAGGGGGACATATTACTAGGGTTACTCATGAATGTTGGTTAGGATACCAACATTTTATGATAATGATTTATGATAAGTTAGGACTATCCTTACCCTACGTCCTTTTTGAAATGCAGGAAGTAACCTGCCGTTGTGATTTGAATTGGAGCAACAAAACTTAGGACGTAGCACAGCAAGTAAGTACAACTCCACCTACAGCATAGGCACTTGTTTTGCTACTTGCATGTTTTGTTTATGCAGTTACGTGATGATTTATGATTTATGTTGTGACATCATGATGCATGTTCACTAATTTATATGGTAAGACTAAAACCAAGTTTCAAGTATGAAATGGTTTATGAAATATGTTTTAAGATAAGAATAAGTTGTAAAGATAAGTTTCAAGTATGCTGGCAAGCAAGTTCCCTCGTGTCGTACCGACCCGTTCGTAGGTCGGGTTTGGTCCATGGTTTGAGTTAGAAATGGAGTGGCCGCCCCAACCACTCCATGGCAGCGCGCTACGGTACGTACACTTATGTTAAGTAAAGGGCCCAAAGATATGCTAACCTAAGAAAGAATAATGAAGCATAATTGGCTCATGCATTGCTTTATTAAGTTTTGTTTTGAGGATTCATAGTTGTACTTGCTGAGTGAAAGCTCATGACTTACGTCTATGCTGTAGGTAAGCAACCTATCGGCAATCTTTGATACAAGACGATGGGGCTTGGCACGGCGAGTTGTGAAACGTGGGATGGAGACCGCTATGTCTTTTGCTACAATATATTATTAGTTATGAATTATGTTGTATGCAAGTTGATATTTTAGTACTGAAATACGTATGTATGTATATGAATGTCAGTATGTGATGGGATAGATTTTAGTTTCAAGTTGTTTAAAAACAAAAATATTCCGTATTTCCGCTATGTTAGGCGGGTCGTTACATCAGGATTTAGCATAAGGTAAGTACAACTCCGCCTACAGCATATGCGAAAAATATTTTACTGCTTGTAAGTTTTCAAGTTCATGCATACATGTGGAATGTGCAAATGATTTATGCTTTATGTGACATCACGAAGCGTGCTCACTAATGATAAGTTATATGGTAAGAATAAGAACCCAGTTTCAAGTAAGAAACTGTTTATAAGTATGAAATGAATTTTTAAATATGTATTAAAATAAAAGAACAAGTTTTTAAGTATGATGGTAAGTAAGTTGCCTCGTGTCGTACCGACCTACACTAAGACAGGTTTGGTCCATGGTTTAAGTTGGACAGGACTGGCTGCCCTACCAATCCATGGCTGCGCGGCAAGGTACGTACACTTATGTTATGTTTTGTAAGGGTCCAAAAAGTATGCTAACCTAAGAAAGGATAATCAAGAATAAGTGATTCATGCATTTTTTTATTATGAAATGTTTTGCGGGTTAATAGTTGTGCTTGCTGAGCGAAAACTCACAACTTACGTTTATGCTGTAGGTGAGCAATCTTATAGTAATATGTGATGGAAGACGGTGGAGCATGGCAGGACGAACTATGAAATCTTGGGATAGGAACCTCTACGCGTTTTGTTATGTTTGACAGTTAATATATATATATATATATATGTGTGTGTGTGTGTATATGTATACATACATATATGAGTAAGTTTCCAAGACTTAAGTTGGATGTTTAACCACGTCTAATGTTTAAGTATTTAATTAAGTAAGTATGTATGATTATAAGTATGTATATGTCGATTTCAGATACAAGTTATTTTAATGAAAAAAAAAAAGTAGTCCTTATTTTCTGCATGTTAAGTCAGTTATTATGTAGTAAATTAAGTACGGTAATGACCTACGTAAGGTGGGTCATTACAGAGTTGGTATTAGAGCCTAGGGTTCCTGCTTTCCAGTTTCACAGTATGCTTGCCAGCGCCACAGTCATTGTAAGTTAAAAATATTTTGTGTATGAAATTTTTTTTAGTAAGACTGTATTATATAGATCCAAAGATAATGGATACGGATCATGCTGCTGCTTACGCATTTCATGGGATGCTACCTTTGATTTTTGACGGGACTAGACGAATTGTATTGCTAGCAGCTTGGCTTCATGATATGGAATCTGTATTCCGGATATGTCACATTAAGGCACATTTCCAAGTACCGTTAGCCAGCCGATGTCTAGCGGTAGATGCTAGATTATGGTGGAGGACTATAGGAGAGCCGACAATTCCAGGAAGATCATGGGAAGATTTTCGTACTCAAATTATTGCACGTTACGGGCCTTTACCAGAGGGGGATGCCACTATGCCCGACCGCGATCCAAAGGTTTACAACGACATGAATATGAGGCGATACCTTGACTATGTTGCTGACTGGCATGCTTATCCGAGGGAGTCCATGGGCCATTATTGTATAAGATTTCAGGATGCCATGTTGCCTCACATTCTGACTTAGGTAGCCCAGAGATGCGGGCATTGCAACTGCTTAGGAACAGATTACCTCCCGAAGTTAGGGCATTTGTTCAGGCACCAATGGTAGGAATGACATTGGAAAACATGATAAATGATATCGTGGACGCCGAGTTAACAGCCCATATATTGCAGGCAGATGCCCTAGTGGATGACTACGGACAAGAGCCAGTTGACGATGTCGGTATAGAGGACCCAATTCCAGCGGTGCCACTTCAAGAGATTCCTCCACAGGAGGCAGAGATTGGTGCAGATGCTGACAATATGGACCCTGAAGATCCTCCCATAATCAATATTGAGAGCGATGACGAGGAACATCCTCCTGTAATCAACATCGAGAGCGATGACGAGGAAGATGTAGAGGAAGACATAGAAAACTTTGAGGATGACTCGGAAGAAATTTTATTTGATGACGAGGATTGAGACGTATTTTTCGATTGTAACGACATAATAGATGGCTTAGATATAGGATCGTACATGTGTATGATGGTAAAATGGTAGCCACTTCCATCATAGTTTTGATTATGAATGTATAATAAGTATAGGGTATATGAGATATGTACATAATAGTACCAAAATGATGTACTTTTGTATGATGTACAAAAGGACAAGTTTAAGTTTGAATGTATATGATGAAGTTACGATGTTATGATTAAGTATTAGTTATGAAGAGTTTATGAATGATTCATGATAAAGATATATTACGATATGATGAGATCACGATAAATCTCCAATATGATGTTTTACGAAACGATATGATGATGCTATGTTACGATATGATAAGTTTATGATAAGTTAAGATATAGTATGATATGATAAGATATGAATGAAAGGAGAGATATTGAAAAGCATAACAATATCTTTCTTGTGACTAGATAAGAATTAGAAGATGTCATGCCCACATACACGAGCGAATCCAATTCAGCAAGAGCCTGATCTTGCAACCATAGTAGCTACATTGCAACGGCAATTGCAGGAGCAGCAGCAGGAGACAAACCAGCTTTGGAACAAGTAGCCCGATTAAACCAGATACCCCACCTTGGGATAACCCCATACCCCCAATAGCGCCTCAGGTACCGGAGGTTCGACAAGAAGTTCCGTTAGCACCCGCGGGGCTACAAAGGAACCCACCCTTAGTTAGGAAGGATTTATTGTATGAGCGGTTTAGACGAATGAAGGCGCCTGAGTTTAAGGGACTCACGGATCCGATTGAAGCTGACAACTGGTTGATCGACATCCAAGTAATTTTGGATTTTATGGGGCTACATAACAGGAAAAGGTTCATTGTGCTTCCTTTGCACTTAAGAAGGATGCACGACACTGGTGGATGACAGTCCAAATACGCAGAGATGTTGCGAATATGAGTTGGCAAGATTTTGTAGCTGAATTTAGAACAATGTACTACAATAGGGAAATTCTTGCAGCTCAACAAGATGAGTTTACTAGTTTTAAGCAGGCGTCGATATCGGTGTTGGAAGCAGTCAAGAAGTTTGAACAGCTTGCCCGCCTATGTCCAGAACTTATGCCGAACGAAACGGAGAAAGTAAGGAGAATGATGAAGATGTTTCAGACGGACATTTCTAAGCAAGTTAGTGCCAGAAGTAGCCCTCCAACCCTTGTAGCTGATTGTATAAATCGGGCTTTGAGAGCTGAGTACTGGATTAATCAGGATAAGGAGGCGAGGGCTCAGATATTAAAGCTAAGAAAGAAGAACGAGTGGTTGTGAAACAGTCTCAGCCTAGACAGAAACAGGAAATGTACGCGAATGGCCAGACCAGTAATTCTGGCCAAAATTCCAAATAGTCTGAGAGGAATAAAAGGAAAGGGAATGCCCACTGTTCAGGGACAATAGAGGAATTACCCTCAAAAGAAGAACAACCGTGAGAATTAGGGTAATAATAACGACTATCCAGTATGCACCCAATGTGGAAAGAAGCATCTGGGAGTGTGTAGAATGGGGACGAACGCCTGCTACCTTTGTGGAATGGAAGGCCATTATGCGAGAAATTACACCTCAACAGCCAGAACCAGAACCCTCAGTACCAGAATAGAAATGCAAATTGACAGCTACATGCGGTGCAAGCAAAGATTGAAGGCCCTTTGATTACACAAGGAAGACTAGAGGCTCCTGAACCCCAAGCCAGGATTTATGCCTACATAAAGGGGGATGCTGAAGCTGGAACCTCTCATGTGGTCACAGGTCAGATTTCTATAGCCGCATATGACGCTATTGCCTTATTTGATTCTGGTACCACCCATTCATTTGTATCAATGGAGTTTGCCCAGAAATTAGGAAGAGGTATTGATAGTCTAAAGCAACCCTTCAGAACCTCCCTTTCGTTAGGGGAAGTTTTGTTGTTCAATTTCTGGATGCGAAATGTTACAATAGTCATTTGCGGTAGAGAATTATATGTAGACCTGATTGCGATTAAGCTTCAAGATTACGATGTTATCATAGGAATGGATTTCCTAGGTAAGTACAACGCTAAGATTGATTGTCGGAAGCGTTGTGTTATGTTCAGTCTTCATGGTGAGGAGCAATTCAATTTTACGGTCAGTCCCGAAACTCCTCAACTAGGTTAGTATCGGCATTAAAGGCATGGAAAATGTTAGCTAATGGATGCCAATGATACTTAGCTAACATGGTGGACAAAGAGCAAGAAATGGAGTTAAAGCCGGAAGATGTTCCCATTATTAGAGAATAGGCGGGAAATTTCTTTCGAGATATAATTATTGCCTGGAGCTGCACCAAAATTAAAAGCACCTTATCGGATGGCTCCAGCCGAGCTTAGAGAAATCTAAGTGCAGTTGCAAGAAATGTTGGACAAGGGATTCATTCGACAGAGCCATTCCCCTTGGGGAGCACCAGTATTATTCGTCAAGAAGAAAGATGGATCGTTACGGATGTGCATCAACTATCGGGAGCTGAATAAGATTACGATTAAGAATAAATACCCTCTCCCTAGAATTGATGATCTTTTTATCAACTTAGGGGAGCAGTAGTATTCTCGAAGGTTGACTTGCGATCGGGATACCATCAACTCCGACTTAAGGAGGGGGATATTCTAAGACGGCTTTCCGAACACCTTACGGGCATTATGAGTTTCTGTCATGCCATTTGGATTAACTAATGCACCAGTTGCTTTTATGGATCTTATGAACCGAGTATTCAAAGAGTACCTAGATAAGTTTGTTATCGTTTTCATCGACGATATTTGATTTACTCAAAATCCATAAATGAACATGAGCAGCACCTCATGATGGTTATGGAGACGTTAAGACGAAATCAGCTCTACGCCAAGTTCACAAAATGTGAATTCTGGTTGGAAACAGTGCATTTCTTGGGTCACGTGGTTCAAAGGAAGGAATTTCTGTTGATACTGCTAAAGTAGAGCTGGTCAGTGCATGGCCAGTGCCCAAAAATGTTACGGAGATACGGAGCTTTCTTGGTTTAGCTGGATACTACCGACGTTTCGTTGAAGGATTCTCCAAGATTGCAGCGCCACTAACAGCTCTTACGAAAAAAGGGAGAAGAAATATGAATGGACACAGAAGTGTGAAGAAAACTTCCAAAAACTCAAGAAAAAGCTTACTAGTGCACCGGTATTAATAATTCTTGACGTAGACGCAGAAAATTTCGTCACCTATAGCGACGCTTCTATGACCAGACTAGGGGCTGTCTTAATGCAAAATGAAAATGTGGTCGCCTATGCCTCACGTCAATTGAAGGATCACGAAACAGAACAATCCAACGCATGATTTGGAGCTTGCGGTGGTGGTTTTCGCCTCTTAAAGATCTGGAGGCACTACTTGTATGGGAATAGATGTGAGATTTTTACTGACCATCAAAGTCTCAAATACATCTTTACCCAAAAGGAGCTCAATATGAGGCAGCGTAAATGGCTTGAACTCGTGAAGGATTATGATTGTGAAATCCTTTACCATCCTAGAAAAGTAAACAAAGTAGCAGATGCTTTAAGCAGGAAGTCATTTGGTATGCTTATGTCTCTTGGAACGTTGTCCAAGCCACTTCAAAAGGAAATTTCTGATTTTAGAATGGAAATGATAACTGGGAAATTGGTTGTTCTGACTCTCCAGTCCAATCTCCTAGAATCCATTAAGCTTCATCACGAGAGGGATTCTTTTCGGCTAAAGACGCGACTTTTTGGTGGAAAGAATAAAGAATTTAAGACCTCTTCAAATGGGCTAATTCTTTTCAAAGGAAGGATTGTGTTCCTAACTTTGAATTCTTAAGAAGCAATCATGTCTGAAGCGGATGAGACGCCATACTCGGTACATCCTGGAGCTTTTAACTTTAAGTTAAAATGATTGAAAAGGTAAAACGGAAAAAGTCCTTAATTCAATCATGGATAACATATGGGGATTAAGCAAGAGATGAATAAATCATGGAAGAAGCACTACGTGAGAGAGCTTTCGTAATACGGTATGTAAACAGGAGTTCAGCTTCAAACTTTTAGTGGAATAGTTTTGAAGTTGATAATTGATGAATAATTAATCTGGGATTAATTTTTCACAATTGGAGCCTCTTTACATATTTCCATCGGGTCCCTCTATTAGCTCCATAGTTCCATAACGTCTCGGGATTTGTTCCTATGAGATCGGTAAATTTAAATAGAATTTAGTAATGTCTATTAAGACATGTACTCTCTAACATGCAATCCAGAAAGGATTGGACATGTAAATTTAGACAAATGATTTGTCAATGTGATTGGTTAATTTGAATTTTGGAAATAAGATTGTGTTTGATTATTTAATTTTGGAAAACAAATTTTTCTCCTAATCTAAAAGTGCACGGTTTTTAGATAGGTGGAGGGAAGAAAATTTTGTTTCAAAATTGTTCAAATAATTCCTAACATTAAATTATTAATTGATTTAATAATGGAGATTATTTGTATTTTTCTTTCCTTTAAAAGTGTGGACGTTTTTTGAGGAGGAAATTTGAAATATTTCATTTATTTAAATTAATAAATGGTTATGTTTGAGGAAATATTAATTCAAATAAGTGAATCTTATTTAAATTCAAAAAGGTTTAAAAAATTTGAATCTAGATAGGACTAGGATCTTTTGACTAGTCTAGATTCTTGATTTAAAATTTGAATCCCAATCTAGCTTAATCAATGTGGCCGAATTTTTTGTGGAAGATTTCCTCTTGAAAAACGTTTTTAGGTTCAATGAATCTAGCCCTAAAGTTGTATGATCTTTTGATTCAAAATTTATCCAGAAAAATAATTTTAATATTTTTAGAGATGAATTTTGAAAAAGGATTGGACTTCTATATAAAGGCTAGGGATTCATGAAAAACAATTTTTGGTATTTTTCAAGAGCAAAACGTTTTTGGAGAAGGAAAAAAATTTAGTTTTTCCACATCAAAATTCGGCTATCTTGTGAGAAAAAAAAAGAGAAAATTCTATTGAACAAAACTGAGAGGAAGGTTAAACCGAGTGATTATTTTCATAAGAGGTTAACCGGTTCCTGTTTTGTTTTGAAGGAAAGAAGTTGATCATATTCTCAACGAGGTACATCGGAATTGAGAAGGAGGGATCTAGACTTCGAAAAGCATTACCGGTCGCTTGGATTCATAGAACGTGTGCCCACACACTCTGAGACGTGGAACTCGAGAATAATAGAAGACACGTTGGTCAAACGCTCTAGTAATTCCGGAATCCAAGAATAAAGGTACGCTTGATCATAAATTTAATTTATTGTTATATGCATCATGAGATTCTTTTCCGGAAACGGCATAAAATTTTAAAACTTCCGCTGCGCCGTAACTCTATACCGATCCGATTTTTCCAACAACTGGTATCAGAGCCAACTCATGATCATGTATATAACATAAATTATTTGATCAAATAAATTTCTCTCTATGCATTAATGAAATATTTTAGAGAGTTGGCACTCTAGGTTTTATTTTGAGTATGTTAAATATATTATGAATGGATGTATGGATGAATGAATGCTTAATATTATTTTTATAATATTTGATGCTTGTTCAATTTTGCCGGTCATGATTCCATAGAGGTTAGAATTTGTATCTAGGTTTTTCAAGTGTAATAGATGCGGTCTATATCACCGCTAGGTCGTTCTTTCAATTCCTAGAATTTTTGTAAGCCGGAAACGGCGTAGGAATTTTTTTGTAAAATTCGGTACAATGGATTCGAGGAGATTGAAGATGAACGAAGGTATGAAATTTTCAAAGGATGTGATTTTTTGGAATTTTTTTTATTAAAAAATTTTTTTTTATAAAAAAAAAATCACAAAATCTTTTTGAAAATTTAATTTTCCAATGATATGTGATCTTGATAATTTGGAAATCAAAATTAAAAATTTAAATTTAAATTTAATGGATATTATTATGAATTTTAAAATTTTGATTTAAATTTGAAATTTGTGAAATTTCAAATTTTTGAATTTTAAAATTTAAATAACCGGATTTTTTTATTTAAATTTTGAGATTTTTAATTTTGATTAAAATTAAAACACATATAATCTTTTTGAAATTTAAATTTAATTTAAATTTAAAAGATGTGACATTGGAGAAGGAAGACACATTGAAGAAGGATACAAGGCATGGATCTACAAATGAAGGCCGATATATGTTTCGGTTAATTTTTGTAAATTTTGCAATTTTCTTTTCTCTAGGATGGAATCATGATCCACGGCTGTTTACATATTTTGCAAACCATAGATGATGTTGTAGATGAATATGTTATACTATTTCATGATGTATTGATAACATGCCATATAGACTAGGGAGTGCCACTCAATAAATATTGTTTATGCATGAAAAACAAAAACCCTAATTTAAAAGATGAGTGGGAGAAGGTTTTACACACTAAGACCTACGGCCTCCATCGTTGGTCCAATAGTTACGCATGGTAGTGCCTACTACTCGGTTTTGAAGGGAGGGAATTCCCTTCGGATAGGTATCTTACCTAGAGCGCACACTGATTTGGATTTCCGAAAGGATAACATTTTGGGCATATTTTATGTTTAGATCACCCCTCGGTGGCGGATGTAAAATATGGATTCAAAATTGGAAACAATGGTTACACACTCATGCTACTTTATTTATTTAACCCTCCCTCGAGGCTTTGTTATATAAAGTAGTGGCAAATAAACGATAGTTAATTTATATTTAATGGAATTTGCTCCATGGATGAATATATATTAATCGGAAGGGTCCATGTTCTTGGCTAGTTATTCTATGACTACCCCTCGATTAGCTTAGAAAGCAGAAGAAGCTAGGAATTATCGCGTAAAGGTATGTGTTTTAAGGGTTTTACCCATGCACATTTAGATTGCATATAACATCTTTTTGTTTTATTACAAAACCATATTTTATAAACTACTAGGATGTTTGCTTCGCACTTATTACATGTTTTCTTATTATAGACCAAACTGTCGAGCCCTTTATCTGTGATACTTACGCAAAATAAATTAACTGGCGAGAATTTTAATGACTGGAAAAGGAACTTGCTTATCGTCCTAAACTTTGAGAAACACAGTTTCGTCCTAACCCAACAAGACCACCTACTCCTGCGATCGATGCTCGTGATAGGGATTTTGTAGCGCTTTGACGCTGGGACAATTCCAACCTAAGTGCTATGTGCTATATTCGGGCGAGTATGTCTACACGTGCTCCAGAAACAGCATGAAGAGCATCAAACTGCTAGGCAGATCAGGGATAACTGGAGGAAATGTTTGGTGAACAAAACTATCCAGGCTAAGACCGATGCTATCAAAGTCTCATGAACTGCAGGCAGAAGGTTGGAACTCCATCAAGGAGCACATGATGAAAGTCATGGCTTATTTGTTGAAGCTCAGACAAATGGGGCTGAGATCGATTCTGCAACTCAATTGGTCATGGTTTTCCAAACCTTGTCCAAGGATTTCGATTTGTTTCAGGCATGCTACAACCTTAACCGGAAGAAGATGTCTTTAACGGAATTGATGAAAGAGTTGCAAGCCTTTGAGAACATTTTTAAGGGTTCTGGATCTAAGGCTGAGGGTGAATATGGCTGAACCTAGTTCGCCTGCTCCTAATCCCAAAAGGAAGAAGGAAAAGGGGAGAAGAACAAGGGGAACAAACCTGCGGTGAATGCACCTGCTTCTAAGAAGTCTACCAAGACTAAGAAACGGAAGGTGGATCCCAAAAAGGTGAAGTGTTTTCACTGTGGGAAGAAAGGACATTTCAAGAAGGATTGCCGAGAATACCTGTCTATGCAAAAGCAAAAAGGTATTTCGATGTTCTGTATCTTGAGGGTTGTTTAGTGGAAGAATCTAAGGACAATTGGGTTATAGATTCTGGAGCCACTAACCATGTTTGTATTTCTCTGCAAGGGTTCAAGGTAACGAGAGTCTGCGTGAGGAGGACTTCACGTTAAGAACTGGTGATTGGGACGTTGGTGCGAGTTGAAGCAGTGGGAGAAGTGCATCTTTATTTTGATGAATTTAGGTTTATTGTTTTGAGACATTGTTTTTATGTTCCTAGTTTCAAGAGGAACCTAATTTCGGTAGCTTGTTTGATTAAAGATTCTTATGCAGTTTCTTTAATAATAAAGTTGTTATTAGGAAAAACAATTCTCTTATCTGTAGTGATGGATGCATGAAATCTTTATTTTATCAAACCTAAGATGCACTCACTGCTTGATACAGAATTGGAAAAGAACTCTAAAAGACATAAGTCTTCTCACTCTAACAAATCATATCTTTGGCATTACGACTTGGTCACATAAGCCTTAACAGAATTCAAAGGATGGTAAAGAGGAATGCCTTGACTTGTATGAGGTTGAACCTTGGCCATAATGTGAATCCTGTTTGGAGGGCAAGATGACTAAACGGCACTTTGCTGCCAAGGATGGTCGTGCCGAGGAACTTTTAGAACTAGTGCATACGGATGTTTGTGGTCCCATGAACATAGAAGCACGTGGTGGTATGAGTATTATATCACTTTTATTGATGATTACTCAAGGTATGGATATGTCTATTTGATGACCCGCAAAAGCGAAGCCTTTGACAAATTCAAAGAATTTCGGGCTGAAGCGGAGAAAACAATTAGGTAAGTCCATAAAGACACTTCGATTGGATCGAGGTGGGGAATACCTATCGGATGAGTTCTTAGGATATTTGATAGAGAATGTGATACAATCCCAGTTGACTGCACCTGGTACTCCTCAACAGAATGGTGTAGCTGAGAGAAGAATAAGACCCTATTGGATATGGTTCGGTCTATGATGAGTTACTCCACATTATCTTTGTCATTTTGGGAGGAGGAAACGCCATACAAACTGCAAGCTATCTTCTGAATAACATTCCTTCCAAATCGGTTCCTCTAAAACTCCTTACGAGTTATGGACGAGTAAGAAAACCAATTTGAATCATATTCGAATTTGGGTTGTCCGGCACATGTCCTGGATTAGGAAGCGAGAAGTTGGAGTCACGATCAGAAGTTTGCTTGTTTGTTGGCTATCCAAAAGGGACAAAAGGTGGTCTGTTTTATAATCCGAAGCAAAATAAAGTCTTCGTTTCTAACACATGCAACATTCCTGGAGGAAAGTTACATAGAAGACTTTAAACCTCGTAGCAAAGTAGTGCTTGAGGAGATGACTTCGGGTTTGGATGTTCCTAAAGTCACAGAAAACCCTGTGAAAAAACCGCTAAAGAATCAACAACCAGGGGAGCTTTCGTCGTAGTGGAGGATTATCAGGGAACCTGAAAGGTACATGTTCAATGGTGAAGTTTTTTGAAGTAGAATCCATAGAACATTGTGATCCGACTACGTACAAGGAAGCTATGGAGGATGTTGATTCTAGTCTTGGCAAAAGGCTATGAACACCGAGATGGAATCTATGGATTCCAACGGGGTCTGGAAATTGTAGACTTACCCAAGCATAAAACCGATTGGGTGTAAGTGGGTATACAAGAGGAAGAGAGGTGTGGATGGCAAAGTGAAAACTTTCTAGGCAAGACTTGTAGCGAAGGGTTATACGCAGAAAGAAGGAATCGATTATGATGAAACTTTCTCGTCTGTAGCAATGCTCAAGTCAATCCGCATTCTTTTTATCCATTGCGGCTGCTCTCGATTATGAGATTTGGCAAATAAATGTCAAGACAGCTTTCTTGAATGGCTCTCTTGAAGAAGATATCTATATGATACAGCCAGACGGGTTCAAGGCAAAGGCCAAGAAGACAAGGTATGCAAGTTGCTTAAATCCATTTATGGATTAAAAGCAAGCATCTCGTTCTTGGAATATTAGGTTTGATCAAGCGATCAAAACCTATGGATTCGAACAAAACATTGATGAACCATGTGTTTATAAATGTATCAAGAATGAGAAAGTGGTTTTCTTTGTACTTTATGTGGATGATATATTGCTTATTGAAACGATGTGGCAACATTATCATCTGTCAAAGTTTGGTTATCCAAACAGTTTGACATGAAGGACTTAGGAGAGGCTAGTTATGTTCTTGGTATTCAACTCTTTAGAGATAAAAGAACAAACGATAGCACTCTCTCAAGCTTCATACATTGATAAAGTACTTGAGAAGTTTTCTATAAAGATTCCATGAAAGTGCCCAACCTTTCAGTATTGGAATCAAGCTTTCTAGAGACGACTGTCCCAAGACATCGGAAGAAAGGGAGCGTATGAAAAATGTACCTTATGCATCAGCAGGTAGGTAGTCTTATGTACGCTATGTTAAGCACTAGGCTGACATTTGTTTTGCGGTTGATATGGTAAGTCGATATTAGTCGAATCCGGGACCGAGCCATTGTGGTGCAGTGAAGCATATACTCAAGTATCTACAGAGAACGAGGGACTATATGCTAGTGTATCGGTCAGGACCTTGTTCCTAGAGGATACACAGATTCTGATTTTCAATCAGATCAGGATTCAAGGAAATCAACTTCAGAATCTGTTTTTACCCTTGGAGGTGGTGCTGTTGTGTGGAGGAGTATTAAGCAATCTTGCATTGCTGACTCGACCGTGGAAGCCGAGTATGTGGCAGCCAGTGAGGCATCAAAGGAAGCGGTATGGCTCCGCAGGTTCCTTGGTGACCTAGAGGTCGTTCATGGTATGGATAAAGCTATAGTGTTCTACTGTGACAACAGTGCAAGCAGTAGCTAATACCAAGGATCCTAGGCATCATAAGAGGAGTAAGCACATTGACAGAAAATATCACATCATCAGAGGCTTTGTTGAGAGTGAAAATGTGACGGTTTGCAAATCGCATCAGAGGACAATCTTGCTGACCCGTTCACGAAGACTTTAGTGGTCAGAAGATTCGAAGAACACGTTGAATGCATGGGGATGCGTAATATGTCACATTTACTCACTTAGGGCAAGTGGGAGTTTGTTGGGATCTAAAGTGCCCTAAGGATAGAAAATCAATATTAGGGATTTTCTATAAATATGACATTTTGATATTAATAAGAGAAGGTTATTCATGTTTAATAAGTTGTGTCCTATTTACTTTCATTTGTTGATTGTATGGTTATTTTGAGCAAACATAAAATATTCCTGACTGTTGGTAATATATCGGATTACCATATGTATACGGGGTATACATAGAAGTTGTGGTAATTTGATAACAGTCTAAATAAATAGTCCGCAATCGATGGAATAAGATTTGGGGATCTTATTTATGATAAGATTGTAAATGTTTCTACTTCTTTGGAGGGATGGTTTATCTTGACCATCGGATAGGTTCCGAGTAGAAACTTTAATGTATACTAATATTGAGATATGACATTGGACTGGACCTAAAGTGTTAATTGATTCGGTTTAATAATTCCGTTTATAAGAATTAATGACACTTGATTATCATCCTGCATTAATCTTAATCCTGAAATGATTACTTGAGTTCGCATCCATGACTTATGTACTTTAATGCACTACAGGTGAGACACTGTTAATTCATGGTCAAAATACTTGTGTTTTGGGGTGCATGATTTATGGATGGAGAAATCAAGATCATAGATACGGAATCCATAGCTATCTTAACGATAGTAAATGTTATCTACTTAAGAGCATTATCCGGGGATTGAAAGATAGTATAAGAAGATCGTGACCATCGGTTTACTCTTACTGTTGTTCTCTGGTGGTTTACCAATTGTATGGTTTTACAATTGGTGATTCTTTCAATAGAGAATAATGGAACTTTAAGTTAAAATGATTGAAAGGTAAAACGGAAAAAGTCCTTAATTCAATCATGGATACATATGGGGATTAAGTAAGCGATGAATAAATCATGGAGAAGCACTACGTGAAGAGAGCTTTCGTAATACGTATGTAAACAGGAGTTCAATTTCAAACTTTTAGTGGACTAGTTTTGAAGTTGATAACTGATGAATAATTAATCTGGGATTAATTTTCACAATTATAGGAGCCTCTTTACATATTTCCATCGGGTCCCTCTATTAGCTCATATAGTTTCGTATAGCATGTCGGGATTTGTTCCTATGAGATCGGTAAATTTAAATGGAATTTAGAATGTCTATTAAGATATGGTACTCTCTAACATGCAATCCAGAAAGGATTGGACATGTGAAATTAATAGACAAATGATTTGTCAATATATGATTGGTTAATTTGAATTTTGGAAATAAGATTGTGTTTGAATTAATTAATTTTGGAAAACAAATTTTCTCTCCTAATCTAAAAGTGGATGCACGGTTTTTAGATAGGTGGAGGGAAGAAAATTTTGTTTCAAAATTGTTCAAATATTCCTAACATTAAATTATTAATTGATTTAAATAATGGAGATTATTTCATGTATTTTTCTTTCCTAAAAAGTGGACGTTTTTTAAAGGAAATTTAAATATTTCATTGATTTAAATTAATAATATGGTTAATGTTTGAAAATATTAATTCAAATAAGTGAATCTTATTTAAATTCAAAAAGGTTTAAAAGGAATTTGAATCTAGATAGGACTAGGATCTTTTGACTAGTCTAGATTCTTGATTTAAAATTTGAATCACCAATCTAGCTTAACTCAATGTGGCCGAATTTTTTGAGGAAGATTTCCTCTTGAAAAACGTTTTTAGGTTCAATGAATCTAGCCCTAAAGTTGTATGATCTTTTGATTCAAAATTTATCCAGAAAAAAAATAATTTTTTTTTGAGATGAATTTTGAAAAAGGATTGGACTTCTATAAAGGCTAGGGATTCTTGAAAAAAATTTTTGGTTTTTTTCAAGAGAAAAACGTTTTTTTTTGGAGTGAGAGGAAAAAATTTAGGTTTCTTCACATCAAAATTCGGCTACCTTGTGAGAAAGAAAAAGTTGAGAAAATTCCATTGAATCAAATCTGTGAGGAAAGTTAAACCGAGTGATAATTTTCATAGGAGGTTAACTAGTTCCTGTTTGTAGTTTTGAAGGAAGAAGTTGGATGATATTCTCAACGAGGAACATCGAATTGAGAAGGAATGATTTAGACTTCGGAAAGCATTACCGGTCGCTTGGATTCATAGAATGTGTGCCTACACACATTCTGAGACGTGGAACCGAGAATAGTAGAGAAGACACGTTGGTCAAACGCTCTAGTGATTTCGGATCCAAGAATTAAGGTACGCTGATCATTAATTTAGTTATTGTTATATGCATCATGAGACTCTTTTCGAAACGGCATAAAAATTTAAACTTCCGCTGCGCTGTAACTCTTTATACCGGATCCGATTTTTCAACAGTGTGATGTGTATGTTGCAATTAGGGTTTAAGAAAAACCCTAAAACCCTAATATGGTCGATTACCATTGGGTTTGCACAAGTTTATGAATAAGAAATGAATTTATGATTATGAAAATGTTATGAAACGCTGCATACTTGTCGTAGGCTCACGGTTTAACCGTTCGAGGTAGTATGCGATAATGTTACGTAAGAACGAACCGTTTGCCGTTTCGGATAAAACTGGGCGCCATCTGGACACAAGATTTTGAGGCCTTTAGAGGCGATTTTGGAAAAAATAAAAACTGCGTTGCAGGCACCGAACCTCCTAGAGGTCAGTATCGACTGTTTTTAAAAATAAGGCTCCTCAGGCCTCTGTTTTTATCATCTGCGAGACCTCCAATATGGTTAGTGAATATGGTCAAAATCTGAAGAAAACAAGTAAGTTAAGGACAGATTTTAGGTTTTTTACCAAAAAGAAAGTTATAGATTTCAATGAAATCTACAACTTTCATGAAGGAAACTTTATCAAATTCAAAACAAATGTTATATGTCGAGTTTTGGATCCAAGGTTACTTATAGTAACCGAGTAGGATATCATGTAACATAAGCTTGTAACTAGGGTTTTATGGATGTTGGTTTGTATACTAACATTAAAGGATATGATGATTCTTTTTATTTTTGATTTTTCTGGAAACAGGAAGGTAACATGTTACTGTGATTTGACGGAACACAGGATTCAGGATTTAGCATAAGGTAAGTACAACTCCACCTACAGCATAAGCAAAAAATGTTTTATTGCTTGTAAGTTTTCAAGTTCATGCATGCATGTGGAATGTGTATATGATTTATGCTTTATGTGACATCACGAAGCATGCTCACTAATGATAAGTTATATGATAAGAATAAGAACCCGTTTCAAGCAAGAAACTATTATAAGTATGAAATGAATTTTCAAATATGTATTAAAATAAAAGAACAAGTTTTTAAGTATGATGGTAAGTAAGTTGCTCGTGTCGACCGACCTGCACTAGGACAGGTTTGGTCCATGGTTTAAGTTGGACAGGGCTGGCTGCCCTACCAATCCATGGTGGCGTGCCAAGGTACGTACACTTATGTTATGTTATGTAAGGGCCCAAAAAGTATGCTAACCTAAGAAAGCATAATCAAGAATAAGTGATTCATGCATTGTTTTATTATGAAATGTTTTGCGGGTTAATAGTTGTGGCTTGCTGAGCGAAAGCTCACAACTTACGTTTATGCTGTAGGTAAGCAATCTTACAGTAATTATGTGATGCAAGACGGTGGAGCATGGCAGGACTGAACTGTGAAATCTTGGGATAGGAACCTCTACGCATTTGTTATGTTTGACAGTTAATATATATATGTGTATATGCATACATACATATATGAATAAGTTTACTATGAGTAAGTTTCCAAGACTTAAGTTGGATTTTTAACCACGTCTAAAGTTTAAGTATTTAATTTAGTATGTATGATTATAAGTATGTATATGTCGATTTCAGATACAGTTATTTTAATGAAAAAAAAGTAGTCCTTATTTTCTGCATGTTAAGTCAGTTATTATTTAGTAAGTTAAGTACGGTAACGACCTACGTAAGGTGGGTCGCTACATTAAGTATGGTAACGGCCTACGTAAGGTAGGCCATTACATTCTTAAACGTAATCTTATTCAGCTCACGATAGTCGATGCACATCCACAACGATCCATCTTTCTTCTTAACGAATATACTGGTGCTCCCCAGGGGATTGGCTTTGTCGAATGAATTATTTGTCTAACATTTCTTGCAACTGCACTTAGAGTTCTCAAAGCTCGGCTGGAGCCATCCGATAAGGTGCTTTTGATATTGGTGCAGCTCCAGGCAATAACTCTATTTCGAAAGAAATTCTTCCCGCTCGGGAGGAAGTCCTGGTAAGTCTTTTGGAAAGACATCCACATATTCCCTAATAATGGAACATCTTCCGGCTTTAACTCCATTTCTTGCTCTTTATCCACCATGTTAGCTAAGTATCCTTGACATCCATTAGCTAACATTTTCCAAGCCTTCAATGCCGATACTAACCTGGTTGAGGAGTTTCGGGACTGACCGTAAAAGTTGATTCCTCCTCACCATGAAGACTAAACATAACACAACGCTTTCGACAATCAATCTTAACATTGTACTTACCTAGGAAGTCCATTCCTAGAATAACATCGTAATCTTGAAGCTTAATCGCAATCAGGTCTACATATTATTATCTACCGCAAATGACTACTGGATCATTTCGCATCCAGAAATCGGACAACAAAATTTCCCTTGAGGGAAGGGAGGTTCTGAAAGGTTGTTCTAGGTTATCTACACCTCTTTCTAATTTCTGGGCAAACTCCATTGATACAAATGAATGGGTGGCACCAGAATCAAATAAGGCAATTGTATCATATGCGGCTATAGAAATCTGACCTGTTACACGTGAGAGGTTCCAGCTTCTGCATCCCCCTTTGTATAGGCATAAATCCTGGGATTCAGGAGGTCAATTTCTCGCATAATGACTTCCTTTCCACAAAGGGAGCAGGCATTTGTCCCCATTCTACACACTCCCAGATGCTTCCTTCCACATTGAGCGCACACTGGATAGTCGTTATTATTACCCTCATTTCCACGATTATTCTTCTTTTGAGGGTAATTCATCTGTTGACCCTGACTGGTAGCATTCCCTTTCCTCTTGTTCTATTGGGATCAAAATATGCCCTAAGGATAGAAAATCAATATTAGGGATTTTCTGTAAATATGACATTTGATATTAATAAGAGATGGTTATTCATGTTTAATAAGTTGTGTCCTATTTACTTTCATTTGTTGATTGTATGGTTATTTTGAGCAAACATAAAATACTCCTTGACTGTTGGTAATATATCGAAATACCATATGTATACAGGGTATACATAGAAGACGTAGTTATTTGATAACAATCTAAATAAATAGTCCGCAATCGATGGAATAAGATTTGGGGATCTTATTCATGATAAGATTGTAAAGGTTGTCTACTTCCTTGGAGGGATGGTTTGTCTTGACCATCGGATAGGTTCCGAGTGGAAACTTTAATGTATACCAGTATTGAGGTATGACATTGGACTGGACCTAAAGTGTTAATTGATTCGGTTTAATAATTCTGTTTATAAGAAGCAATGACGCTTTGATTATCATCCTGCTTTAATCTTAATTCTGAAATGATTACTTAAGTTCGTATCCATGACTTATGTACTTTGATGCACAAGGTGAGACACTGTTAATTCATGGTCAATATACTTGTGTTTTGGGTGCATGATTTATGGATAGAGAAATCAAGATTTATAGATATGGCATCCATAGCTATCTTAACGATAGTAAATGTTATATACTTAAAGGCATTATTCGGGGATTAAAATATAGTATAACAAGACCTTGACCATAGATTTACTTTGTGTTCTCTGGTGGTTTACCAATTGTATGGTTTTACAATTGGTGATTCTTTCAATAGAGAATAATGAAACTTTAAGTTAAAATGATTGAAAAGGTAAAACGGAAATAGTACTTAATTCAATCATGGATAACATATAGGGATTAAGCAAGCGATGAATAAATCATGAAATAAGCACTACGTGAGAGAGCTTTCGTAATACGGTATGTAAACGGGAGTTTAGCTTCAAATTTTTAGTGGAATAGTTTTGAAGTTGATAATTGGTGAATAATTAATCTGGGATTAATTTTTCACAATTATAGGAGTCTCTATACATATTTCCATCGGGTCCCTCTATTAGCTCATATAGTTCCATATAGCATCTCGGGATTTGTTCCTAACGAGATCGGTAATTTAAATGAAATTTAGTAATGTCTATTAAAACATATTACTCTCTAACATGCAATCCAGAAAGGATTGGACATGTGAAATGTATAGACAAATAATTTGTTTTGTCAACATATGATTGGTTAATTGAATTTTGGAAATAAGATTGTATTTGAATTATTTAATTTTGGATAACAAAATTTTTCTCTCCTAATTAAAAGAAGTGGATGGTTTATTTAATGGATTTAAATAATGGAGATTATTTAATGGATTTTTCTTTCCTTAAAAGAGGTGCACGGTTTTTGTGGGAAAGAAAATTTGAAATATTTTATTGATTTAAATTAATTAATATGGTTGATCTTTGTGGAAAATATTTATTCAAATAAGTGAATCTTATTTAATTTAAAAAGGTTTAAAAGAAATTTGAATCTAGATAAGACTAGGATCTTTTGACTATTCTAGATTCTTGTCTTAAGATTTGAACCTCCAATCAACCTTTGAATTTCAAAGGTGGCCGAAAATTTGGAGGAGAGATCTCCCCTTGGAAAAATGTTTTATGTTTAAAGAATCTAGCCCTAATTTGTATGACCCTTTGATTCAAAATATTATCTGGAAAAATAATTATTTTTCAAGTAGGAGATAAATTTTGAAAAAGGATTGGAATACTATATAAAGGTTAGGGATTCTTGAGAAAACAAATTTTGGTGATTCACAATAAAAGGGAAAACGTTTTTTTGGAAGTGAGAGGAAAAACAATTTTGGTTTCTTCCACATCAAAAATTCGGCTATCTTGTGAGAGAGAAAAAGAGAGAAAATTCAATTGACTCAAAACTGTGAGGAAGGTTAAACCGAGTGATAATTTTCATAGGAGGTTAACTGGTTCCTGTTTTGTAGTTTTGAAGAAAGAAGTTGGATCATATTCTCAACGAGGAACATCAGAATTGAGAAGGAAGGATCAAGACTTCGGAAAGCATTACCGGTCGCTTGGATTCATAGAACATGTGCCCACACACACTCTGAGACGTGGAACTCGAGAATAGTAGAGAAGACACGCTGGTCAAACGCTCTAGCAATTCCGAAAGCCAAGAAATAAGGTACGCTTGATCATGAATTTAATTTATTGTTATATGCATCATGAGCTTCTTTTCCGAAAACGGCATAAAAATTTTAAAACTTCCGCTGCGCCGTAACTCTGATATCGGATCCGATTTTTCCAACATGTTCTTCCCAGACTGTTTGGAATTTTGGCCAGAATTACTAGTCTGGCCTTTCGAGTACAATTCTTGGTTCGGTCTGGGCTGGGACTGTTTCACAACTACTCATTCTTCTATCTTAGCTTTAAATATCTGAGCCCTCGCCTCCTTATCCTAATTAATCCAGTACTCAGCTCTCAAAGCCCGACTTATACAATCAGCTACAAGGGTTTGATGGCTACTTCCAGCACTAACTTGCTTAGCAATGTCCGTCCGAAACATCTTCATCATTCTCCTTACTTTCTCCGTTTCGTTCGACACAAGTTCTGGACATAGGCGGGCAAGCTGTTCAAACTTCTTGATTGCTTGCACCGACATCGACCCCTGCTTAAAACTAGTAAACTCATCTTGTTGAGCTGCAAGAATTTCCCTGTTATAGTACATTGTTCTATATTCAGCTACAAAATCTTGCCAACTCATATTCACAACATTTCTGCGCATTTGGACTGTCATCCACCAATGTCGTGCATCCTTCTTAAGTGCAAAGGAAGCACAAAGAACCTTTTCCTATTCTGTAAGCCCCATAAAATCCAAAATTACTTGAATGTCGATTAACAAATTGTCAGCTTCAATCGGGTCCGTGAGTCCCTCAAATTCAGGCGCCTTCATTCGCCTAAACCGCTCATACAATAAATCCTCCCTAACTAAGGGTGGGTTCCTTTGTAGCCCTGTGGGTGCTAAATGAACTTCTTGACGAACCTTCGGTACCTGAGGCGCTACTGGGGGTACGGGGTTATTTTGCGGTGGAACTTTGTTAGTTTGGGGTATCTGGTTTAATTGGGCTACCTGTTTCCGAAGCTGGTTTGTCTCCTGTTGCTGTTCCCGCAATTGCCGTTGCAAGGTAGCTACTAAGTTTGCAAGATCAGGCTCTTGCGGAATTGGGTTCGCTCGTGTACGTGGATATGACATCTTTTAATTTTATCTAGTCACAAGAAAGATATTGTTATGCTTCAAATATCTCTTCGTTCATTCATATCTTATCGTATCATACCATAACTTAACTTTATCATAAACTTATCATAAACAATACTTAATCATCATATCATAATACCATTATAACTTATCATGTCGTAACAAGCATCATCATATCATATCGTAAAACATCATTTTAGAGATCTATCGTGATCTCATCATATCGTATTATATCTTTATCATGAATTATTCATAAACTTTTCTTAACTAATACTTAATCATAACATCATAACTTCATTATATACATTCAAACTTAAACTTTGTCCTTTTGTACATCATACAAAAGTACATCATTTTGATACTATTATGTACATATCTTGTAATAACCAACCTTTTTGTAAATTTACGATTCCTAATTAGGGAATCAAAATTTGCAATATGTATATTTATGTGATCTGATTTATCATAATATTATTGAGTTCTTGTAATGTTTTAAGACTCGATAATAGCTTATTTATACGAATATGAAGCCTTTTGTTGAAAGAGGCGAAATTATTAAATGTTGGTATCCCAACCAACAACCATGATACTAGCCGTAACCTTAGGGCTCATGGCCCAACCGGACATAAAAAGTAACTCGTTAGGTTTCTAATCTTACTAAGGCCTTATTACTTATAGAGTAACACCCTACTAGATTACTATCGGTAACCATAGGGTAAGGCCCAACCCAATAACTCGGTATCCTGACCGATTACTACAGGTTATACTTTGCATTAATTCTTATACATACCGTATTTAAACACAAACATAACTTATAAATAAAGACAGTTAAAAACTATCAAACTTAGAAAACATATTCTTAAAAACAATTTCTTAACTTAAGTGTCAGTGCATGTGCAAGGATTTCTTGCTTTTACACTGTCCTTTGAAAAACTTGTGCATGAACTTCCTATTTCCTGCACAGTCCCAGAAAATCAGGTTTTACTTAAAATTCTACTTAGAATCTTGGAAAACTTCCTTCATGAAAGGTTTAGATCTTGAAACATACAACAACTTTGGTTCTTTTCACAAAGCCCAGTTCTATCATTAACTTAGTCATATTTGAGGTTGAAACCTGCTGGCCGTGCACCCTGCTACCACACTGGGTCTGGGCAGACCAGGCTCGGTTTTTCATGAAAACAGAGGCCATTGGAGCTTTATTTTAGAAAACTATCCATGCCCTCCACTAGTAAAAATCTTTCTCTACAACTTTATAGTTTTAACTTTCTTCAAATTCGGCCTCTAAAGGCCTCAAATCCGGCTTGCCAGAAAACTGGCCAGTTTTACCCGAACCGGTAGTTTTCTTACTTAAATTCATTTTACGTCCTATTTCGCGCAATCTAACTCAACCAGCCACCGCGGGAGCCTAAGATCAAACATGCAGCACTTTCTAACGTAAAATTTCTCATCATGCATAACTATACATTCAGCCATAATTTTCCATGCAACCCTTGGGTGCTTTTGCACCAACTTGGGTTTGTAACAATTTCGGTTGCATAATCATTCAATCATCCAACCAAAACTTAACATACATAACATACAACATACTAGAACATATTGGGGACATACACCCTAATCATAAAGCATACAGCAATCCTAACTCATGCAATTCTAATCACATATCATGCAAAGCCTATTAATCACAACCACATGATCAAGCTAAGCAACATCACATAATAACTTAAGCAAACATAAACTGAAAATTCTAAACTAAAGCATTGGAAATAAAGTGAGCTTAAGCTCTTACAATCCAAGCTTCAAAGACACTTAAATTTCCAATTGCAACATAATTTAAAGGACTTAGGGTACCAAGGAAACTTTACCTTGATCAACCACCAAATTTGAACTAAATTTGGTTCACCCTTTCCTTCCCTTGCCACCTACTAGAACCGGCAGCCTCCTTGCTTGGTGGGTTTCCGAATTTTTCAGCCAACTTCTCAAAGCTTTACCTAAGAATCAGGTTATCACTTTTGTCCCTTTTTCTCACCACCACAGCCGGCCTTCATTGGCTAAGTGGATTCCAAATTCCAGCCACCATCCTTGGTGTTTCAATTAAAAATCCGGCCTTACCTTACTCATCCTTTCTTGCTTCTCTCTTTTTTTTTCTTTTCTTTTTCTTCTAGCTTTCTTCTCAAGAAAAACCAACGACTCTTGTGTTCTTTTCTCACTTTTAGGTTCAGCTCTATGGGAGGAAGAAGAGAAGAAAAAGACTTGAAGCTGAACTAAACTTTTGGGAAGTTCACTAACCTTCCCTATTTATAGTGAAAATTTCCAATTTCCCATAATTACTTTTGCTTCCACAATTCATCTTGAATATTCTTAAGAGTCCTTGATGAACAAAAATAATTTGCTCTTTGATCCCTAGGTGGAGTGACCGGCCAAGCCATTGTGTGAGCCAAAGATGGCTTGTCCAACAAGCTTGCTTGTTCACCAAGTTTAGTCACCAAGTAACCCTTGCTTACCTCACCTTGATGACATCATCTTGCTTGCATCATCTTGATGACATCATCATTACATAATTTCCCTTCCTTCTTCTTGGAATGGCCGACCATGCAATGGTTGTGAGCCAAAAGTTGGCTTGTTCAACAAGCTTTGTTTGCCTTGTTCACCAAGCTACCCATGCTTACCTCACCTTAATGACATCATCTTGATGACATCACTTGCTTACCTCATATTTTCTAAAAATTGCACTTTAGCCCCTAAGGACAAAATATTTACATTTTAGCCCCTATGAGGTGGCGACTAAGGTAGAGCCATTTGGCTTCAATTCCGTACATAATGGTTCACTTAATTCCCAAAAATCCTTAAATATAGAGATGCAGTCCATTTCCTTACTAACTTAATCAATACTAATACTGTTTTTCACCAAAACAGTACTATTATACTGGACTACAGTCCAGAATTCCTTTGCATAAAATTGGACTGCGTATAGAATTTTCTTAGGACTTGAAACCATTTAGTCCTTCATGTCCTAAAAATCGTGCTTGATTTTTCTCTAGCGTCGTCTCAAACCTTATTCTCGCTTAATCGTCCGTAACGACAGTTTTCTGCAGTATAGTTTCTATATCGATAAATTACACTGCAGTATCATCTTGGTCAAACTTAGTCAACCTAAAGTCAACCTTGGTCAACTTTGACCGGAATAAAAGTCAAAATTCATATTTTGCCCTTTTTCCCAAAAAGGCCTATATTTGCCTAAGCAAACTAGTTTTGAGTCTCGTAGCTAATTACCGGAAACTCAAACATATGCTGATATTTAACTCAGATCATGAGTTTCATATCGTCATATATAATTAAATCTTAAATTTTCCTTGTCTCAAAGGAAATCATAGATTCATCGTAATTTCGGGTTCTTACACGATTAGCCAAAAAATCGAGTGTTCTCCATTTGAAATCGTCTATGGAAAGAATCCGATCACTCCCTTGGATCTTGTTCCACTTAAGACAGATGCTAACTTTAGTGGAGAAGCAGATGAAAGAGCAAAGTATATCAAGAATCTTCATGAGCAAGTACGTGACACCATTGTCAAACACACGGAGAAATATGCTCAACGTGCAAACAAGCATAGGAAACATATGGTTGATCAAATTGGTGATTTGGTGTGGATTCATCTACGATGAGAACATTTTCCGAATCGCAAATTTCTGAAACTTCAAGCACGAGCTGATGGCCCCTTTAGGATCATTGAAAAGGTATATGACAATGCTTATAAGGTTGATTTACCAGGGAATTATGGTGTTTCAGCAACCTTCAATGTAGCTGACTTGTCTAATTACATTGAAGATGAAGACTTGGACTCGAGGGCGAGTCCTTTCCAACCCTTGGAGCATGATGCAGATCTAGGCAATGTTTTAAGCTCAAGCAACACATTTTTGGCAAGTGTGCATGGCTTTCATGGCTTGAGTCTTGGCTTACAAGCTTGGCTTTCAAACTCAACTTTAATTGCTGATTTTTGAGTACTTATTTTCAGTTTTATTCTGGTATTTACCACACTTTCAAGTTGGTTTTACTTGTGTTGGAGTTACATAGAAGTTTGCTAGACTAATGCTTAAAACAAGGAAGGTTTTTGGGGTAGTTTTTAAGAGGGGCATTTTTTTTAAGGTCTTGGGCTGTTATGATGTATTCATGGGGATTTGTTCAGTTTTGGTGGCTGAAAGTAAAGGGTGTAATTATAGGAATATGGATGGTCTTAAGCGTAGTTATGGTGGGGAAGTTTTCTTGTTTTTAAGTACGTAATTATGGGAATGTTTGTAACTGAAATTTATTTATTTTGGGATGTAAAATTCATCCTAAAAAGGGCTGGAATGATCTGATGGAGAGATAGCCTTTTGTTTAATGAGAAAATTCAGTTCTTGTGTGAATTGTGAACTCTTATCTCTTAGGTGGATTCCTAGAGTGGCGAGTTTTGACTTATCTAACGTGTGGGAACCGTTAGTGGCGTCCTCCTAGACTTATTTTGAGTATGAGTTATATGTTCCCAACCTAGCCCTATACTACCAAATCAGTTTCCATACCAGCCCATCTGAATCAAATGCATCATACTAATGAAGTTCCAACCCGAGACTATCCCGTGTCTCCAGTAGCCCCTCAAATACCAGAAGTCAATTAAGGAAATGATACGAACCACGCCAAGAACTAATGCGACCCTAACCAAATTGGTCTCCAAGATCGAATCCTAAATGGCTTTGAATGGAACCGTGACCCGATGCCTGACAAGAAGCACAAACCATGGTATCTGAGGATGCCACAATCAGCTATGGATGGACTGATTGATAAGTCTTATGAACGTCACGAAATTCTCCGATAAGTTCAAGAAGTTTGTTTAAGAACCAAAGAGAATTAAACCTCAAATTTTCGGGTAAACTGATTTTCCTTCACAATGAAATTCATACAATATATATAGGTGTTTCCCTTTGTGGATTTTCAGTCCCTAATTGCCCAAGGAATTTCGGCAAGTCACTAAGCCAAAACGGGAAACAACCAATCTGAAGCAAATAAAGATAAAGCAAATAAGGTAAGTTCCAAAAATGGTTGAAAAGCCTTACAATATTCTAAAATAAAAGGAAACTCAATAACTATTTCTTGTCGCCAATTGTTGCCTCAAAACAGAAAAGTTCTCAAAACAGAAAAGTGACAGCTAGTGATCTTGCAAACGTGATTACTCAGTCTCTTCTAGTACTTGAATCACGCATTTGTTGGGCTGGTTGTCGCTTGTAATTCCCTCGATGGGCCTCCACGCAATAGATTGAGACAAAGTTGCTCGAATAGGCCCAATAAGTGCATCTTTGAATTTCTTCGCATGAGCCCTCGTAACCGGACCAATGGGAACTTGAATTGGATCTGAATATGTCTCATCCCACGTGCTCTTGCCTGTACTACCGACGTCCTCATCATTCCCCTCCTCTTGAGAAGGATTTGTCCTCAAATCGTCGCCTGCATCAAAAGGACTTAGATCAGAAATATTAAAGTTAGCACTTACACCATACTCACGAGGCATGTCTAACTTGTATGCATTATCATTGATCCTTTCAAGAATTTGAAAAGGACCGTCCCCTCTAGGCAACAGCTTAGACTTTCTTTGTTTTGGAAACCGTTCTTTGCGTAAGTGCAACCACACCCATTCATCGAGCTCGAAGACGAGCTTGTGATGCCCTTTGTTGGCTTGTTTGGCATATTGCTTGGTCCTTCGTTCGATGTTGATTCTTGCCTTCTCGTGTATCTGCTTAACAAGTTCAACTTTTCTTTTTCCATCTAAATTCACACGCGCAAACAATGGTAATGACATTAAATCCAAAGGGGTTAAAGGATTAAAACCATAAACAATTTCAAACGGTGAAAACTGAGTAGCAGAATGTACAGATCGATTATAAGCAAACTCAGCATGTGGTAAACATTCCTCCCAAGTTTTGATGTTCTTCTTGATGATAGCCCACAACAAGGTATACAAGGTCTTATTCATAACTTATGTTTGACCATCGGTTTGACGGTGACAAGTAGTCGAAAACAACAACTTAGTCCCTACCTTAGCCCACAAAGTCTTCCAAAAGTAGCTTAAGAACTTGGTGTCCCCTATCAGAAACAATTGTCCTAGGCATACCATGAAGTCTTACAATTTCCCTAAAGAACAAATTAGCAACATTAGAAGCATCATCTGTCATGTGGCACAGAATAAAATGTGCCATCTTGGAAAACCTATCCACGACCACAAATACCGAATCCCTTCCCCGTTTAGACCTAGGCAAACCTAAAACAAAGTCCATTGAGATATCAGTCCAAGGTTCATTAGGTATTGGCAAAGGAGTGTACAAACTGTGGGGCTGCACTCTTGATTTAGCTTACCTACAAGTTACACATCTATCACAAAGCCTCTCAACATCTCGTCTAATATGTGGCCAATAGAAATGTTCTTGTAAAATAGCTAGGGCCTTGGCAACTCCAAAATGTCCCATTAACCCTCCCCCATGGGATTCTCTCACTAACAAATCTCTTATGGAACAATTATGTACACACAATTTATTCTCCCGAAACAAGTATCCCTCATGCCTAAAGTACTTACCACTAGTGAATTTCTCACAAGCTTGAAACTCAGCACTAAAGTCACGATCATTAGCATATAACTCCTTAATATGTTCAAAACCCAACAGTTTAGCATCAAGAGTTGAGATTAATGCGTTCCTGCTAGAGAGCGCATCCGCAATGACATTTTCCTTACCTTGCTTGTAGCGAACGACATATGGAAACATTTCTATGAATTCCACCCAACAAGCATGCCTCTAGTTCAGCTTATGTTGGCCCTTCAAGTGTTTCAAGGACTCGTGGTCCGTGTGAATCACGAACTCATTAGGCCATAGGTAGTGTTGCCACGTCTCTAATGCCTGAACCATTGCATACAGCTCTTTATCATAAGTTGGGTAATTAAGAGCTGCCCCGTTCAGCTTCTCACTGAAATATGCTATTGGTCGCCTATCCTGCTTCAAAATGGCACCAATTCCAACACCTGACGCATCACATTCAATTTCAAAAGTTTTGGAAAAATTAGGTAAAGATAACAATGGAGCATTGGTCAACTTATCCTTGATTAACTGGAATGCCCTTTCTTGCTCCTCTCCCCATCTAAACCTAATGTCCTTCTTGATCACTTCAGTCAGTGGTGCGGCTATAGTACTGAAATCTTTCACAAACCGTCGATAAAAACTAGCAAGTCCATAAAAACTCCGTACATTACTTACACTAGTTGGACTCGGCCACTCCCGGATGGCTCGCACCTTCTCTTCATCAACCTGCATACCTTCAACACTAACAACAAAACCAAGAAACACAAGCTTATATGTGCAAAAAGTACACTTCTTGAGGTTAGCATACAATTTTTCCTTTCTAAGCACTTCCAAAACCGATTTTAAATGCGCTACATGTTGGTCCAAGTCTTTGCTATAAATGAGTATATCATCAAAATACACAACAACAAACCTGCCAATAAATGCTTGTAAAACGTGGTTCATTAGACGTATAAATGTGCTAGGCGCATTGGTTATGCCAAAAGACATTACCAACCACTCATATCTTGTTTCGTTTTAAAGGCTGTCTTCCACTCGTCTCCCATTTTCATGCGAATTTGTTGATACCCACTTTTCAAATCAATGTTCGAGAACACAAAAGCTCCATGTAATTCATCCAACATATCATCTAATCGAGGTATAGGATGGCGATACTTTACTATGATATTGTTAATGGCTCTGCAATCTACGCACATCCTCCATGTCCCATCCTTCTTTAGCACGAGTAAGACCGAAACGAAGCACGGGCTCATACTTTCTCTCACGTGCCCTTTTTTCATCAACTCACTGACCTGCCTTTGAAGCTCCTTTGTCTCCTCGGGATTGCTTCTATAAGCTGGTCGGTTTGGGATTAAAGCGCCTGGTACAAAATCTATCTGATGTTCTATTCCCCAAATTGGTGGCAAACCATCAGGCAACTCATCCGGAAATACATCCCCGAATTCCTGCAATAGAGAAACAACAGAACTAGGCAATGCAGGATCAAGCTCATTAGTGTTTAAATGCACTTCTTTGTACAAAAGTACAATCATTGGCTGATTTAAAAACATCGCCCTTTTAATCTCACCGCCTCTCGCATAATAGTTTGTTTTTCTCTCTGCTTTTCTCTCATGGGCTTGTTGTGTATTCTTTTCAGTTCTCTCAATTTTCTCTCCATTGCTCTCCTTTTCTCGGCCACCTCTTCTTTTTTTTCTACCACTGGCCGAACTCTCTCTCTGCACTCCCACTCTTGATTTTTCTTTATTCATTTTCTTTTTTTCACTTTCTCTTTGTAAGCTAACTTGGTTTCATAGACCTATTTTGGTGTTAACGGAACAAGAGTGATTGTTCTTTGGTTGTGAACCAATGAGTACTTGTTGGTGAAACCGTCGTGTTTAACTCGTTGATCAAATTCCCTCGATGCATTTACTTGAATCATGCATTTGTTGGGCTGGTTGTCGCTTGTAATTCCCTCGATGGGCCTCCACGCAATAGATTGAGACTAAGTTGCACGAATCAGCCCAATAAGTACATCTTTAAATTTCTTCGCGCGAGCCCTCGTAACCAGACCAATGGGAACTTGAATTGGATCTGAATATGTCTCATCCCACGTGCTTTTGCCTGTGCTACCGACGTCCTCATCAGGGTTCCACGGAATCTAGAAGTTCCGCTAGCATCTGTCGCCCCAGCTGGAGCCCAAACAAATCCGCCAATGATTCGGGAAAATTTACTGTATGAACAATTTAGGCGTATGAAGGCACCTGAATTTGAGGGTCCTACCAAACTGATAGAAGCTGATAACTTGCTGATTCATATCCAAGTAATTTTAGATTTTATGGGACTTGCGATGCAGGAAAAGGTCCTTTTTACTTCCTTTGCACTCAATAAGGAAGCACGCCATTGGTGGATGACAGTTCAGATGTGTAGAAACGTTGCAAACATGAGTTGGCAAGATTTTGTTGCCGAATTCAAAGGGATGTACTACAACAGAGAAACCTTTGCGGCTTTGCAAGATGAGTTTAATAGTATGAAGCAAGGGTAAATGACAGTACTGGAAGCAAACAAAAAGTTTGAACAGCTAGCTCGCCTGTGTCCGGAACTCGTACCTAATGAAACAGAGAAGGTAAGGAGAATGATGAAGATGTTCTACACAGACATTGCCAAGCAAGTAAGTGCAGGTAGTAGCCCTCCCTTGTAGGTAACTGTATAAGTCAAGCTATAAGAGCAGAGTATTGGATCAATTAGGATAAAGAGGCAATGGCTCAAATCTTGAAAGCCAAGAAGGAAGAGAAGGATATGTTAAAGCAGTCATAGCCTAAGTAGAATCAGGATTTCCACTCGAAGGGCCATGTACTAACCGCCCTTTTTGATTGATTCATGATTTCCTCATGGAGGAAAAATGAATGTTTGTGTGAAATGTCTGATATGATTTTATCAGATATATTTGAGCTCTTATAGCATAATAAGACTCAAAACAGCTTGTTTAGCTATGCATGATGCCTTTTAAGGAAAAAGGTAAAATTAGAATTTATGACATTGACTGGTCAAAGTTTGACAAAAAAAGTCAAAGGTATGACTATGATGGTATAGCAAGCAGTATGAGAATTATACTGTGAAAAACCGTCATCACGGATGAAATAGTAAGAATAAGGTTCAAGATCACTTTAGAAAAATCAAGCACAATATTTAGAACAATAATGGTTAATTAGCTCGAAGTTAGATGAAAAAGTTTACGCAGTCAAAATTTTACGCAGATGAATTCTGGACTGCAGTCCAGTATGACAATACTGTTATAGTTGAAAACAGTATTTGTAATATCTGTTTTAGCATGAGAATGGACTGCATTTTAGGAGATAAGCCAAACGAGGCCCTAAAAGTGGGACACCTCATCATGAGATAATTACATAATTTTTGGATTTTTGGGAAATTAGGAAAGAATTGAAAACTTGGCCTCCAAGTCTTCCCATGATGGCCGGCCACCTCATTGGATTTTTGGGTAATTATTTTGCTCTTAAGGACTTATATGCAATTTAAGAAATAAAAATAAATCAAGAAAGAAAATATTTTCCACCTATAAATAGGTGATGGGGTGGGGGCTTTTTATTTCATTTTCTGTGACCTTACCAAAACTCTTGCAAAATTTCTCCTCAACCTTTTTTCCCCATAGCAGCCGAAGCCCAAGAAAGAGAAGAAAAAAAAAATCAAGCTAGAGTGGTCGGATTTTTAGTGAAGGAAAGCTAGAAAAAAATTTTGGAACCCAAGCTTGAAATTCATCTCCAAGATCTAGAGGTAACCCTCTCAAAACCCTAAGCTTTTTAGTGAGTTTTGAGCAATGTTTATGTGTATTTCAAGCATTGAACGTAAGAGCATAAGCTCACCATTTATGTTTATGTTCTAGATAGTTTGCCTAGCATGTGCTTGATTTAGGTTTTGTGATCTTGATTTATGATTTTGATGTTTGTTTATGATGTTATGTACTGAGTATGTAAGGTATGTAGAAATGCCTTGTATATGTTTGTTGTATGTCCCCCACACACTTAAGAGGTTGTATGGTGTGATTGATTATGTGATTTTGATGAATGATGCAAGTAGGGTTTGTGGAAAACCCTAAAAACCCAAATTGGTGAATTTCACCAAATGGGTTTACGAGAATGATGGAATGATTGAATGAATGTATGATCATGGAAACATTAGATAATATACTGCATGCTTGATGTAGGCTCACGGTTGTGACCGTTTGAGGTAGGGTGTGCGTAATTGTACGTAAAAACGAACCGAAACCAAAATTGCCAGTTCGGGTGAAAACTTGGCAGTGATCTGGAAACGGTATTTTGAGGCCTTTAGAGGCCGAATTTGAGAAAACTCAAAACTGAAAAGTTGTAGGAAATTGAAAATTATAAATGGAAACATGGACATTTTTTGACAATAAGGCTCTAAAGGCCTTCGTTTTTACAAAAATCCGAGCCTGGACCACCTAGACCTATGAACACGGCCAGGCAGGTTCAATAGGGAAAAAATGTAAGTTAGAGGCAGAACAGGGTTTTGAGAAAAACATAAAAGTTGTAGGGTTTTTCAAAATCTAAAACTTTTGTGAAGAAAACTTTTTCAAAATCCAAACAGATTTTAAAATGAAACTGAATCTTAAAAACTGGGCAGGAAATAAGAAATTCCTGCACAGGATTTTCAAAACAGTGCATGCACAGGCAATTCCTGCATATGCACAAATAACTAGAATTATGGGACTGTTTTTCAACAAACTCTTCTAAACTTAGACAGTTTTACTCAGAACAGTTTTTAAATGGTTAATCAAACCCAGTTTAGTACAATTAATAGTAATCGAAAAGATTACTAAAAAATTAATTGGACCAAGTTATAGTAACCCAATGGGTTACAAACTTTATATGTAAGATTTTGGATCCAAGGTTACTCATTATAACCAAATAGGATACCACTTTAATCATTGGGCCTTTGTAGCCCAATAGGCTTTTTAAGTTAAACATAATTTGGGCTTATACCTAAGGGTTACTAATAGTAACCTAATAAGATATCAAGTATTATTGGGCTTTGAGCCCAAAGTTCGTTAAGTAATTAAACAGGATATTTTTTAATTATTATTGGGACATGTGCCCTAGGGTTACACTTAGTAACCGAACATTATGTTATTAGAGTGTCTGAGGGGGGACATATAACTATAGATTTCTCATAGATGTCGGTTAGGATACAAACATCTAATGTTATAGTTAAGAGTAAGATAGGAAGATTCTTATCTTATGTCCTTAATTGATAACAGGTAGTTAACATGTTGTTGCGATTAATAGGAGCAACAAACTCAGGACGTACATAAGTGGTAAGTACGCCTACAGCATAGACGGAAAATATTTTTACTGCTTATGTGATGTTAAGCTTATGCATGTATGATATAGTGCATGTGATTTATGTCTTGATGATGTGATGCATATGAATTATGCCTTGATGATGTAGTACGTATGATTTATGTTTTATCATTGTGGCATCATGAAGCATGCTCACTAAAGATAAATCACTCGGTAAGAATGAGAACCCAGTTTCAAGTAAGAAACTGTTGTAAAAGACTATTTTCAAGAAGAAAACTATTTTAAGAACAAGTTAAGGAAAGATTTCAAGTATGATGGCAAGCGAGCTTGCCTTGTGTCGTACCGACCCGTGTTAAGTCGGGTTTGGTCCATGGTTTGAGTTGGATCTGGTTGGCCACCCCATCCACTCCATGGCAGCGCGATACGGTACGTACACTTATGTTATGTAAGCATAAGAAATCTTAATGAAAGCATAAATGGTTCATGCATTGTTCCATTATGAGATGTTTTGCGGGATAATAGTTGTACTTGCTAAGCGAAAGCTCATGTCTTACGTTTATGCTGTAGGTAAGCAACCTGTCAGCAATCTTTGATGCAAGGCGGTGGAGCGTGGCAAGGCTACCTGTGAAATCTTGGGATGGGAACCATTACGCGTTTTATTTTAATTATGTTTGACATATTAACATAAAATGTTGTATGTACCGAAACAAGTTTGGTATTCAGTTCATCTATATATATGTATATGTGTACATATTTATACCAGTAAGTATAGTATGAATAAGTTCTCAAGATTTAAGTTATATATATATAAAAAAAATTATTCCATTTTTTTTTTCGCCAAGTAAATAAGTAAGATAAGATAAGTAACTGTAATGGCCACATTAGGCGGGTCGTTACAGAGTTGGTATTAGAGCGGGTTTCCTACCATCCAATTTCACAGCCTGCCTGCCAGCGCCACTGTCATTGTAAGTAGGATTTACTTATGTGTATGAGTACTTACTATGTAAATGTAATATGGTAGAATTAACGTTATAGATCTGAGGCGTGTGGACGAGAATCACGACACTGCTTAGGTCTTTCATGGGATGAGCCCATTGTTAATTGATGCGACTCACAAGACTATATCGCTAGCAGGGTGGCTCGAGGATATGGAGATCATCTTTCGAGTTTGCCACATAGAAAGCGTACCTTCAAGTAGTGCTAGCCAGTAGGTGTCTAGCTGGAACCGCTAGACTGTAATGGCTAACATTAGGGCTACTTGATATCCAAGGAGTAACATGGGCAGATTTTCATGCCCTTATTATAGCACGTTATGGGCCAGTGCTGCCAAAGGTTTCAGGATACGATTCTATTATAGAGGCAGAGATAATAGCATATATGGTATAAGTAGCGGCTCGGAGCACGACTCTCTACCGACGCGTATCGATGAGAGAGGTCCGTTGTTGCCAAGGACCCTAATCCAGCCGTCCCACTGTAGGAAATTCCGCCACAAGAGGTGGAGGCCAACACGGATAACAACAAAGTGGCTACTCCCGAGAATTCTCCAGTAATCATCATCGCCAATGATGATGATGAAGAAGACGCTGAGGAAGAGATAGAAGACGTCGAGGTTAACCCAGAGGAGATTTTATTTGGTAACGACGATTAGGACGTGTTCTCTGACGCGATGACCGAGTAGATCATTTAGACCTAAGTCTGACCTTTATTATTTTATTTTTCGACCTTAGGATTGTTTATAGGACATGTGTGATGGTAAAGTGGTAGACACTTCCATCTCAAGTTCGACCATGTATATGGTACCAAAATGATGTACTTTTGTATAAGGTACAAAAGGACAAGTCTAAGTATGAAATTACGATGTTATGATTAAGTATCAGTTATAAAAGGTTTATGAGGGATCTATGATGTAGTCATGATATGATAAGATGAGATCACGATGGATCTCTAATACAATGTTTTTATGATAAGATACGATGATGATATGATACGACATGATAAGTCATGATGATATTATGACATGACTTAAGTTATGATGTGATAAGTTATGAATGAAAGAAAGGATATTAAGAGTATGATATTATCTTTTCTTAATAGGAAATTAGAAGATGGTATGACCACGAACTCAAGCTAATCAAAACCCGCAAGAGTCTGATCTTGCGAACGTAGTAGCGACGTTGCAATGTCAGTTAATGGAACAGCAGCGAGAAACTGATCGGCTTCAGAAACAAATAGCCCGATTCGATCAGATACCTCGAGCTAATATAGTTCCGCCTCAAGGAAACCCTGTACCTCCAGTAGTTCCGCAGGTACCCGAGGGTCACCAAGAGGCTCCACGAAACGTTGAAGTTCCGTTAGCACCCATAGGGGTACAAACGAACCCACCCTTGATTAGGGAGGATATGTTGTATGAGCGCTTTAGGCGAATGAAGGCACAGAAATTCGAAGGACCTACGGACCCGATTGAGGCCGACAATTGGTTAATAGATATCCAAATAATTTTGGATTTCATGGGACTGACGGAACAGGAGAAGGTTATGTGTGCTTCCTTCGCACTTAAGAAGGATGCACGGCATTGGTGGATGACCGTGCAAATGCATAGGAACGTGACAACCATGAGCTGGCAAGATTTCGTAACCGAGTTTAGAGCGATGTACTACAACTAGTAAATTCTTACAGCTCAGCAGGATGAGTTCAACAGTTTTAGACAAGGGTCGATGACAGTAATGGAGGTTGTCAAGAAGTTTGAACAGCTAGCCCGCTTATGTCTGGAATTAGTGCCAAACGAAACTGAAAAGGTAAGGAGGATGATAAAGATGTTTCGAACAGATATTGCCAAGCAAGTCAGTGCTGACAGTAGCCCTCCAACCTTAGTATCCGACTGTATTAATCAGGCAATAAGAGCCGCGTATTGGATCAACCAAGATAAGGAGGCAAGGGCTCAAATTTTTAAGGCTAAGAAGAAAGAAAAGGCCGTGGCAAAGCAGTCACAGCCTCGACAGAATCCGGAATCAGATATGAAGGGTCAGTCCAGTAATGCTGGCAAAAATCTTAGACAGTTCGGGAAGAACAAAAGGAAAGAGAATGCTACAAGTCAGGGCTAACAGGGAAATTACCCTCAAAAGAAGATTAACCGAGGTAATGGGGGTAATAATAATGGTAATAATTATCCTGTGTGCGCCCAGTGTAGGAAGAAGCATTTTGGGATATGTAGATCAGGGACAAATGCCTGTTACAATTGTGGCAAAAAAGGCCACTATGCGAGAAATTGTACCATGAGTAACCAGAACACAAATCCTCAGTTTTCGAACAGGAATCCCAACAGTCAGTTGCATGCGGCCCAAGTTAAGATTGAATGTCCACACTTAGCACAAGAAAGACTAGAGGCTCCGGAACCACAGACCCGGTATTATGTCTACACCAAAGGGGACATTGAAGCCGGCACTTCATCGGTGGCAACAGGTTAGATTTTTGTCACCACTTATGATGCACTTGCTTCGCTTGATTCTGGGGTTGACCATTCGTTATATCGATGGATTTTGCCCAGAAATTAGGAAGAAAAGACAATAGTTAGAGCAATCTTGTAGAATATCCCTTTAGCTAGGAGAAATTCTTCTGTCTGACTATTGGATACGAAGTGTCCCAATAGCCAATTGCGACAGAGAATTATATGTGGATCTTGTTGTGATCAAACTTCAAGATTATTGCATGATCCTAAGAATGGATTTCTTAGGAAAATACAACGTTAAGATTGATTGTCGAAAGCATTGTGTTACATTTAGTCCGCTAGGCGAAAAATGAGCGTTCAATTTCTACGGCTAACCTTGAAGCTCAACAACCAAGATAGTCTCGGCCATGAAGGCTTGGAAAATGTTAGCTAAGGGATGTTATGGATACTTAGCTAGCATGATGGACAAATATCAAGAAAAGGAGCTAAGGTCGAAAGATGTCCCCATTATTAAGGAATATGTGGATATTTTTCTGAAAGACTTACCCGGACTCCGCTAGACGGGAGATTTCATTCGAAATTGAATTATTGCCGGAATGCATAGATACCCCAAAGCGCCTTATCGAATGGCACCAGCCAAGTTTAAGGAACTCCAAGTGCAATTACAGGAACTGTGTGACAAGGGAGTCATCCAACAAAGTCACTCTCCTTGGGGAGCGTCAGTTTTGTTTATCAAGAAGAACAATGGATCGTTGCAAATGTGCATCGATTATCATGAACAGAACAAGATCATGACTAAGAACAAGTATCCCCTCCCGAGGATTGATGATCTTTTTGATCAACTCAGGAGAGTAGTAGCATTTTCGAAAGTCGATCTGCAAACGGAATACCATTAGTTCAGGATTAAGGAGTACATAAACAAGTTGTTATCATCTTTATTAATGATAGTCTAATTTACTTAACGTCCAGGAAGAAGTATAAGCAGCAACTTAGAATTGGTGTTGGAAACATTAAGAAGGAGTCAACTTTATGCCAAGTTCACAAAGTGTGAATTTTGGCTAGAAAAGAAAAGAGTTCATTTCTTAGGCCACGTTGTTTCAAAGGGAAGAAATTGTATGGACGAAGAAAGTTTCCATGAGTTTGAGAAGAAACTTACTAGCACACCGATTTGGGTAATTCCCGACGTGGAAGTAGGGAATTTTATAAGTTAGAATGGACTAGGGGTTGTCTTAAGGTAGAATGGAAAAGTAGATGGCTAAAGTTTGTAAAGGATTATGATTACGAGACCCTTTATCACCCTGGAAAGGCAAACAGGGTAGTGGATGCTCTAAGTAGGAAATCGTCCTGCATACTAAGGTCTATCGGGACGTTACCCAAGCCATTTTTAAGGAAATTGTTGATTTCAACATGGAAATGATAACTGGGAAGTTGTCCGTTCTAACTCTCTAGAATCCATCAAGCTTCATCAAGGAAAGGATTGGTGTTCCAACCTTGAGTTTCTCAAGAAGTAGATCAAGACAAAAGCTCATAAGACGCCATACTCGGTACATCCTGGAGTTCCAAGATGTAAAGAGACCTTAGAAAGAATTATTGATGGCCAAAGATGGATAATGAGATTACGGATTTTGTGTCAAATGCCTAACTTGTTAGAAAGTTAAGGCTGGACACCGACAACTTGGTAACAACTCTGGAAAATTTAGCTTCCTGAATGGAAATGGAAGCAGACTACTACGGATTTTGTAGTAAGATTACCCAGGATCATAAGTGGGAAGGATACGATTTGTGTTATTGTAGATAAATTAACCAAATCAGCCCACTTTATGACTATTAAGGCCACCTTTTCAGTAGAAAATTTGGCTGAAATTTATGTATCTTAGGTCATTAGGGTGCATGAAGTGCCAAAATCGATCGTTTCAGATCGTGATAGGCATTTTACCTCTTGAGTTGGACAAGTGTTCACACCGCATGGGGTCGAAATTGAAGACTAGTACAGTTTTTCACCCCATAACTGATGGTCAGTCTGAACGAACAATCCAAACATAAAAGGATATGTTAAGATCATGTGTTTTGGATTTCAAGGGAAGTTTGAATCAGAAACTGCCTTTGATCAAATTCTCTTATAATAATAGTTATCACGCCTCAATTGGTATGGCATCATTTGAAGCGTTGTATGGAAGGAAATGTAGGTCTTCCATTAATTGGCTAGAAGTTGGACGAAAGCAGCTTCAAACTACGAATGATATCCGTAAAACCACAAACGATATCAAGATGATTAAAACAGAGACTCGACATAACTTTTAGTCGACAGAAAAGTTATGCGGACAAACGTCGAAAATCTTTGGAATTCCAAGTTGGAGATTCTAAGAATGTTCCCATGAAGAAAATTATGAGGATTAGAAGAAAGGAAAAACTCAGTCCTAAGTATATAGGACCCTATGAGACCCTTGAAAAGATTGGAAAAGTAGCTTATAAGTCGGCCTTGCTACCAGAATTGACTTCTGTGCATGACGTTTTTCACGTCTTGATGCTAAGAAAGTATATACCTAATGCTTCTCACATTCTAAGTCAGGAACCAATACAAGTCCAAACTGACTTAACATGCGAAGAAAAGCCAGTTTCAGATTCCAGATCGTGAAGAAAAGTTTTAAGGAATAAGACAATTCCTTTAGTTAAGGTACTGTGACGAAACCATGCTGTGGAAGAAGCCACTTAGTAGAAGAAGAGGAAATAAGGAATACGATATCCCGATTTGTTTTAATTTTCGAGGACGAAAATTTTTAAGGGGGGGAAGAATGTAATAACTGCCCTTTTTGATTGATTCATGATTTCCTTATTGAGGAAAAATGAATGTTTGTGTGAAATGTCTGATATGATTTCATCAGATATATTTGAGCTCTTATAGCATAATAAGACTCAAAACATCTTGTTTAGCTATGCATGATGCCTTTTAAGGAAAAAGGTAAAATTAGAATTTATGACCTTGACCGGTCAAAGTTTAACAAAAAAAAGTCAAAGGTATGACTATGACGGTACTGCAGTATAGCAAGCAGTATGAGAATTATACTGCAAAAAACCGTCATCACGGATGAAATAGTAAGAATAAGGTTCAAGATCACTTTAGAAAAATCAAGCACAATATTTAGAACAATAATGGTTAAGTAGCTCGAAGTCAGATGAAAAAGTTTACGCAGTCAAAATTTTACGCAGATGAATTTCGGACTGCAGTCCAATATGACAATACTGTTATAGTTGAAAACAGTATTTGTAATATCTGCATTAGCATGAGAATGAACTGTATTTTAGGAGATAAGCCAAACGAGGTCCTAAAAGTGGGACACCTCATCATGAGATAATTACATAATTTTTGGATTTTTGGGAAATTAGGAAAGAATTGAATACTTGGCCTCCATGTCTTCCCATGATGGCCGGCCACCTCATTGGACTTTTGGGCAATTATTTTACTCTTAAGGACTTATATGCAATTTAAGAAATAAAAATAAATCAACAAAGAAAATATTTTTCACCTATAAATAGGTGATGGGGTGGGGGGCTTTTTAGTTCATTTTGTGTGACCTTACCAAAACTCTTGCAAAATTTCTCCTCAACCTTTTTTCCCCATAGCAGCCGAAGCCCAAGAAAGAGAAGGAAAAAAAAAATCAAGCTAGAGTGGTCAGATTTTTAGTGAAGAAAAGCTAGAAAAAAATTTCGGAACCCAAGCTTGAAATTCATCTCCAAGATCTAGAGATAACCCTTTCAAAACCCTAAACTTTTTAGTGAGTTTTGAGCAATGTTTATGTGTATTTCAAGCATTAGATGTAAGAGCATAAGCTCACCATTTATGTTTATGTTCTAGATAGTTTGCCTAGCATGTGCTTGATTTAGGTTTTGTGATCTTGATTTATGATTTTGATGTTTGTTTATGATGTTATGTACTAAATATGTAAGGTATGTAGAAATGCCTTGTATATGTTTGTTCTATGTCCCCACACACTTAAGAGGTTGTATGGTGTGATTAATTATGTGATTTTGATGAATGATGCAAGTAGGGTTTGTGGAAAACCCTAAAAACCCAAATTGGTGAATTTCACCAAATGGGTTTACGAGAATGATGGAATGATTGAATGAATGTATGATCATGGAAACATTAGATAATATGCTGCATGCTTGATGTAGGCTCACGGTTGCAACCGTTTGAGGTAGGGTGTGCGTAATTGTACGTAAGAACGAACCGAAACCAAAACTGCCAGTTCGGGTGAAAACTGGGCAGTGATCTGGAAACGGTATTTTGAGGCCTTTAGAGGCCGAATTTGAGAAAACTCAAAACTGAAAAGTTGTAGGAAATTGAAAATTATAGAGGGAAACATGGAATTTTTTGACAATAAGGCTCTAAAGGCCTTTGTTTTTATAAAAACCCGAGCCTGGAGCACCCAGACCTATAAACACGGCCATGCATGTTCAATAAGGAAAAAATGTAAGTTAGAGGCAGAACAGGATTTTGGAAAAAACATAAAAGTTGTAGAGTTATTCAAGATCTAAAACTTTTTTGAAGAAAACTTTTTCAAAATCCAAACAGATTTTAAAATGAAACTGAATCTTAAAAACTGGGCAGGAAATAAGAAATTCCTGCACAAGATTTTCAAAACAGTGCATGCACAGGCAATTCCTGCATATGCACAAATAACTAGAATTATGGGACTGTTTTTCAGCAAACTCTTCTAAACTTAGACAGTTTTACTCAGAACAGTTTTTAAATGGTTAATCAAACTCAGTTTAGTACAATTAATAGTAATCGAAAAGATTACTAAAAAATTAATTGGACCAAGTTATAGTACTTTATATGTAAGATTTTGGATCCAAGGTTACTCATGATAACCAAATAGGATACCACTTTAATCATTGGGCCTTAGTAGCCCAATAGGCTTTTTAAGTTAAACATAATTTGGGCTTATACCTAAGGGTTACTAATAGTAACCTAATAAGATATCAAGTACTATTGGGCTTTGAGCCCAAAGTTCGTTAAGTAATTAAACAGGATACTGTTTAATTATTATTGGGACATGTGCCCTAGGGTTACACTTAGTAACCGAACATTATGTTATTAGAGTGTGTGAGGGGGACATATAACTAGAGATTTCTCATGGATGTCGGTTAAGATACCAACATCTAATGTTATAGTTAAGAGTAAGATAGGAAGATTCTTATCTTATGTCCTTAATTGATAACAGGTAGTTAACCTGTTGTTGTGAATAATAGGAGCAACAAACTCAGGACATACATAAGAGGTAAGTACAACTCCGCCTACAGCATAGACGGAAAATGTTTTTACTGCTTATGTGATGTTAAGCTTATGCATGTATGATATAGTGCATGTGATTTATGTCTTGATGATGTGATGCATATGATTTATGCCTTGATGATGTAGTACGTATGATTTATGTTATATCATTGTGGCATCATGAAGCATGCTCACTAAAGATAAATCACTCGGTAAGAATGAGAACCCAGTTTCAAGTAAGAAACTGTTGTAAAAGACTGTTTTCAAGAAGAAAACTATTTTAAGAACAAGTTAAGGAAAGATATCAAGTATGATGGCAAGCGAGCTTGCCTTGTGTCATACCGACCCGTGTTAAGTCGGGTTTGGTCCATGGTTTGAGTTGGATCTGGTTGGCCGCCCCATCCACTCCATGGCAGCGCGCCACGGTACGTACACTTATGTTATGTAAGGGCCCAGGTTATGTAAGCATAAGACATCATAATGAAAGCATAAACGGTTCATGCATTGTTCCATTATGAGATGTTTTGCGGGATAATAGTTGTACTTGTTGAGCGAAAGCTCATGTCTTACATTTATGCTGTAGGTAAGCAACCTGTCAGCAATCTTTGATGCATGGCGGTGGAGCGTGGCAAGGCTACCTGTGAAATCTTAGAATGGGAACCATTACGCGTTTTATTTTAATTATGTTTGACAGATTAACATAAAATGTTGTATGTACCGAAACAAGTTTGGTATTTAGTTCATCTATATATATATATGTATATGTGTACATATTTATACCAGTAAGTATAGTATGAATAAGTTCTCAAGATTTAAGTTATATATATAAAAAAAAAATTATTCCATTTTTTTTCGCCAAGTAAATAAGTAAGATAAGATAAGTAACTGTAACGGCCACGTTAGGCGGGTCGTTACAGGCCAGACTAGTAATTTTGACCAGAATTCCAAGCAATTTGAGAGTAACAAAAGGAAGGGGAATGCCTCCAATCAGGATCAACAAAGAAATTACCCTCAAAAGAAGAACAACCAAGTTAATGGGGGTAATAACTATCCCATTTTGGAGTATGTGGGATGGGGACAAATGCATGCTATCTTTGTGGCAAGGAAGGCCAGTATGCCAGAAATTGTACCTCAAACAATCAAAATTAGAATCAGCAGTACCCGAATAGGTATTCAACCAACAAACTTCATGCGGTGCAAGCAAAAATCGAAGGCCCATCGATTGCTCAAGGAAGGCTAGAGGCTCCTAAACCACAAGCTAGGATCTACGCCAACACAAAAGGAGACATTGAAGCTGGGACTTCTCATGTGGTAACAGGTCACATCTCTATTGCCGCACATAATGTAATTGCCTTGTTTGATTCTGGTGCCACTCATTCATTTGTATCATTGGAGTTTGCCTAGAAATTAGGAAGAGAAGGTGTTAAACTAGTTCAACCCTTCAAAACCTCCCTTCCGTCAGGAGAAATTTTGTTGTCTGACTATTGGGTACGAAATGTTCCAATAGTCATTTGTGGTAGAGAGTTGTACGTGGATTTAAATGCGATTAAACTTCATGATTACGATGTTATCCTAGAAATGGACTTCTTAGGGAAGTACAACGCAAAGATTGATTGTCGTAAGCTTTGTGTTATGTTTAGTCCCATTGGTGATGAGGAATTCAACTTCTATGGTCAGTCCCAGAATTCATCATCAATGACAGTATCGGCAATGAAGGCGTGGAAGATGTTGGCTAATGGATGCGAAGGATATTTAGCTAGTATGGTGGACAAAACGTGAGATGATGAGGACATCAAGGCCCAAAGGAATTCTCACGAACCAATTCAAGTTCCAGTTGGTCCGGTGACGAGAGCTCGAGCTAAAAGATTCAAAGAAGAGTTAAATAACTTAGTCTGGAGAGTTCTACAACAAGAAGAGAGTGTGTTCACTACTAATGGTGAACAAAAACTAATTTTACTAATCAAAGTTGATCCCGAAGAGAGCCAAGACTGATGTGGATGTTTTAATTTTCCAATGCTGAAGTGGACATTATTTTCCAACAAAGAAACAAGTCAAGATTATGTTTCCAAGAGTTCAAAAAATTCAAAATTCAAAACAAGATCTGATCAAGATTTTATTTCTTTGTAATCTTATTTTTAGTTTTAAGTTCTAGTTTAAAATTTGAATTTAATTCTGAATTTTAGAATTTTTTTTGTTTAGATAAATCTGATTCCAAGGTTTTTTAGGCATGTTTATCCTTAGGGGGTAGATTAGAAATTTTACAAGTGTAATTTCGGCTATATAAGGCTGACTTTTCAGATTATGAAATCATTTTTTGATGTTTATTCATATTGTGAGTTATTCTTCTTGAGTTCTTCAAGAAACTTATTCGAAATTATCAAGGATTCCTTGTGGCGTTCAAATCGACTTATCAAACGGATTTTCCATAACCGTTTGTGGCGTCTTCACCATACCAAGGTTCTTGCATCGCTAAGCAACGGGTCGCGGTTTCCATCAAACTTGAAAGATCTTGGGTTGTTGTTTCCAGATTTGGTATCGAGTTTCGTCAAAATGTTGGCGTGGGTTGTATCACGAGAGACGGAGTTAAAACCGGAAGATGTCCTAATTATAAGGGAGGTCTTTCCTAAAGAATTACCAGGACTTCCTCTAGAGCGAGAGATGTCCTTCGAGATCGAGCTAATGCCTGGATCAGCACCAATATCCAAGGCGCCTTAGCGTATGGCACCGGCTGAACTCAGGGAATTGCAAGTGCAATTATAAGTGTTGTTGGATAAAGGATTCATTCGACATAGTTATTCACCTTGGGGAGCACCAGTCCTATTTGTCAAGAAAAAAGGATGGATCATTGCTGATGTGCATCGATTATCATGAGCTGAACAAGATCACCATCAAGAATAAGTACCCTCTCCCTAGAATTAATGATCTTTTTGATCAACTTAGGGGAGCAGCTGTATTCTCGAAGGTTGATTTACGATCGGGATACCACCAACTCGGAATCAAGGAGACGGATGTTCCCAAGACGGCTTTTCGAATGCGCTATGAGCACTATGAGTTCTGTGTCATGCCATTTGGTTTAACCAACGCACTAGCTGTTTTTATGGATCTTATGAATAAGGTATTAGAGGAATACCTAGATAAGTTTGTTATCGTCTTTATTGATGATATTCTAATTTATTCAAGGTCCATGGAGGAGCACGAGCAACATCTTAGGATTGTTTTGAAGACGCTAAGACGTAATCAACTCTATGCCAAGTTCACGAAATGTGAATTATGGCTGGAAAAAGTTCATTTCTTGGGCCACGTGGTTTCAAAGGAAGGAATTTCTGTTAACCCTGCCAAGGTTGAAGCGGTCAATAAGTGGCCAGCACCAAAAAGCATTACGAAGTTTTCTCGACTTAGCTGGATACTATAGTCGTTTCGTTGAAGGGTTTTCCAAGATAGCTACACCTCTTACGGCTTTTACCCGGAAAGGGAAGAAGTTTGAGTGGATGCAGAAGTGTGAGGAAATCTTTCAAGAGCTTAAGAAGAGGCTTCCCAGTGCACCAGTGTTGATGATCCCTAACGTGGAAGCAGACAATTTCATAATTTATAGTGACGCTTCTAAAACTGGATTAGGAGTTGTCCTAATGCAAGAAGTGAAGGTAGTCACCCATGCCTCACGACAGTTGAAGGACTATGAACGGAACTATCCGACGCATGATTTAAAACTTGCGGCAGTGGTTTTCGCATTGAAGATCTGGAGACATTACCTGTATGGGAATAGATCTCACAGCGTCACAAATACATCTTGACCTAAAAGTAGCTCAACATGTGGCAACGTAGGTGGCTAGAACTCGTGAAAGATTATGATTGTGAGATTCTTTATCAACTTGGAAAAGCAAACAGAGTAGCAGATACTTTGAGCCGGAAATCATCCGATACATTGATGTCAATTTGTATGCTGTCAAAGTCGCTTCTGGAGGACATTAATTATTTTGGTATGGAGATAATCATTGGAAGTTATATGCTCTAACTTTCCAATCCAATCTCCTAGAATCTATTAAGTTCTACCAAGGGAAAGACTTAAGGCGCAACTCTTCTTTGGAGAAAGGGATAGAGGATTCAAGGTCTCTACGGATGGAATACTCTATTACAAGGGGAGGATATGTGTTCCTAATTTCAAGTTTCTTAAGAAGAAAATCTTATAAGAAGCACATTCGACGCCATATTCAATACACCTCGGAGCTTCCAAGATGTACAAGGACCTAAGAGAAAACTATTGGTGGCCAAGTATGAAAAATGAAATTGCCGACTTTATGTCGAAATACCTAACATGTCAGAAGGTTAAGGCTGAGCATAGGCAACCAGGAGGAAACCTCCAGAAAATTGAGCTCCCATAGTGGAAATGGGAACAAACTACTTTGGATTTCGTAGTTGGATTGCCCAGGATCACAAGTGGGAATGATGCGATTTGGGTTATAGTTGACAGATTAACCAAATCAACCCACTTTATTGCTATTTAGGCTACCTTTTCGGTAGAAAAGCTTGCTGAGATTTATGTATCCCAGATTGCTAGGCTGCATGGGGTACCAAAATCTATCATCTCTGACCATGATGGTCGTTTCACCTCTCAATTTTGGATGAGTGTTGACAACGCTATGAGGTCGAAGTTGAAGTTTAGTACAGCTTTTCATTCCCAAACCGATGGACAATCGGAAAGAACCATCCAAACATTGGAGGATATGCTGAGGTCATGTGTTTTGGATTTTAAAGGAAGCTGGGATACAAAGTTGCCTTTGATCGAATTTTCCTACAACAACAGTTATCACGCCTCAATTGGTATGGCTCTATTTGAAGCGTTATATGGAAGGAAATGTCGATCTCCCATTCACTGGCAAGAAGTCGGATAGAAGCAGCTCCAAAGTACGGAATTCATCAAGAAAACCTCTGAGGAAGTCAAGTTGATAAAATAGAGACTCGACATAGCTTTAAGCCGACAGAAAAGTTATGCCGACAAACGTCGTAGACCATTAGAATTTCAAGTTGGAGACTCTATTTTCCTAAAGGCTTCTCCTATGAAAGGAGTAATGAGGTTTGGCAAGAAAGGAAAGCTTAGTCCTAGATACATAGGACCATTCGAAATCTTTGAAAGGATTGGGAAAGTAGCTTATAACTTGCCTTGCCGCCAAAATTAGCTTCTGTGCATAACGTTTTTCATGTCTCGATGTTAAAGAAGTATGTACCTGATCCTTCCCATGTTCTAAGTCAGGAACCAGTGGAAGTTCAAGCTGATTTGACATACGAAGAAAAGCCAGTCCAGATTTTAGATCGAGAAGAGAAGGTCCTAAGAAACAGAACAATTACCATGGTCAAAATTTTATGGCGGAATCACAATGTTGAAGAAGCAACATGGGAACGAGAAGATGAGATGAAAAATAGCTATTCCAACCTGTTTTAATTTTTGGGGACGAAAATTTTTGACGGACTCGTGATTTCCTTAGATACAAAGGAAATCTAAGTCTGAACTATGTATGTCAATGTGAAATTCATGATCTGATTATCAGAATATGTTCGGGTTTTGATAGTGTTATAAGACTTAATGACGATTTATCAAGTCAAGTATGAGGCCTTATGGTGAAAAATGCAGAATCATGATTTAAGATTTTATTCTGGCCAATGAATGACTAGGATAATTTACGACATGATTAAGACAGTACTACAGTATAATAAGCAGTATTCAAATTATATTGTGGCCGATCGTCATTACGGATGCAGATTTGAGAATAAGGATTAGGATCACTCTAGAATAATCGGGAATAATATTTGGAGCAATAAAGACTAAGTAGCTTCAAATCCTAAGAAAAACCTATACGCGGTCCAGTTATGTGCAGATATATTCTAGACTGCAGTTCATTATTACTAGACTGTTAATAGTTATAACAGTATTTGTACTATTTGGATTGTTAAGAAAATGGACTGCGTATTAGGAGGGAGTGCCAAACATGTCATTACTTGGAGGCCAATAATTATAGATAATTATGAAAATTTTGGCATTTATTGATTTTATGGAGATAATTAAAAAGAAAGTATTAAAATATTTTTTTGGTTTAAGCTCCACAAGGCCGGCTATTTTGGGACTCAAAAGGTTAAAAATTTTGTGTTTAAGGCCAAAACTATGCTAACATAAGAAAGCATAATTGATCTATAAGAAATCATAATTGGTCCAAGCATACTAAGATCATTTTGCGAGAATAGAAAGTTGTATTTGTTGGGCGAAAGCTCATAACTTATGTTTATACTGTAGGTAAACAACATACTGGAAATGCTTGATGCAAGACCGTGGAAAATGGCATGGCAAACTGTGAAATTTGGGTTGGATACTGCCACGTGTTTTGTAAATTATAGTTGTGTTATGTTATGATACTTTGATGATACTGGTATCTAGTAATTAGTATGATTTGTAAAATGTGTTAAAATTGTTTGAAAAATCAATACTTAATTAAGTATGTACATATAAGTATGAGGTCAAGTTAAGTTTTAAATTAAGTTAAAAAATATATATATATATATATATATTCGGTGTTTTACGAAAAATAAGTTTCAGTTTTAAGTATGGTTAAGTATGAAGTCGCGGTCACGTAAGGTGGGTCGCCACATTTTCCACCTAGTTAGCCTCCGAGCTCCACCATAAGAGAAGAAGCCGACACTTAAAAAATTCATGCAACAGTTGGCGATGAACACCGACATATTCATGATAGAGACAAGGGCTTCTATTCAAAATCTTGAGCTTCATTTGACTTCTTTCCACACAAAGTACTCGACGTCGGCTTCATCACTTGAGCAAAAGCTTTGGCTTCCGCCTACTTGGAGAAGTAATCTATAGTGGCCAAGACAAACTTTCTTTATTCGGAGGTAACAAGTAGTGGTCCCACAATTTCCATGCCCAACTTCATGAAAGGGTAAGGGCTATCTATAGAGCTCGGTTTGTGAGTGAATGACCAGAGCAAAGCAATGGCACTTGTTGCATCTTCTGGTGATGTTTTCAACATTAGACTTCATTGTTGGCCAGTAGAATCTTTGTCATATAGCTTTGTGGACAAGGGATCTAGGGCCCAAATGGATGCTGCAATCTCCTTCAACTTGCTTAAAAGCAAGAGGAATGGAAAACATATTTTTCTTGCCTGCACCCTTCTTCTTTGTTACCTGATGGGAGCGTTGGTGTTTTCAAGGATCAATCTACAATCAGACGATCATCAACTTTGAATTAAGGAAGGAGACATCTTTAGAACCACCTTTTATATGCAATACAGGCACTAAGAGTTTCACATTTTGCCATTTGGATCAACGACACTCTAATCTACTCAGCATCGAAGGATGAACACGAGGAGCACTTTAGGGTCGCTCTACCAATTTTGAAGCAGAATCAACTCTACACCAGGTTCACGACGGACATTCACTCAACATTGGAAAGATAAATCAGCATAAAACAAATGGTCTTATAAATGTATACTTGAGCAAATACCTATAAATACTAATGACTTATACTAAATGTTAAAATACTATCATAAACTCTTGGCTTAGAATACTAAGCATTAAATGTGATGATCCGCGTTGAGCAAATAAATAAAATTCTAGTAAATGCGTTTATCATAAGTCCTAATGTTTACATCCAATGTTTATGATCAACGATACTAAATGCTTGGCTGGCGTAGGCGGCTCTGCTTTGGGCTGGATCGACATCGCATTATCTCAAATTATCTCGAGTACAGTTATTATTATTTTTTTTTCAAAGGAGATCTAGCTAGGCATTTTTAGGGTAAAAGAGACATGAATTTTTTTTTTTTTTTTTTCCTTTAGTTTTTAAATTGTACTATAGGAATTTATTTCAATTTTTTAAATTGTACTTAACTGTAGTGCCCGTGAATATTTAAGATTCCTAGAGTGTGAGTGTGGTCCCTCGTGTATAGCTCTCAATTTTTTTTCGTTTTCAAAATGTGATAAACAAATAAATAACCGGATTTTATGTACATAAATGATATATCTATATGTGTGGTTGTCCTTTTCTTTGATTCTGTGGATCACCGTGACCGGTTGCCATTGTCCTCTGATCCCATTCGATATGTCGTTAAAATATAAATATATATATATATATGTATGTATGTATGTAGAGGCTCTCATCAACTAAGCAAGCTGTTCTACAAGTAAAAGGGAAATTTTTTAAATATATATATATGGTCGACGTTGATTACTCCTGGGTCTTAATTAATATGGATTAAATATTATCAGCTCATAAATTATATATCAGCAAAGTTTATCTTTGATTCGTTTTTATTTGGCTGCTCATCAATTATCAGGTTTATTTCTTCTCTTTCTTTACCCTTCTCTTCCTAAATTTAATTTTCTTCTTTAATTATCAAGTTTATTATTCAAACAATAAAGCAGATTTATTTTTTGGTTGCAGAATATGAGCAGCATAAATATAACAAGCCACAACTACAGTAATTCTAATTGGAATTTGGGGGCAGGAATTGCGAAGTGGAAGTACTTGGTTATTAACAATGAGAGATTGGGATTCATGAATACAAATACAAGCAAGAAGATGATGATGAAGAAGAAGGTTCCGTTTGGTCACTTGTTGTCTCATCGCAGGAATAGGCCTCACTTTTCTACGCCTTCTTCCCTAGACGACCATCATTCTCCCATCTCTCCAGATGACGATGGCGATGACTCAGAAGATGATGATTCACCCGAACCGTCGGATTCTCCCAAACCTTACTCCGATAATAATATTGGTCACTTCAATAATAAGGTATACATCTGAATATACATGATTTTATAGTTATATATGTTTATATATTTACGTATAGATTTAATATGGGGGTGCTTAATTGGTTTCAGGAAATAAATACAGGAAAGATCAGAGAGAATCTTGAAAAAATTGTTGGTAAAGATGACTCCACGTTTAGTGGGATAGATCTGGCCACTCTTATAAGGAACAAGTACGGCAGGTCTTACGACGTTCAACTCATTAAGAAGGTTTTTTATTCTTTTTTTCTTTCTTTTTCTTTTTAGTCTTATTTTCTACCGTAGGCTATTCTAATTGGAAGTACTTGTTTCTAAACTTTGTGGACGTTTGGATACAAGTTCAAACTTGTATTTCAATACTCAAAGTCTTTGTCTTTTTCCCAAAAAGTTTTTTGTCTTTTCTGAAAAGTCAACAAAATTTCACTATTTCAACTTCAAAATATCAACTCAAACTTGCGATCCAAACGAACCCAAATATATACCATCAAAATCGCGTCAAAATGAAAAAAAAAATATTAAATAGGTTGAATATATATATTACAAATCTAACCGTTTAAAACAAAGCCCCATATATGCCTTATTGTACAATTTTTCATAGGAAAGAACTTCTTCACTTATCTTTAGCAGTCGTTAATAATCGACAAACACACAATTAATATTCCTTATTATGGAGGACATCTTAAATCTTACAAAACACGATTAGAAAGGATTTTGACATGATATTACATATAACAATAATTTAGGAGTTCATGGGAAGAAATCTGCTAGCTCTAAACGTCATGTGGAAGTATAGGGAGCAGGTACGCTTAAATTTTAGCTGTTAGAAATTTCTCTTTTGCCTCATCAGAGTCGGGTTGTTTAGCAGTTTTTTTTTTTTTTTTTTACGAGGAATTGTACTCATGTATCTGTATTTGTATCTGTAGAGATCATTTCCACTGACAGAAGAAGAGTATATATTGAGGCTGGACGACGTGGCAAACACCTTGAAGTGTTGGGGAGCTGTGTCACACATCCGAAATAGCCTCCAAAACTCCAAGGAGAGACCTCGGATAGGAAAGGTACTCTATTTTGCTTTGCTCAACCTTGAAAGAAAAGAAAAAGGACTGATTTCTCTTACCAAATAGATTGAGATCAATTTTTGAAGGAGATTCGGTATAAAGTTTGTGACCGAATTTAGGATTAGCCCTTGAAAAAAAAAATTAATAATAAAAAAAGACATTTATATTTATATCACTTGTAGTCCTTGAATTTTAGTCATTTATATTTTGCTCCTTGGACTTTAAAAGTTCTCATTTTGAGGAATCAAAACGAGTTTTTAACAATTAAAAGACAAAGTGGAGATGATTTTAAAGTAAGGGAATATGTTTTATTTTGTTTGTTACTTTCATGTGATCTGATTTTGGGCACATGCATGATGCAGGCAGTCAGCATTTTTATAGACATGGACGAATCTGGTGGCCGTGCTAATGAATGGATTTACAAGTAATTGAGCAAGTATAGTATAAGCTGAATTAAAATTTAATTACAAATGTAGTTTTGACTTTTTTTTTTTTGGATGCGCGACTGAAATAGCCAAATGCTATGGTTATAAATCCATGTTTCAAGGATAGACACAATTAGTTAAAACAGTTCCTAATATATAAATATATTTTTTTAAAATTTGCTTTGCTTGCTCTCTTAGAGCTATTGGTACCTGAAAAACTGATGAATAGAGGTCCACATGAGTTTGAAATCATGTAAAACTCATGATTATAGATCTTGTTATGATGGATTCTCGGTGGAGGAATTTCAATATAATAATTTTGTAGATAAGGGACTAGTAATGGGAAGTTTTGAGAGTCAAGAACCAAAACGGAATTCGCTCCTAATCTCGGAGACCAAAATAGAATTAAACCGATGGTTCTTGCTTAACTAGGACTGTTAAAGGAAGGAACTCACTGTTCCATATAAACATAAATATAAGATTATGAAAGAGACCGAGAACAAAACATAGCAAAAGTTATCAGTCAATTCCAAATGGATCAAAGAAGCAAAAACAAGCAAGTACGTCTACAATAAAGACAAAACGGATCAAAGAAGCTCAAACCCCGTACGTCATTGCAAAGCTCCCAAAACATGTTTTGATGCACGCAAATGTACAAATTAGTTAGCATTAGAGATAGCTGGTTCTTCTATTATCAAAGCTGCCAATCTATTGGGGTGATTCCCATTTTCTCCAGAAGCTGGTTGGTACGAGAAAAATGCCTGTGCAGATCATTTATAAAAAAATAAAAAAATAAAATTACGTAGTTACCTCTTTTGTTATCATTTTTTTTTCTTTTATCTGTGAATGCAAATTACCAGTGATGTGATCAGCTCTGTGCCCCTACACTACAAAAATTAATTTGATACAGAACAGGCTAAACAAGGAATCAACCAAACAGATGGCCTTGATGCAAACACCGGGGGGGTTCTTTCACCCATTGCCAAGAAATCAAATATGATCTTTTTTGAAAACTACATCGTTCTTCAAAAGTTATATTCTGGTTTCTAATGATACTAACCTGCATCCGAAGAAGCCTCTGTTTGCAGACAAACCAGAAGGATGTGCTGCTTTCAGAATGTGATGCTTTGACTCATCGATCAACCTTCATATAAATTTTTCAATACAAACAAAGTGGAAAATGCCCAATTTCTTTTAAATCCGTTGAACCAAAAAAGAAAAAAAGAAAAAAAAAAAAGGTTGAAATTTATTTATTTCATTGCTTGAGTTTCTCTATGTGGTACATACAAGTATCTCGTAACACTTGATAAGTAGAGATTCCTAGAATTTATTCTGCATATAAATAATAACCATACCTGCGTTTCTCTTGAGCTGAGTTTCCCCATAAAAGAAAAACAACTCCTTCCTTCCTTTGTGAAATTGCTTTAATAACAGCATCAGTAAATTGCTCCCATCCCTTCTTTGCATGAGAGTTTGCCTGATGATTCCTTACTGCATATTAAAATTAGCAGCAACATAAATAAAGGAGGGGGGAATATGATGTAGAGACGTGCACTTCCAAGGGAAAATATTATAATGGGAAAAATTTTTTAGAGATAGTTTAGTGTCTCCGCCAATATTCTTACAAGTAGGAAACAAAAAAAAAAAAGAAGAATATTGAATTAAAAAAAAATTGCAGACCTTAAATAGATTAATTAACTGGTTCCAGAATCTGTAGAATTGACCACAAAAATCTTGCAGAATATCTACCAAAGCAGGTAAAGGACGCTAAAATCTTATAGATCAGGCATCACAATCACGTTGATGAAAGAAAATTGTAAGAGAAAGATAGAGGTTAAGTTATCTTAAAGGAGACATAAATCTTCAACGCAAAGTAGTACAAGGAAAGAACCACCACAAATCATCAATTACAAACTGGTAAAAGCCTTTTTTTTTTTTTTTTTTCAATTTGTTTCATCTTTTCTTTTTTGAATATAAACACATAGAATACAGGCAGTGAACAAGGAATTAGAGTTCCAAATGGTAAATTTTGGCAATTGGGTGAAAAAAAAATTTCCACTCCAATATAGTGCTATATTTGATGCTAAATTTAACACAAGTCAAACTTAGTGGCAAATCTGCCACAATGTATGGCCAATGCTGAATTTAACATTTGATTTTTGTTCGTTGTCGCCTTTACTTTTTCATGTAATCATTATATATTTCTCACTTTTAATTTATTTAAATACTTAAAGTTCACTTTCACGAGTTTCAAGACATAATTATGATGACAAAAAGTAGATCTAACATTAGAAGTAGCATTACACATTGGAACATAAAATATGATAATGATATTTTCCACACGTTTTTTGTAATAAATATAGCATTGGCATGTATATATACATCAGAGACAATCTAGAGTTCAAGACAATAAGGAACGGAAACTCAAATAAAACCATTTTTTATATGATATATGGCAAGGCAAAAATATATGTTTGATCAATAGAAATCACCGAACTACATATTTAGTAGTCTTACCAGTGAGAACAGCATTGAGCAAGAGGACACCCTACAATAGAAAAAATATATATATACATTCAGAAAAGTAATAAATTCCTTGCAAAGTCATCAAGTAAATCATATTTCATTATGCCCTTCCTTGAAATTTAGCATGACTACACCCTTCAAGTTTCTCCTGCTTCAAACTCCAGTCTCATGCTCGTCTTCTTTGAGGGAAAAAAAAAAAAAAAAAAAAAAAAAAAAAAAAAAAAACTAACAAATTTTCTTTGTTTGATAAACCTCTACCCATTATGTTTTATTCTTTGTTTGAGTATATCAGCTCATGCCCATCGTTATTATTTCCTTTTTCTTTCGATCATTTTTAATTTAGTGTCAAAAGAACCTTCAAATATTTGAAACAGCATTGTCGAAATCAATAAGATATAAGATCACTGGGAACCTATGTAACATCAAATGTTAACCATAAAACTTAAATATATTGGAAAGAACATCGCCACTGGCGAAAAGGATCTCAACTGACTATCTAGAAAGTGTTTGAAATGTTGTCCCTCCAGTAAAAGACCTAAGATTGCATTGAAATGGAAAGACTTGATCCTACTTTATCCATAAAGTTGAACAAGCCATTATAAAGGTTCGACAATGTATGAAGAACCTACATTACCTGGACGGCCCATTTTTCGAGATTTCCATGAGATGGAATAGAACAGCCAAGATCTTGCTTAAGTTCTTTGAAAATGTTGACGAGACTAGAAGGCACCTTAATCCCCTCGGGCACTGAGAAGGACAGACCCATTGCTTGACCCGGACCGTGATAAGGATCCTAAAAACATTTTCAAGGTCAAGGAAAGACCAACAAACCAAACTTCAAAATGCAACATATAAGCTCCTCCTAACTGTACTTCTTGTTCAACTCTTAGATATTTTCGTCTTGCTTGACAAAGACAATGCGATTTTTTTTTTTGGGGGCGGGGTGGGTGTGTGTGGTGTGGTTGTGGTGGTGTTAGGGTTTATAGAAATCAAACTACTACTAGTGGAAGAAAATAGGAAGGAAAAATACCTGACCAAGAATAACAACCTTGACATTATGAAAAGGAGTGGAATTCAGAGCATTGAAGATCAAATGCGTAGGCGGATATACAGGAAGCTTAGCGGCGCAAATCTCAGACTCCACAAACTTACAGAGATTCAAGGCGTAGGGCTTTTGGAGTTCGCCGGGGAGCGCCTCCAACCAGCTCTCCTCCACCAGCAACTCCTCCAATTTCACGTATCCTCCTTCACCTGAATAATTTATGAACCAATTTTCAATTTTTTGTTAGTATTTATAATCAAAATTCTCCCAGAATGCAAGCAAATAACAGATGTTTTTTTTCTCTCCCTCTCTCTCTTTTTCTTTTTTTTTTTTTTTTTACACTTGGCATTGGAGACTTTTTGAGAGCAGATTTTGAGGTTGCGCCTGGATTTGGCGAGGAGCTTTTGGAATTCCATGCGCGACTTTTGGTGGGCGGAGAGGCCGTCGGAACCGCCGCCGTCGTCGGAGGAGCGAGTGGGGATGAAGGCATTTGCGTGGGATTTGTTGATGTGGTTGATGTTGGAGAAAGAGGAAAGCGTAGTCTGTTTGAGGCGCTTTGCGGAAGGCTGTTGTTGAAGAGGGGCAAAGAAATTCTTTAGGGTTTTGACTTTCGATGCCATTTCTCTCTCACTTCCATTCTCTGCCTTTCCCCCCTTCTTTCCGCTATTTGGCGGGAATCTTACCCCACCCAATTGTCTCAACTCTCAAAAACCGAGCCTAATTTATGTTATGTTTGGTTTTTAACCAGGATTGTTTTCCCGTTAGGGTGTGATAACTTTCTATGATGGATAGTTTTTTAAAAATAAATATATAAATAAATAAATTCATAGATCATATTTAGAAGGGATTTATAGTTTATTAGCTTTTTTAAGATTTTTAATAAATAGTTGAAGTTTTTAAAAATTAGTTTAAAAACTTTTTTTGTTATTAACTGTCAATCAATTTTCTTAAATAGTTAAATCAATTATTAATCAGACAATATTAACATTGTTAATTTGTTCGATCGTAGTCAATCACTTATTTATCATATCACTAATTTTCATAATCAAAATGATATATAGCCATTTTGTTGAAAAATAAGAAATTTGACTATCTATTAGATTGAGTTACCAAAACAGACGACCGTACCTAATTTTCCTATTTGAAAACATATATTACACAATCATTATTAAAAAAAAATTTGCATTAACTCACCAACATTTGGTCTTCATAGATTCCTCTAATAGTACTAAGAAGGCAAATCTATTGTCCTATTTCAACCATTTGCTATCCCCCATTAGCTATCTCTAATAGTTGTATTGGATTTCTAGTCTCATTAGCTATCCCCCAATAATGTTATGTCGTATCATTTATGTAATGACTAGTTTTTTTAGCATTACGATTTCTTTTTTTTAAGAAATTTGTTTGTACCCTGAGGGTATTTATGAAAAAGCCGGATAATGGTTTTTATTATGTTTTTTAAGTTCTTATGACCTTATAAAACTCAAAAATGAATGCTTAGCCAAGCATGTGACCTCTTAAGTAACAAGGGGTAGAAAATTTATGATTTTATATTAGTCAAGAAAGTCAACTCTTGACCGAGAAAGTCAACTATTGACCAAAGAAGTCAAACCTTGACAATAAAGTCAATGGTTGGCCAGAAAGGTCAAAGATATGTCGGTATTGTTGTATAAGTAGCAGTATGGAAAATATACTGCAGAAACCGTCTTACAGGTAAGATAGTATGATTTAAATCCAAAACCACCATAGAAAAATCAAGTACATTATTTAGGGTATCAAGGGCCAAGGGGCTTCAAGATATAAGAAAATTTTTATACAGTTCATTTTTTTACACATATGAATTTTGGACTGTAGTTCAATGTAACAGTACTGTGCATGAGTGAGCCAGTATTAAAAGATATCTGTGTTAGCTTAAAATTGGACTGTATATTAAAAAGAAAAGCCAAACAAGCCCAAGTAAGATTACATCATCTTACTTTATATTTATGACATCATAATTGGATTAAGGAAAATTTGGAAAGAAATTTTTGGGCTCTAGAACCTCCTTGGCCGGCCACCTATGCACTCCTTTTGTGCAAATTCTTGCTTCTTCAAGGACTTTTTAGTAAATTTAAAAGTTTTCCCACACCTATAAATAGGTGTGAGGGGGTGGTGAGTTTATTCACAAAAATTGGAAATTTTAACTAGATTATGCCCAATTTTTCCCTCACCAAATCCGAACCCAAGTGAGAGCAAGAAGAAAAGAAATAAAACTCAAGAAATCTAGGATTAGTGGCCGGACTTTTGTTGGAACACCAACCAAGGGATCAAAAAAATTTTGGTACCCATTTTAGGCCAAGGGGCCGGTTGTGGAGGAAGAAAGGAAGGGAGAAGAAAAGTGAGGAAGGAGAGCTTCCTAGAGGACCGGTTGTGGTGTGAAGCCAAGCTAGGGGGCTGAAAAATTTTGGAACCCATTCACCAAGGGGGAGGCCGGTTCTAGTTGGTGAAAAAGGAGGATCAAGGGTGCACCACTTTTAGCTCAATCTTGAAGGTTGATTGAGGTAAAATTCTTCTAGCACCCTAAGCTTCTCAATTCAAGTTTCAATTGAGAAATTTAAATGTATTTTCAAGTGGGTTTGTATGAGCATAAGCTCAATTTAATTTTCTGCCCTAGATTAGATGTTTAGGTATTGTGCTTTATTTCTAGGGTTTGTGGTTGGTTTTAATGCTTGCATGAGCTTAGGGTTTTTATGCTTTATGTTGATGTGATTGTGTGTCCCTAAGTTTGTTGGATGACAAAACTTGACGTTAGAAATACGCTGCCTGTTTGACCTTAGGCTCTCGGCTGCTGTCGATTGAGGTAGGGTGTGCGAATTAGGACGTAAAATCAACTTAAGTAAAGAAACTGCCAGTTCGGGTGGAAACTAGTCAGTTTTCTGAAAACCCGATTTTGAGGCCCTTAGAGGCCGAATTAAGAAAAACATAAAACATGAAAGTTGTAGAAAAGAGTTTTCCTAGGGGGCAACATGAACAGTTTTGTAAAATAAGGCTCCAACAGCCTTGGTTTTTATAAAAATCCGAGTCTGACTGTGCCCAAGATTCATGCACGGCCAGGTGGGTTCAACAGGGAATATGAATACGTTAACGTTCGAATTAGATTTTTTCTCAAAACATGAAAGTTGTAGGGTTTTTCGAAAGCTAAAACTTTCGTGAAGCAAACTTTTTCAATTTTGGGTTGGATTTTTAAATCAATTGGATTTTAAAAACTATACAGGAAATAGGAAATTCCTGTACAGGATTTCTGGAAAACAGTGCAGGAAAAGGACATTTCTGCACAAACACAGATAAATTGACAATGTGAAACTGTTCCAAAGGCAGTTTCCAACAGTCAATAATTTTGACAAATCCTATCTTTAATTTACAAATTTTCAGAGTTGAACAAAGGGTTTTTATACACAAAATATAAGGTTTTTCCAAAAGAAAGCAAAAATGGATTTTTTAAACCAAAGTTAAGTTTTAATCCGATTAGGGTAAGTTTAAAACCCTAGGGTTACTTAACGTAACCAAGTAAGATAACATGAGATTAAGTAAGGGGCATATAACTAAAGTTATGAATGGATGTTGGTTATATCACCAACATTTCTAACCCTTACTTTTATGATACGACAGAAGGTAGAATGCTATAAGTGTCCTGACGGGATCAAGCTTGATATCGGACACAGCAATTAAGGTAAGTACAACTCCGCCTACAGCATAGGCTTTGTTGTAAATACTTACCCAAGTATGTTTAATGTTATGATGTATGCTGTAGGTTTAGTAAATAAGATGTATGCTATAGGTTTAATGCTATGTGTTTAATGAATGCTATATGTTATGTGCTATGATATGCTATGAGGTATGCCATGCTATGTGCTATGATATGCAATGAAGTATGAGCTATGATATATGTTATGAAATATGTTAAAATTATGTTATGATAAGATACAAGCTATGGTATGGTTAAGAAGTGATTATGATTTAATTGTGTGAAACATCACGAAGCATTTTCACCAATTAATAAGAATAAGAACAAGGTATGAGACGATGAAAGTTATGATGGCAAGCGAGCTTGTCTGTGTCGTACCGACCCGCTCGTAGGTCGGGTTGGACTATGGTTTAAGTTGGAAATGGACTGGCCGCCCCAACCACTCCATAGTTGCGCGTCCGGTACGGACACTTATGTTATGGGGCCCATAAGTAAAGCAAGATAAGTTATGAAAGCATAAGAAAACATAATGAAGCATAAACGGTTCATGCATAAGTATGTTATGTTATGCTAAGATTAAGTTATGTTATGGTATGTTATGATGAATAAGTAAGTATGCTATGTTATGTTGTATCGCGGTAGATAGTAGTTTTACTTGCTGAGCGAAAGCTCATTGTCTTACGTATATGCTGTAGGTTGCAACCTACGGGAAGTACATGATACAAGATGGTGGAGCGTGGCGGGGCGAACTGTGAAATGTGGGAAATTATGCCGCTATGCGTTTTGATATTATGTATTCATTTTATGTGTTTTCTTTTACGCCCAAACACTTTTATTTAGCAACATTATTTTATACTTACGTATTCGTGTGTGTGCGCACTATAAAAAAAATTTCCACTGTTTTCGTTAAGTAAGTAAGAATTATGAGAAAAATTAAGTATGTATGTATGGTAATGACCTGTGCTAGGCGGGTCGTTACAATTTAAGTTTAAAAATTTAGTCACAAAAATAAAAGCTAAATACTAAAAAAATTCTTGAAAAAATTAATGAATTGTCATGAAACCGGAAACGGAAACAGCATATCTGGACTCGCATGCAAACACCTTTTTTTTTTTTTTTAAGCAGTATGATCTGCTTATAATAGTGACAGTATTTATAAAGTTGAATCCCCTTAATCAAAAAGTCAAAAAAAAAAAACAAAAAAAAAAAAAACAAAAAACAAAAAACAAAACAAAATAGAAAAAACCTCCATTTAATAATTAAACACGAACTTTGCTCTTATTGTTAACTTTACTGAATGTGCTTTAATGAGAAATTATTATTATTATTATTATTTTAAGAAAGAAAGAAAAAAGATTTTATATGCATATGAAGTGCAGAGGTGTTGCAAACAAGGGGTGATTCTGTGGATTTTCTTTATTGTTGCTTAGGGTCCAAAGAAGGCGAGAGAATTTTGTACAATTTTCGTTTTTGGCTTAGAGGAATAGATATCAGGGAAAGCCCAGAGTAGACGTAAGATGTAATTGTCCGTACTATCATGGATTGATTCTTGATTTATTTTCTTAATTATTTGATTCGTTCTTTTTTTTTTTTTTTTTTTTCATGTAAAAGACAGGAAAATTTTGTTGAAAAAATGGCTTATAAAAAATCATTTTAATGATCATTTTGAGGCTTGAATTTAAGCGAGACCCACTTCGTGTTAGTGTTAATTCATGGTAAATTCGTGTTCTTATATACAAGAAGATCGAAATCGAATATTTATACGCTCAAAATGATGAAAGGGTGAATGAGAAATTGACTCACAAAATTACAACCGATGAAGTTGGAAAAATTAGAGAAAGGAAGTAAGGAAACTCTTGTCCCACATAGGAAAGATGTCGCATTGAACTACCAACTCTGTGCTGTCTTCATTTTGCTGCACGGTTTTAAATTGGTTTAAATTTTTTTTCCAACTTAATTTCATAATTGATTGCAATTACTCCATGGAGGTTACTGTTGTTAACCTTAAGCCTCAGAAAATGGTTTCTAATTAATAGGAATAATACCATGATTAATTCCAAAAGCATGAAAACGTTTGTGACAACTTGTAACAGCCAAAACGTTTGGCTTCTAGCAAGTTAAAGCCATTGTAAATGGCTGAAACGTTTGGCTTCCAATAAGTTAAGCCATTGTAAATGGCTGAACCATTTTATTCCTCACATAAATGCCTATAAATTGTCATCCATTCTTAGTCCAAAAGATAGCACATGAAAATACAAAGTTTTCTTTTCCTTTCTTAGTGATCTGAGTGTAGGTGTCTTAAGTGATAAAGTTTGGGTATTTTTCAAGTTCGTCAGAGGCTGTAACGTGGTGCAACATTGCCGCTTATAAACTGTTGTATCCTAGGAAGCATACGCCGATTGATCCTTGAGCACCGACGGTGATGAGGCGAATCTATTTAACGAAAACCGTGTGGTACACAGGCCTCGATGTTTATCTACAATTTTGAATTTCATTTTCATGTATATTTATATAATTTTTGCTGCTAACAAATTTTGTGATTATTTAAGTTTTGTTCGTTGTCTTTTTCTTTATATTTTGCTAACAATCTTAAAACAGACTTGACGAATAGGTTTTATTGGTTTCAGAGAAGAGATTGCCAACCTTTTTATACCCATTCTGTTTATTTTAGTACAGGAAATTTTCGTTTTCAGTTCCGTTATCATTCTTATAGTTCTGGTTTATGTTATATTTCTGTAACATTTTTTGTCAATTTCCCTTGCTCATTACTTGACCTGTTTCATTTCGTTTCTTTTGGTTACAGGTGTTATAGTAAAACCAGTTGGTGTTTATAATTTGTTTGCATCAGTTTTGCTTATATTACTTGTCCGTTCTTTTTCCAGTATTTTTTTTTTCCATCTGATTACAGTTTTATGTTTATATAAATAGTCATATAGTAACGTATTTGCTCTTTTTATCTTCTATTTCGTTTCATATATTATTCACATACATATATATATATATATATATATTTATTACAGTTTGTAAAGGGTTATTTTACGTTGCTGTATTAATATTATATATATTTATTGTTTATGTTCCTAGTAAGTTTCCGTTGCTTGATTATAGGTACAGTGTTTATATATACTTATATATATTAATGTTTATTTTAATGTTTCAGATTTAATTCTAGTTACTGTTTGTAGATTATATGTTGTCATTTTAATATTTTACATTCAGTAGAGTTTTGTAATGTTTTTCTTCTGATTTCTTTTACAGTTTCGATTTGTCTATATGGGCTTATTATATATATATAAACGTTTGTTTGGTTTCTTTCATTACTGTTTCTGTTTCTTTATATATATATATATATATATATATATATTTTTTTTTTTTTGTAACGGGTGAAGGGGGGAAAAAAAAAAAACGAAACAAAACGTGGTTCTTATTAAACATTTGTTTAATTTTTCAGAAAATGGAAAACAATTCAAATATATTGACACTACTGCTGAACAAGACCGTGGGTCAAGTTCCATCCGCTTTTGTGGCACAAGTGCCTATCCCTGTGGTTTCGATTTCGGTTCCTGTGAATCATGGAGAGAAACCGAAAAAATTCAGTGGGCTGAATTTTAAGAGGGGACAGCAAAAGATGTTGTTCCTACCTGACAACCTTGAATCTTACGAGATTCTTGACTAAAGAGGCTCCTTAGCTTCATGAAGATGAACTTGATGTTCAAGTCATTAGTGCTATTGAAGCATGGAAGCATTCTGATTTTTTTGTGTCGGAACTATGTTTTGAATGGTTTGACAAACTCTCTGTACAATGTGTATAGTATGAAGAAAATGGCTAAGGAGTTATGGGAGTCCTTGGACCGCAAATATAAGGGGCGAGGATGCCAGCCACAAGAAATTCATGTTGGGGTCGATTCCTTGAGTATAAGATGGTGGAATCCAAGACCGTTATCAGTCAAGTTCAAGAGATCCAAGTGATCATACATAAGATTCATGCCGAGGGGATGGTCATAAGTGAATCCTTTCAAGTAGCTTCCATCATTGAGAAGCTACCCCCTGCATGCAAGGACTTCAAGAGTTACTTGAAGCATAAGCGAAAGGAGATGAACGTCGAAGAACTTATTGTTAGGCTTCGGATTGAAGAAGACAATAGAGGTTCTGAAAAGAAGTACAATATGGGTATGGCCAAGGCACATGTGGTGGAGCACGGTCAAGGCTCCAAGTCCAAAAAGAATAATTCTGGAAAAGGGCCCAAGTTGGGACCGAAAGCAGGAATTTCAATTTGTGGCATGGTAGACTAGGACACGTTAATTATGATACTTCATGTAGATTAATTAACTTGGATAACATACTCGCTTTCCAAATTGATTTCAAACATAAGTGTGAAACTTGTGTTGAAGCGAAAATGACAAGATCATCTTTCCAAGGAATTGAAAGGAAGCCCTATTTGAGCGATTTGGAATTCGTACAAACAAGAGGCGTCAATTAGTAATTGTTACTTTTGTTAATGACAGCACAAAATATTACTATATGTATTTGTTAAAAAGCAAGGACGATGCTATAGAGAAGTTTGCTCTCTCGAAAATTTAAAATAAAAAAAAAGTTGAGAATCAACTTAAGAGAAAGATTAAGGTGTTAAGAAGTGACCGTGGTGGTGATATGAGGTACCGTTTAGTGAATTTTGCGCGCAATATGGAATCATTCATGAGGTCATGCCACCTTATTCACCTCAGTCAAATGGTGTGGCTGAACGAAAAATCGTACCTTGAAAGATATGATGAATGCAACGTTACTAAGTTCTGTGTTACCTCAGAACATGTGGGGGGGAAGGCATTGATACGAACCACGCCAACAACGTGACGAAACCCGATACCAAATCTAGAAACAACAACCCAAGATCTTTCAAGTTTGATGGAAACCGCGATCCGTTGCTTAGCAAAGCAAGAACTTTGGTATGGTGAAGACGCCAGAAACGGTTATGGAAAATCCGTTTGATAAGTCGATTTGAACGCCACAAGGAATTCTTGATAAGTTCGAATAAGTTTCTTCAAGAACTCAAGAAGAATAACTCACAATATGAATAAACATAAAAAATAAAAAATAATAATAATAAAAAAAAAAACTCTGATTTCATAATCTGAAAAGTCAGCCTTATATAGCCGAAATAACACTTGTAAAATTCCTAATCTACCCCTAAGGATAAACATGCCTAAAAAGCCTTGGAATCAGATTTATATAAACAAAAAAAATACTAAAATTCAGAATTTAATTCAAATTTAAACTAAAACTTAAAACTAAAAATAAGATTACAAAGAAATCAAATCTTGATCAGATCTTATTTTGAATATTAAAGTTTTGAACTCTTGGAAACGTAAACTTGACTTGATTCTTTGTTGGAAAATAACGTCCACTACAAGCATTGGAAAATTAAAACGTCCACATCAGCCTTGACTCTTTTCGGATCTACTGTGATGAGTAAAATCAGTCTTTGTTCACCATCAGTAGTGAACACACTCTCTTCTTGTTGTAGAACTCTTCGGACTAAGTTATTCAAATCTTCTTGAATCTTTTAGCTCGAACTCTCATCGCCGGACCAACTGAAACTTGAATTGGTTCGTGAGAATTCCTTTGGGCTTTGATGTCCTCAAATCAAGGCCAATCTAATCAACTACATGAAAAGGACTTAAGTTAATAACATTGAAAGTAGCACTAACATTGTAATCACCAGGTAAGTAAAGTCTGTAGGCATTGTCATTGATCCGTTTTAGCACTTGAAAAGGACCATCTCCTCAGGGCAAGCAACTTAGAACGTCTTTGTGCAGGAAATATTTCTTTCCTCATGTGTAACCACACCCAATCACCGAGTTCAAAAACCAGGTTGTGACGTCCCTTGTTAGCTTGCTTGATGTATTGTTCGGTTCTCCTCTCTATGTTGAGCCGTGCCCTCTCATGGAGTTGCTTCACAAATTCTGCCTTCTTTTTACCATCGAAGTTCACATGCTTAGAAACAGGTAAAGGTGATAAATCTAATGGAGTTAAAGGATTAAAACCATAAACAATTTCAAACGGTGAGAACTTAGTAACATAATTAATCGTACGATTATAAGCGAACTCAACATGTGGTAAACATTCTTTACAAGTCTTAATGTTCTTACTAATGACAGCCCTCAACAAAGTGGATAAAGTCCTATTAACTACTTCTATTTTACCATCGGTTTGAGGATGACAGGTAGTAGAAAACAAAAGTCTCGTTCCTAGTTTTCACCATAATGTCTTCCAAAAGTAACTCAAGAACTTAGAATCCCGATCTGACACGATTGTCCTTGGCATACCATGTAACCTCACAGTCTTCCTATAGAACAAATATACAACATGAGAAGCAACGTTAGTCTTATGACAAGGGATAAAATGAGCCATCTTAGAAAACCGATCTACAACCACAAAGATTAAATCCCTTCCCCGCCTACTTTTAGGTAAACCATGTGGTACATCCTCGGGGAACACATCCTCGAACGCCTGCAAGAGAGAAACAACAACACTAGGCAACAAGGAGTCAAGTTGGTTAGTGTTTAAAAGAGCCTCCTTGTACATGAGTACAATCATCGGCCGTTTGAAATTAATGCTAGCTTAACCTCACTTGTTTTTGCATTTAAATTTCTATGTTTTCTCTCTGTTTTTACCTCCTTGGTCGAACTCTTCTCTCTCTTTCTTCCTCACTAGATTCAATATTACTCTTTTTTTTCTCTCTCTTTGGCCGTGTATTTCTCTTTCCCCTCACTCACATTATGCATGTCCTCACTCCTCTTTTCACTTAAGTTCTTTTGATCTCACAGTTTCTTCTGTTCACTTAATATTTGCAACCTCATTTGATCCTCATAGACTTGTTTTGTTGTTATTGGAACTAGAGTTACTGTCCGTTGATCGCGTGTGAATGAGTATTTGTTGGTGAAGCCGACATGTTGCACACGTTGGTCGAATTGCCACGGTCTTCCTAAGAGAAGATGTCCAGGTTGCATTGGTTCCACATCGCACAATATCTCATCCTCATATTTACCGATGCGAAACGGTACTACAACCTGCTTCGTAACCCTCACTTCGCCACTATCGTTCAACCATTGAAGCTTGTATGGACGAGGGTGCTTAAGTGTTGTGAGCCCTAGCTTTTCAACCATAGAAGTACTAGCAACATTAGTGAAACTAACCGTCATCGATAATAACACTACATACCTTGTCTTTCGCGTGGCAATGAGTGTAAAAGATGTTCTCCCGCTGTGCTTTTTCTTCCTCTTCTCTAACTTGCAAGCTTAAGGCTCTTCGTGGCGACTAGTCCAAGCATCTCCCCATGATCTGCCCCGAACTCGTCATCTCATCCCAAGTTCAATAGAACGTTCTCTATTCCGCCTCCTATTGATGCACAATTGGTCCCACCACACAATAGCATAATCAGTAAATTCAATTGCAATAAGTTTTACCTTCTTTAATTCGGAGTAGTTGTGACAATCGAGAACCATCTCCATCTTCTTTTCCCACTCGAGGTATGCTTCGGGATCACTTTTCCCTTGAAACGCAGGAATTTTCATCTTGATACTTCCTAAGTTGTTATCCATCCGGTTCCTAGCTTCTATATCTCGGCCATATCTCCTATGGCTGCCCACAGACATCCTATCAAACTCCTCCTCTAAATTGTACCCTTCAAATTCACCAACTTGATGAGGACATCAAGGCTCAAGGGAATTCTCACGAACCGGTTTAAGTTCCAGTTGGTCCGGTGACTAGAGCTCGAGCTAAAAGATTCAAAGAAGATCTAAATAACTTAGTCTGGAGAGTTCTATAACAAAACGAGAGCGTGTTTACTACTGAGGGTGAACAAAGGTTGGTTTTTACTCATTAAAGTTGATCCGGAAGAGAGCAAATCAGCCATACATGTCCATTAAGCCATTGCGTCGCTAACTTGCATGTCCTAGTTGATGTGGACGTTTTTCCCAACAAAGAATCAAGTCAAGATTACGTTTTCAAGTTTTCATGAAGTTCAAGATTCAAAACAAAATTCAAGAAGTTTTGAAGATCTGATCAAGATCTGATTTATTTGTAATCCTATTTGAGTTTTAAGTTTTCGTTTAAAATTTGAATTTAGGTATCTTTTTAATTCTGAATTTATTTAGATAAATCTGATCTTTTTTTTAGGTTTTTAGTCATGTTTATCCTTAAGGGTAGAATAGGAATTTTACAAATTGTAACTTTGCATATATAAGGCTGATTTCAGATGATGGAAATAAGATATTTATGTTTATTCATATTGTGAGTTATTCTTCTTGAGTTCTTGAAGAAACTTATCTAAACTTATCAAGGATTCCTTGTGGCATTCAAATCGACTTATCAAACGGACTTCCATAACCATTTGTGGCGTCTTCACCATACCAAGGTTCTTGCTTCGCTAAGTAACAGGTCGCGGGTTCCATCAAACTTGAAAAATCTTGGGTTGTCGTTTCCAGATTTGGTATCAGGTTTCATCACGTTGTTGGCGTGGTTTGTATCAAACTTCCTCAACTTCCCTTTGATGCAACCTATTCATCCTTGAGGCGTTTGGAGCAAACGGTGGGCAGTCGCCGTTGTATTCCCTCTGCTACCCTATCCAACCTCTCATGTACATGTTCTAACTCCACCCTCATTATCCGTCTTATCTCCCCCATTAATGCTTGTATTTGCAGTTTTGGATCCACGGGTGGTGGAATATCTTCATTTGTGTTTTTCTCTTGATTTTCGACATGATTGAAATCTGCAAACAAGGTTAGAACAATATGGAAAAAAGAAAGGTCCTTACCACACTCCCTCACGTGTTTCACTCAAAGAATAATTCACTCAAATCCACTCATGTTTCACTCAATCTAATTTGGCTTCTACCCTCTAATATACTCACACTGCATTTTTCCACTCGTATTCTTCTTTTAGTTCTTTCAAACTAATCAAACAAGATAACAAGGATTCAAGCAGCATATCAAGATGAGAAGCAACCAAACAGATCAAATTTGTCACGGATTCTGATGATTTTTGACACTCAAACTTGGGGTTTCGGCAAAAGGGGTCTAGGACGTAAGAAACAAGATTAAAGACTTTTTTTTTTTTCCGAATCCTCTTGAGTTTTTTTTCGGATTTAGAAACACTAGGACCCTAATTCACGTTTCTAGGCTTTGTAAACCTAGTGGGCATCTGATTTTTTTTTTTAATAAAATCCTAGTAGACCTCAATCTCAAAACAAGTAATTCATCTCTGAATCAGACACTAATATCACGGATTTAGTGCAGCAAAAAAAAATTATTTTTTTAGGACGAATTTAAGAAAAGAAAATAAGAAAATGATAGGCAAGCCGGATGAACATAAGCTCTGATACCAACTGATACGAACCACGCCAACAACGTGACAAAACCCGATACCAAATCTAGAAATAACAACCCAAGATCTTTCAAGTTTGATGGAAACCGCTGATGAGGATATGGCAAGCACAAGAGCATGGAATGTTGATCCTATTTCAGTTCTAGAAGAATTAAGCCAATGCTAAGTTTAATTTTAGCAGTTAAATTGGGTTGTAAGGCTTGCATGCCAAATTATTTAACTTTCCTTATTTTTTAGGAGTGATTATGTAGGTAATGGCTAATAGATAAAGCCAATTTAAATATTTATTGTATATTTTCCTTTTCTAGTTGTAGGAGTGATTTAGGAAGAAGTTGTTTAGTTTCCTAAGTGTTTTCTTTTGGAATTAAATTCCGAATTTAATTAGAGAATATTTATGGGAAAAAACATGATTTGTAATTCCATCAGCCTATAAAAAGGCATGTTTGGAAGCTAATGATCAGTTTTGGAATTCAGAAATGTGAGAGAAGTTTGCTCTTCGGTTCTTTGACGACCATTTGAACTTATCGAAATTTCCGTGGCGTTCACTATCGACTTATCAAACTGATTTCCACCACCATTTGTGGCAGTCTTCCCTTATACCGAGGTTCTTGTTTTCGCATTAAACAATGGTTGAGGTCAAATATACCAAAGTTCTTGGTTTTTTGTTGAAGCAACGGGTTGAGCTTCCCCTTCGAACCTGATTGTATAGCTTCTGGGTTCTTCTTAGATGAACGAGTTTGGTCCAATTTGGCGGGGTTCGCATCATTTGGTAACAGAGCCTAGGTTCTAATTAGGTTTTGCTTATCCAATCCTTTATTTTATGTTTATTTTCTGTTGAACGTGAGTCTTGATTTCCAGAATCAAGGTCGTTGTAAAAAAAAAAGTCTGGAAACCTTTCTTAAATTTTTTTCGTTTGATTCTTGTTATTCAGGGTTTAAGGAACTCCGAATTTCATTTCTTTTTGGGTGTTAATTCTGAAAGCCATACTTGTTACATTCTTATATCTAATCTGAGTCTCATTGGAAATCTGTTTGGGAATCGTCACGGAAGTTTCGATATTGATTTGATTAGTTTTTATAAGAACTGAGTGAGAATTAACGAGTGGAAAAAGGCAAGAGAGGCGACAGCATTAGAGTGAACAAAAGCCAAAAATATTGAGTGCAAACACGAGTGAATTTGAGCGAACCTGTTCACGAGAGAAACACGTAAGGGAGTGTGATAAGGTCCTTTGCATTATCTATATCTTTGTTTTGCAGAAAAAGAAAGAAGAAAATGTCAAACAACGGCAAGAACATTGCTAAGGGTACCACTGGAGCGGCCGATCCAAAACTTCTCATGAAAGCGATGATGGGAGAGATGAGGCGATTGTTGAGAGGGGAGTTGAAGCAGCTTCATAAGAGGGTAGACCGAATAGAAAACGCACGTGTGGAATAGCCACAACATGTTCCTCATGCGCGTAGGCGAGAGAGGGTTCCGGTTAGAAGAGAGGCCCATGATTACTATGGAATTGATGAGGATGAGTTTGATGAAGGAGAAGATTCAGCGAGTAGTCACAGGAGATTTGAACGGGATAGAGGAGTTAGGAATCAGGGAAATGATAATTTGAGGCATCAAAATGAAGATACCGTCATTCCAAGGCAAATCAGATCCCGAAGCATACCTAGAATGGGAGAAGAAGATGGAGTTCATCTTTGATTGCCACACCTATTCCGAAGCAAAGAAGGTAAAACTAGCCGTAATTGAATTTTCTGATTACGCTATTACTTGGTGGTATAAGCTTGTTATATAAACAGAAGACGAAATAGAGAGTGACCTATTGAGTCATGGGAAGAGATGAAAGCCGTGATGAGGAAGCGATTTGTGCCAACGTACTACTACCGGGAGTTGTACAACAAGCTGCAAAATCTTAAGCAAGGCACCCGGAGTGTGTAGTAGTACTATAAGGAGATGGAGGTCATGATGATCCGCGCAAATATAAAAGAGGATCAGGAAGCTACAATGGCAAGGTTTTTGGCGGGCTTGAACCGAGAAATTCACAATGCCATTGAATTACAACATTACGTGGAGTTGGAGGACATGGTACACGTGGCTGTCAAAATTAAGAATCACTCAAGATGAGGGGCAGAACATGCGTCCAAGCCAAAACCATAGTACATCTGCTTGGAAGGTGAACCAATGGAAGAAGGATGAGAAGCAACTCAACACCAAGCCAAAGACCGAACAAAAACAAGAGGAGGCCAGCCATAGGAATCAAGGTAAATCCGATTCTTCCACTACTCGGAATCGTGATATTAAGTGTTTTAAATGTCAAGGCAGGGGTCATAGAGCAAGCCAATGTCCGAACAAACGAGTTATGGTGATGCGGGACAATGGTGAGATTGAAATCGATGAGGATTCGGACAATGATTCTAAACCTTCATTAGAGGATGCCGACGATGAGGAATACGCTGTCCAAGGAGATTTGTTGGTTGCAAGGAGAGCTCTAAGGGTGCAAGCCAGAGAAGACAAAGAGGAGCAACAAGAAAATATCTTTCATACTAGATGCCATGTCCAAAACAAGGTATGTAGTGTGAATATTGATGGTGGAAGTTGTACCAACGTTGCTAGCACAACCATGGTAGAGAAGTTAGGGCTGCCAACAAGCAAACATCCTCGACCTTATAAATTGCAATGATTGAATGATAGTGGTGAGGAAAGGGTGACTAAACAAGTGTTAGTTTCTTTTCGCATTGGAAAATATGAAGATGAAGTTTTGTGCGATGTGGTTCCGATGCAACTTGGACACTTGAAAATCCAATTTTTTTTTTCTTAAAATATGTTTTGAATTAGAAAAAGTTTTCTTCATGAAAGTTGTAGACCTTGAAGAAATCCTAAAACTTTATGTTTTTACCCAAAACTTGCTTCTGCCTTTAACCTATCCATTTTCCTTTTTGAAATCTCCTGGCCGTGCATAGGGTCTGGGCCGACCAGGTTCGGAAATTTATAAAAATGGAAGCCTTAGGAGCTTATTTTTCAAAATCTGTCCACGATTTTGCTAAGGGTTTTTAATTTTCTACAACTTTTCAGTTTTGACTTTGTCCAGATTCGGTCTCTAAAGGCCTCAAAATTACGTTTCCAGATCACAGTCCCATTTCATCCGAAAATTGACAGTTTTGTTTTTTATTGGTTTTTACGTAAAAATTGGCACACCCTACCTCAAACGGTCACAACCGTGAGCCTACATCAATTCATGCAGCGCGTTACGTGCATTCCTATCATCCATACACTTGATCATCTTACTTAAAACCCAAATAGGTTATCCTCACTTGTCTTACCATAGTAGGGTTCTAGGTTAGTTTCTTAACCCTTCATTCATCATACATCAACTCATCATCATCATTCATACAATACTTCTTCTTAAGCATATGGGGACATATCACAAACACAAGATAGGCATACAAAAATTCCACATTCTTTCTAAAGCATAAAATCAAATGCATGCTTAAACTTATAAATCAAGACCATCTAAACATAAATCAAGCACATACTAAGCATATAAAGCTATTGCATGAAAAATAAAGAGGTTGAGCTTATGCTTTTACAAATCCCAGCTTAAAATACATTTAAATCCTTGATCAAAACATAATAGAAGGCTTAGGGTTTAAAAGGATTACCTCTAGATCTTGAAGAATGGATCCACACCTTAGATTGAGAAAATTTCTTCTTCACTTCACTCACACACAACCGGCCACTTCCTCTTCTCTCTCATTTTTTTTTTTTCGGTTCCTAAGGGTGAGAGGGGAGAGTTGAGAATGAACTAAAATTTTGGGGTTCAACTAAATGGTTCACCACAACCCCATCACCATCTATTTTATAGGTGAAAATTAATTAAATTTCTAGAATTATTTTTTTTCCTAAAATTACATATTGGTCCCCAAAAGCAAAATATTTGCTCTTTGCTCCATTGAGGTGGCCGGCCATGATGGGGTCCTTGTAGGCCAAGGAAGTTCTTCATCATTACCCACCTATTTCTTTCCAAATTTTCCTAAATATCCCAAAATTCACATATTTATCCATGATGAGGTGTCCTCCCATTAGGGCTCCGTTTGGCATTTCCTCCTAATATGTAGTCCATTTTCATACTAATACAGATATTACAAATATTGTTTTCACCTAATAACAGTATAGTTGTACTGGACTGCAGTCCAGAATTTATCTGCACTTAACTGGATTGCGTGTAGGTTTTTCTTAGGACTTGAAGTCACTTAGTCCTTATTGCTCTAAATATTGTGCTTGATTTTTCTAAAGTGGTCCCGTACCTTATTCTCGATTTTTCATCCATAATGACGGATTTTCACAGTATAATTTTCATACTGCTTATTATACTGCAGTACCGTTTTAATCATATCCTATATCATCCTGGTCAAACGTTGACCGGAATAAAATCATAAACCCTAATTCTGCCTCTTTCATCAAAAGGCCCCATACTTGTCTAAGTAAACTATTATCGAGTCTTATAATATTATAAGAACTCAGATATATCCTGATAAAATCAAATCAGGTTTTTCACATAAATATTCATATTCCTTAAAGATGAATCATGAATCAGTACAAAGGGTGGCTATTACAATCTACCCCAATTAAAATTTTTCGTCCCCAAAAATTAAAACAAGTTTGGGGTAGCTTTTTCTCATTTCTTCTTCTAGTTCCCAAGTTGCTTCTTCAATATTATGATTATGCCATAGCACCTTAACTAAAAGGGATTGTCTTGTTCCTTAAGACATTTTCTTCCCGATTCAGAATTCGAACTGGCTTTTCTTCATATGTCAAATCAGTTTGGACTTCAATTGGTTCTTGACTAAGAACATGGGAAGAATCAGGTACATAACTTTTTCAGCATCGAGACGTGGAAAACGTCATGCACAGAAGCTAATTTTGGCGGCAAAGCAAGCTTGTAGACTACTCTTCCAATCCTTTCAAGGATTTCAAATGGTCCTACATATCTTGGACTGAGTTTTCCTTTCTTACCAAACCTCATTACTACTCCCTTCATGGGAGCAATCTTAAGGAAAACAGAGTCTTCAACTTGGAATTCCAAGGGTCTTCGACGTTTGTCGGCATAACTTTTCTATCGACTAAAAGCTATGTCGAGTCTCTGTTTGATTATCTTGATATCCTCTGAGGTTTTTCTGATGAAAATCCGTAGTTTGAAGCTGCTTTTGTCCAACTTCTTGCCAATGAATGGGGGATCGGCATTTCCTTCTGTACAACGTGTCAAATGGAGCCATACCAATTGAGGTGTGATAACTGTTGTTATAAGAAAATTCAATCAAGGGAAGCTTCTGATCCCAACTTCCTTTGAAATCCAAAACACAAGATCTCAGCATATCTTCCAGTGTTTAGATCGTCCGTTCCGATTGGCCGTCAGTTTCGGGTGAATAGCTGTACTAAACTGTAATTTCGACCCTATAGCAGTGAGAACACTTAACCAGAATCGAGAGGTAAAACACCCATCACGATCTGAAATAATGGATTTCGGCACTTCATGTAGCCTAACGATCTAGGATACGTAGATTTCAACAAGTTTTTCCACTGAAAAAGTAGCCTTAATAGCAATAAAGTGGCTGATTTGATTAATCTATCAATAATAACCCAAATCGTGTCATTTCCACTTGCGGTCCTAGGTAACCCTACTACAAATCCATAGTAGTTTGTTCCCATTTCCATTTAGGAAGCTCAATTTTCTAAAGATCTCCGTCAGGTTGTGGTGTCCAGCCTTAACTTTATGAAAAGCTAGGCATTTTGACACAAAATCCACAATTTCATTCTTCATGTTTGGCCACCAATAATTCTCTTTGAGATCCTGTACATCTTGGAAGCTCCAAGGTGTACCGAGTATGGCGTCTCATGTGCTTTCTGACAATATATGTTTCTTAAGAAACTCAAAATTTGGGACACAGATCCTTCCCTTTTAATGGAGTGTCCCGTCCGTAGTGACCTTGAATTCCTTATTCTTTTCTCCAAGAAAAGTTGCGCTTGAGCAAAAAGGGGTCCTTCCCTTGATGGAGCTTGATATATTCTAGGAGATTGGACTGGAGAGTCAGAACAGACAATTTCCCCGTTATCATCTCCATATTGAAATCAGAAATTTCCTTTTGAAGTGGCTTGGGCAACGTTCCAAGTGACATTAACATGCCGGATGATTTCCTACTTAGAGCATCCGCTACCCTCTTTGTCTTTCCAGTGTGATAAAGAATCTCACAATCGTAATCTTTCACAAGTTCCAGCCATCTACGTTGCCTCATATTGAGCTCCTTCTGGGTGAAGATGTACATGAGACTCTGATGGTCTGTATAGATTTCACATCTATTCCCATACAAATAGTGTCTCCAGATCTTTAATGCGAAAACAACCGCCGCTGTCACGCCCCGACCTACTTAGGGCCGTGACTTCGTACTTACTAAACATATTTCATCTTAAAACTTACTTTTGCTTTACGTAAAAATATGAATATGTTTTTTTTTTTCCTTTATTCTTTTTTTTTTTAATTCAATTAAAACTTAACTTATACTCATACTATTTATAGGTACTCACTCGAGTACATACTGAGCTTTCAAACCACGTTTTAAACAAATCATACTAGTTATCATATACTAGTATCATCGACTTATCATAACATAATACAAAAATATTTTGCATAACATATTTTCAAAACCGTGGCGGTGTCCAACCCAAATTTCACAGTCTGCAGTGCCATCTCTCCACAGTCTTGTATCAAGCATTACTGGTAGGTTGCTTACGTACAGCATGAACGTAAGTTATGAGCTTATGCTCAGTAAGTACAACTTTCTATTCCGCAAAATGTTTTTCTTAAAAAAAAGCATGAGCCAATTATGCTTTCTTATGAATCAATTATGCTATATTATGTTTAATTTGGTTTTTGGGCCCTCTATATAACATGAGTGCACGTACCGTGGCGTGTAGCCATGGAGTGATTGGGGCGGCCATTCCAATTCAACTCAAATCATGAACCAAACAGTTTAACATGGAGTGGTTGAGGCAGCCAATCCAATCCACTCAAATCATGATCAAACCGTTTAAACCCATCCTCGTGGCAAGTCGGTACGACACAAGAAAACTAGCTTATCTTATCTTGTTACATGAAAACTTGTTCTTGGTTAATCATACTTGAAAACTTGAATCTTAAATGTTTCTTACTTGAAAACTTAATCTCGTTCTTATCATGTGATTTATTATTAGTGAACATGCTTTCATGATATCACAATAATAAAACATAAAACATAAAACATATGTACATCATATAAATCAATGCATGATTTTTTTTAAAAAAAACATGCAATGCAATAAAAACATTTTTGCCCATGTTGTAGGCGGAGTTATACTTACTAGTCGTCCTACGCTCATCGTCTATCGTTCCATCAAAGCACAACAACAAGTCATATTCATGTTTCATGTAATGTAAGATAAGAGTCGTTTTATCTTACTATAAACCATAATATACTAGATCGATATCCAATCCGTTTACCTTTGGTAATCTTATATGCCAACCCTAACCTAGTAAACCGATATCCTATCTGGTTACCATCGGTAATCATGGATACATTATAACATAATAAACCGATATCCTATCCGATTACCACTGGTAATCATAGATACAGGCCCTAACATAATAGGTTGGTATCCCATCTGGTTATCATTGGTCATATACTTGTTACCATATTCTTTTGTTTTGAAAATATCATAACTTTTATAAATCAAGTATTTCTTGCCATAATACTTGAAATTGTTTTTCATGAAACATAGTACGTTTTTAACAATCACTTGGAAAATTCCAATGGATTCAAACCTTTTTAAAATTATTTTCATAAAATCTCAGTCTCTTTTTAAAGAAATCATAAATTCATAAAACCTTAAAACTGCTTTTAGAAGAGCCTTTTTATTTACTGGAATGCATGGGTGCAGGAAATTTCCTATACCATGCACAGTTTTGAAAATCTTGTGCAGGAATTTCCTGTACCCTGCACAGTCTTGAAAATTTAGTTTTATCTTTAAATCGGTTTAGAATTTGAAAACGTTTTATTCATGAAGTTGTAGATCTCATCGAACCTACAACTTCTTTTTTTTTTTTTTTTTTTTTTTTGTCAAAAACCTGAATCTGCCTTTAACTTGCTCGTTTCTCCTTTTGAAAATTTCTGGCCGTGTACACTGTCTGTACAGGCCAGTCTCGGATTTTGTTAAAAACAGAAGCCTTTGGAGCCTTATTTTCAAAAACCGTCAACAATGGCCCCTAGAATTTTCAATTTTCTACAACTTTTTCAGTTTTGACTTTGTCCAAATTCGGCCTCTAAAGGCCTCAAAATTATGTTTCCAGATTACTGTCTCATTTTATCCGAGAATTGGCAGTTTTATATTTGGTTGGTTTTTATGTAAAATTTCGCACACCCTACCTCAAACTGTCGAAATCGTAAGCCTACGATAAACATGCAGCGTGTTACGTACATAATCATCATCCATGCATTTATTCATCTTACTTACAAAAACCCAAATAGGTAATCTTACTTAGCTTACCAATTTAGGTTTTAGGTTAATTCCTTAACCTCCATACCTCAAACATCATAAACTATAATCATCATTCATAAATATTCTTACTTAAGCATGTGAGGACATTTCACAAACATAAGAAAGGCATACATAAAATCCATATTTTTTCTAGGCATAACATCACATGCATGCATAAACTTCTCAATCAAGACCATCTAAACCTAAATCAAGCACATACTAGGCACATAAAGCTATTGCACGAAAAATAAAAGGGTGAGCTTATGCTCTTACAAACTCAAGCTTGAAATACACATAAATCTCATAAATCAAAACTTAATGAAATTATTAGTTAGAGGGTTGAGATTATACCTCTAAAGAGTGCTTCTAGACCTTGCATGAGCAAAAATTCTTGCTCCACTCGCCACCATAACAACCAGCCAACCTCTTGCATCTCTCTCTCTTATTTTTTTTCGGTTCCTAAGGGCTGGAGGAAGGTTGGGGGAGAACTAAAAACTTTGAGGCTCAACTAAATGTTCCACATGCAAACCCACATCACCTATTTATAGGTGAAAATTCTTGAATTTTCAACAATTATTTTTATTCTTAAAATTGCATATTTGTCCCCAAAAGCAAAATATTTGCTCATAACCCCCCTTAGGTGGCCGGCCATGCATGTGTTGAGCCAAGAAAAATCTTTTCAATCTTATCTCTAATTGGCTTCCTTGTTCTCCAAGGCCACCCAATGTAACCGGTCATTATGCCTAGTTCAACTCTAGTTGGAGGCTTTGGTTAGGAAAAAAATCCATAAATTCCATAATTCAAAAATTCATATTTATCCACAATTACTTGACCTCCAAGTAAGGCCATATTTGGCACTCCCCCTAATACGCAGTATAATTTCTTAATAATTCAGATAGTGCCAATACCGTTATAACTATCAACAGTCCCGGAATACTGTACCGTAGTCCAGAATTTATTTGCACGTAAGTGAACCGCATATAGGATTTTCTTAGGACTTGAAGCTATTAGTACTTATTACTCCAAATATTATTCATGATTTTTCTAGAGCAATCACATACCTTATTCTTAACTCTGCATCCGTAATGACGGTTTATCGCAATATAATTTTCATACTACTGCAGTACCTTTTTTAAAAGGCCAAGGATCCGTTTATAGTTCCTGTTGGTCCAGTTACAAAAGCGCGGGCAAAGAGGTTCAAGGAGGCTTTAAATACTTTAGCGCAATACATTGTGATAGAGGATGGCAAGTCTACATGCGTGGAATCAACAAATAGAGCTCAAATAGTCAATTTAATTCAAGTTCAGCCATGTAATTGAAGCAGCCACGTCAGCCATGCAATCCATGCAAATGGGCGTGCTTTTTGGAGGATTTGATTAGTTTGAACCAAGCTGTTTGATTCCCTATTTAGTTGTCCACGTTTTTGGGTTAATTGGTCAAGAATTAGTTAGTTTCATTTTTCCTTATAATGGGTGTAAATGGCTGGAAAATATAGCCAGACAATTAAGTTAGTTTGCTTTTTTATTTTTAGGCTAAAATTATTAGGTTAGCTTCCTTTTCTTTAGCTTAGCATATTCTAGAAATATTATTGTAATTCTAAGCCTATAGATAGGCCTTATATTCATATCACAAAAACTTTTTGGCAATCTATTCACTCTTGTGATTTATCTCTCAGTTCTTGTTGAACTAATCGAACTTATCAAGACTTCGTCTTGTGGCGTTCAAATTTGACTCATCAAATGGTTCTCCATCACCGTTTGTGGCGTCTACAACAATACCAAGGTTCTTGTTTGCGGGTTGACATTGGGTCGCGGTCATTTATATCAAGGTTCGTGTCACAATTCAAGCAACGGGTCGCGGTTTCCATCTAATCGAACCTGTGCATAGAGACGATCTTGGAGACTTCTTAGATTACGGGTTTCATCACAAGTTGGCGTGGTTCGTATCACTTTTTAATCATATCTTAAATCATTCTTGTCAAACGTTGACTGGAATAAAATCATAAATCTTTATTCTGCCTCTTTCATCAAAATGCCTCATACTTGACTAAGTAAACTATTATTGAGTCTTATAATGTTATAAGAACTCACACATACTCTGATAATCGAATCAGATCATGAGTTTCATGTTGACATACATGATTCAGACTTAGGTTTACCTTGTATCTAAGGAAATCACAGGTTCGTCAAAATTTTGGGTTATTACAGCCACAAGCTCCAAATTATGCGTCGGATAGTTCCGTTCGTGATCCTTCAACTGTCGGGAGCCATAGGCAACCACATTTCCTTTTTGTATTAGGACAGCCCCTAGTCCGGTTTTAGAGGCGTCATTATAAATTAAAAAATTCCCTACGTCCACGTTAGGAATTATCAATACCAGTGCGCTAGTAAGTCTCTTCTTAAGCTCTTGGAAATTTTCTTCACACTTTTGCGTCCACTCGAATTGCTTTCCTTTTCGAGTAAAAGCTATAAGAGGGGCAACTATCTTGGAAAATCCTTCTACGAAACGTCGATAGTATTCGGCTAGTCCAAGAACACTTTGTATCTCCATAACATTTCTTGGTACTAACCGCCTCAACTTTAGCTAGATCAACGGAAATCCCTTCTTTTAAAACCACGTGGCCTAAAAATGAACTTTTTCCAGCCAAAATTCACACTTTGTGAACTTGGCATAGAGTTGATTCCGTCTTAATGTCTCCAAAACCATCCTAAGGTGCTACTCGTGTTCCACTCTGGAACTTGAGTAGATTAAAATATCGTCAATGAAGACGATAACAAACTTATCTAGGTACTCTTTGAATACCCGGTTCATAAGATCCATGAAAGCAGCTTGTGCATTGGTTAATCCAAAGGGCATGACAAGAAACTCATAATGCCCATAGCACATTCAAAAAGCTGTCTTGGGTATTTCCGCCTCCTTAATCCTGAATTGATGGTATCCCGTGACACGACCCGCCTATCGTGGGCCGTTAACGTACATACTTACTTACTACATATGAAAACTTGAGCTAAATTTTTTTTTTTTATTTTTATACATACAATATAAAACTTGAACTGAATCTTTTTAATAATTACTTACATACATACTTGTACATGAAATTAGCTACATATCGTAGTAAAGAAATCTTGTACTCAAATACAACATATTTAGCGTAGCATAATTTAACAAAAGAAACGTAGTAGTGCCCGTCCCACTGCCATGCTCCACTGTCTTGTATCAAGTATTGCTATAAGTTTGCTTACCTACAGCATAAACATGAACTATGAGCTTTCGCTCAGCAAGCACAACTATCTATCCGCAACATATCACATAATAACTTAATGCATGAACCAATTATGCTTTCTTACTGTTTTCATAAGTTAGCATAATTTTTAGGGCCCTTACTTAACATAAATGTACGTACCGTGGCGCGCTGCCATGGAGTGGTTGGGGCGGCCAGCCCTGTCCAACTCAAACCATGAACCAAACCCGACCTAAAGCGGGTCGATACGACATATTGCATCCTGCTTATCATGATGATGTTTTAAATCCTGTTCTTATCTTGTTTCGTTCTTGAAACCTCATTTCATGATCTTAACCAGTTTCTTAACTGAAACTGGGATTTCATATCTTACCGATTAACTTACCATAAATGAGCATGCTTCGTGATGCCATAATATCAAACTATTCATCATATGAACATACATGCTGTAACATATCTCATATATCTCATAACATAAACTTAAAAGCATACAAGCCATAACATTCATCATTTCATGAAGACATACATACATACATACTATAAGCATTCCTTATAGCATCATGAACTTGGTATCATACAAGTCATAAGCATTTCATCACACTTATATCATCATATACTTAAAGGCATACAACAACAGTTTTGTTTATACTGTAGGCGGAGTCGTACTAACCGTTACTGCGCCTTGAATCAAATTCTTTATTCAAACAGGTCGCTTCCCTGTTTTCAAGAAAAATCATAGGATGAGTATCATCCTATCATAACAATTCTAGTTGTTAACTTAATACAAACTACAAATCCCAAAATTCAACTTCTTTTTGAATTTTTAATAAAACCCTAAAGTTCTCAAAACCGGGTTTTAAAACTATTACATAGTGTTTGGTACTTTTCTTACAAATCCGTTTGAAATTTGGAAAAGTTTTCTTCATCAAAGTTGTAGACCCTGAAGTCTCCTACAACTTTTGTTTTTAACTCAAAACTCAAATCTGTCTTTAACATGCTTGTTTCTGCCTTTGAAAATTCTTCAACCATATACACTAGTTATAATTTGGTCTCGGGTTTTTGCAAAAACAAAGGTCTTAGGGGTCTTGTTTTCAAAAACTGTCCACGATGACCCCTAGAATTTTCTCTTCTCTACAACTTTGCAGTTTTGACTTTTTCCAAATTCGGCCTCTAAAAGCCTCAAAATCTGGTTATTAGAAAAACCGTTCAGTTTTGATCCTTACTCATGCATACTTAAACCATAGTGCATAAAACTTAACTAGTTAAGCTCATGTTCATATTCAATGACCTTATAATCAAACCCTAACTGGAACTTAAATAAAGAACTAGAGGGTTCAAGTATTTACCTCAAGTTCCACGGATTAAAACCTTTAACTAGAGCTTTGGAACTTTCTACTCACTTCTTACACTAACCGAACTCTCCTCACACTCTTGTTCTCTTTCTTTTCTTTTTTCCTTCTCTCTTGGCTCGGTTCCTATGGCAGAAAACTAGGGAATATAGGCTGCTTGTGTGTTGGCTAACAAAATAAAATGAGAGAACCTTCACCTATTTATAGGTGAAACACAAGTTTCTAAAATTGCCTACTAACCCCTAAAGATACAACCATTGCTCCTTAGTCCTTGGAAGAAACCAATTTGGTCTTGTCTTCTTGAGTGGTGGCCGGCCATCCTTGCTCCTTTCTTGCCAAGTAACCCAAGCTAGGGTGCTTACTCATGTGGCCTAGGAACCATGAGGTGTTCCTCCCTTAGTGTGGCCGGCCATAGGTGTGGTTTGATTCATGCACTTGCTAGCCTAGGGTGCATGATGTGTCATGTGTTTAAAGAGTTCAAGAAATCCATCTTTTGTAATTTTATTCTTTGATCCTTAAAACCACAATATTTTTCCCCTAGTCCCTATGTGTTGGCTGCCTCTCCTTACTCTACATTGCCAAGCAAGCTTAGCTAGAATGCTTGCTCATCAAGGCTACAAGCTTGAGGTGGCATTGCCTTGAGTGGTGGCCGGCCCTAGGGTGAGGTGTGCAAGCCTTGGCTTGCCAAGGGGGCTAGGCTAGGGAGTCTAGAGTGTTGGTTCATCAAGGCTAGGCCAAGAGGTGTTGCTTCCTCAAGTGGCCGGTCATGGTGTGGCCTTGGCAAAGCATGAGCTTGCCATGTGAGCAAGGCTAGTCCATGTGTTGCTTCCTTGTGGTGGCCGGCCTTGGTGCTTAGGTGTGCAAGCCTTGGCTTGCCAAGGAGCAAGGCTAGGAGGGTGGCTCATCCAAGCTACAAGCATGAGGTGTCTCTCCCTCATGTGGTCGGTTTTGGTGAAGCCAAGTGAGACATGTTTGCTAATTGAACCATAACTCAAATTTAACCAAGCAAATCAAAGTGCTTAGTTACTAAACTTAGGGCATGATTTGCCAACTTTTAATGACACTTAATTTCCTCTAATTTGCATAATGCTCTTTAAAAACTAGATCCCTTGCTCATAAATTTACATAATTACTGATAAGTCCACAATTTTTCCCAAAATTGCACTTTAGCCCCTAAAGGCAAAAATATTTACACTTTAGTCCCTATAGATTGGCCGACTTAATTAAGCCTTCTAAACTTCGATTTGTTGCTAAATCCTTCTTAAAAAGACTTCCTTAACTTTAAAAACTTCAAAATCATGAACTTTCTTAAATTTACAAATTGACCCCTAAACATAAAATATTTGCATTTTGGTCCCTGTAAGGTGACCAATCATGGCAATGACACTTGTCATCAGAGGTGTCATCATTAAAAGCTTTGTTTGGCTTATTTCCTGAATGCAGTCCATTTTCATATTAACGTAGATATTCATATACTGTTTTCAACTGATAACAGTATAATTTAACTGGACCGTCGTCCAAAACTTATCTGAACTGCACATAGGATTTTCTTAAAATTATAAACTACCACATAGAGTCATAATTCATAACTTACCCCCTTGTAACCAAAGGGTCTTAAACTAACATTATCGAATCTTTCAACAAGAGATTCAACTTCTTTTCTTAGAAACATACCATATATAACACATAAACATACATAACATAGCTGTGATTCTTAACAAAAGAAATCATAAGCTTAAAGAAAATTTGGGTCATTACATCCCGATCGCAAGTCAACTTTCGAGAACACCACTGCTCCCCTGAGTTCATCAAAAAGATCATCAATTCTAGGGAGAGGGTACTTGTTCTTGATCGTAATCCTATTGAACTCACGGTAATCGATGCACATTCACAGCGATCCATCCTTCTTTTTGACAAAAAAGACCGGTGCTCCCCATGGGGAGTGGCTTTGTTGGATTAATCCCTTATCCAATAGTTCTTGCAACTGCACTTGGAGTTCTCTAAGTTCAGCTGGTGCCATACGGTAAGGCGCTTTTAATATTGGTGCAGCTCCAGGCATCAATTCTATCTCAAAAGAAATTTCCCGCTTGGGAGGAAGTCCTGGTAATTCTTTTGGAAAGACATCTACATATTCTTCCCTGATAATGGGGACATCTTCCGGCTTTAACTCCACCTCTTTTTCTTTGTCTAACATGTTGGCTAAGTATCCCTGACATCCATTAGCTAACATTTTTCAGGCCTTCATTGCCGTAACTAACCTGGTTGATGAGCTTTGGGATTGGCTATAGAAGTTGAATTCCTCTTTGCCAAAAGGACTAAACATAACACAACGCTTTCGACAATCAATCTTAACGTTGTACTTACCTAAGAAATCTATTCCTAGGATAACATCGTAATCTTGGAGCTTAATCGCAATGAAATCTACATAAAGCTCTCTACCACAAATGATCACTGGTACATTTTGTATCCAATAGTCGGATAACAAAATTTCTCCTGACGGAAGGGAGGTTCTAAAGGGTTGCTTAAGCCCAACAATTTTTCTTCCTAATTTATGGGCAAACTCCATTGATATAAATGAATGAGTAGCCCCAGAATCAAATAGGACAATTGCATCATGTGTGGCGACAGCGATTTTACCTGTTACCACGTGAGAAGTTCCAGCTTCAACGTCCTCTTTTGTGTAGGCATATATCCTGGATTGTGGCTACGGAGCTTCTAGTCTTCCCTGAGCAATTGACGACTGTTCGATTTTTGCTTGCACCACATGTAACTGACTGTTGGAATTTTTGTTTGGGTACTGAGGGTTTTGGTTCTGGCTGTTCAGGGTACAATTCCTCGCATAGTGGCATTCATTGCCACAAAGGTAGCAGGCGTTTGTCCCCAATCTACATACCCCAAAATGCTTATTTCCACACTGGCCGCACACGGGATAATTGTTGTTGTCACTACCCCTATTGCCTCGATTGCTCTTCTTATGAGGGAAATTCCTCTGCTGGCCCTGGCTCATAACATTCCCCTTTCTTTTATTCTTCCCGAATTGTTTGGAATTCTGGGCAGAATTACTGGCCTGCCCTTTCGAATAAAACTCTTGGTTCTGCCTGGGCTGTGACTGCTTCACCACGACTTTTTCCTCTTTCTTGGCTTTGAAGATCTGAGCCCTTGCCTCCTTATCCTGGTTAATACTATACTCGACTCTTATTGCCCGACTGATACAGTCAGATACAAGGGTTAGATGGCTACTGCCAGCATTAACTTGCTTGGCAATGTTCGTTCGAAACATCTTCATAATTCTTCTTACTTTCTCGGTTTCGTTTGATACAAGTTCCGGAATAAGTGGGCTAGCTATTCAAATTTCTTGACAGCTTCTAGTACTGTCATCGATCCTTGCTTTAAACTATTGAATTCATCTTGTTGAGCGGCAAGGATTTCCTTGTTGTAATACATGGCTCTAAATTCGGTTACGAAATCCTGCCAACTCATGTTCGCCACATTCCTGTCCATCTAAACGATCATCCACCAATACCGTGCATCCTTTTTGAGTGCAAAAGAGGCACAAAGGACCTTCTCCTGCTCTGTAAGTCCCATAAAATCCAAAATCACTTGGATATCAATTAACCAGTTATCAGCTTCTATCGGGTTTGAGGGTCCTTCACATTCAGGCGTCTTCATTCGCCTAAAGCGCTCGTACAACAGGTCCTCCCTAACGAAGGGTGGGTTCGCATGTACCCCTACGGGTGCTAACGGAACTTCAACATTTTGAGGAACCCCTTGTTGACCCTCCGGTACCTGGGGAGCTACTAGGGGTACCGGGTTATCTTGGGGTGAAACTGCGTTAGCGTAAGGTATCTGATTTAAATGAGCTATCTGTTCTCGAAGCTGATTGGTTTCTTGCTGTTGTTCCAATAGTTGCCGTTGTAAAGTGGCTACAATATTCGCAAGATCAGGCTCTTGCGAGTTTTGGTTTAATTGTGTGCGTGGACGTACCATATTCTAATTTCTATTTGATCACAAGAAAAGATATCGTTATACTTCTAATATCTCTTTTTTCATTCATATCTTATCATATCATATCTTACAAACATCATGTCATATCATAACATCATCATATCATGTCATAGAGACATCATATTAGAGATCCATCGTGATCTCATCATATCATACCATAACTTTCTCATGAATCCATCATAAAATTTTCATACATGATACTTGATCATTACATCATAACATCATTATGTACATTTCATATCTAAACTTTGTCCTTTCGTACATTACAAAAATACATTTTTTTTCGGTAGTATTATATACATGTCTGATACATTGTACTTACTATACATACATGGTCAAAAATAAGATGGAAGTGTCTACCATTTTACCATCATCCATATATACAATCTGAAAGTCAAAAAGGTTAAAAGGTCAAACTTAAATCTAGACTATCTACATTGTCGTGACGTCGGAGGAAATGTCAAAGTCCACGTCCCAATCACCGTCATGAAATAAGATTTCCTCTGGGTCTTCCTCCTACTCCTCGAGATCTTCTAACTCTTCCTCAATGTCTCCCTCCTGCTCCTCCCATTCTTCTTGTTCTTCCTCAATATCTTCCTCATCATCACTCATGATGAAGATTATTAGAGGATCTTCAGGGTTGTCCTCTGGAGCAGCCAGTAAATTGGCAAGGTCCATATCAGCATCATCTGCATCGGCCTCCGCTTCCTGTGGAGGAATCTCCTGTACTAGAACGGCTGGGATAGGGTCCTCTGGCAAAATCAGACCTCCCTGAAACAATGGCTCCCCGATGCCCGCATCATCAACTGGCACGAGTAGACAGTCATCCTCTGGGGCAGCTGCACGTAATATATATGCTATTATCTCAGCCTCCATAATATCATCTATCATGTCCTCCGATGTCAACCCCATCATCGGTGCCGGAACAAAGTGTCAGATTTCAGGAGGTAACCCTTCCCTGAGAATATGTAATGCCTGCAACTCCGGGCTACCTATGTCTTGAGGAATATAGGAAAACATTGCGTCCTGAAACCTTCGGCAATAGTGGCTCATGGACTTATTTGGATATGCGCGCCCATCTGCAACATAACTAAGATATCGCCTTAGGTACATGTCATTGTATATCTCCGAGTCACGATAAGGCATGTTGGCCTCCTCGTCAGGTAAAGGCCCATAACGTGCGATAATTAGGGCACGGGAATCTGCCCATGATCCTCCTAGTATAGCCGGTTCCCCTAGGGTCAACCACCATAACCGAGCATCCCCCGCTAGACACCGGCTGGCTAACAAAACTTGGAGACGTGCTTCTATATGACATATTCGAAATATCGACTCCATATCATAGAGCCATCCTGCTAATGACACCGTTCTGCAAGTCCCATCGTAGATCAGGGGTTGCATCCCGTAAAACACCAAGGCAGCATCACGGTCCTCGTCCATTTGCCTCGGATCCATATCATACAATCTACCATATTATACTTACATAATAAGTATACATGCACAAAATTATTTCTTACTTACAATGACTGTGGTGCTGGAAAGCAGACTGTGAAACTGGAAGGTAGGAAACGCGCTCTGATACTAACTCTGTAACGACCCACCTAACGTAGGCCGTTACCATACATATCTTACATACTTACTTAACTTATTTAATAAAACGGAAATACGGAATTTTTTTTTTTTTTTACCACTTTGAAATCCAACTTGACCATGTACTTATATATATATATATATATAATACTTTCTTCATTGAGTATTGAAATATCAAACTTATTTTAACATATAACAAAGTATATTAATTAACAGATACAAATATCATATTACAAAACGCGTAGCGGTCTCCATCCTGAAGTTTCACAGATAGTCATGCCATGTCCCACAATCATAGGAAGCTTACCATCATATCAAGTATTGCCAATAGGAAGCTTACCTACAGCATAAACGTAAGTCATGAGCTTTCGCTCAGCAAGTACAACTTTCATTCCGTAAAAACATTTTGTAATAAAACAATGCATGAACCAATTATGCTTTCTTATGAATTCAATTATGCTTTCTTATGTTAGCATATTTTTGGGGCCCTTACATAACATAAGTGTATGTACCGTGGCACGCAGCCATGGAGTGGTTGGGGCGGCCAGTTCAATCCAACTCAAACCATGGACCAAACCTGACCTAGTGCAGGTCGGTATGACACAAGGCAACTTGCTTGCCATCATACTTGAAATCTTGCTTTAAAAATCTTAAAACTTCTTCTTGCCTTAATCATACTTGAAAAAACCTTTTCATACTTAAAAACTTGGATCTTATTCTTACCATGTGATTTATCATTAGTGAGCATGCTTTATGATGCCACAATAATAGAGCATACATCATATGCAACACATACATGAATGCATGAGCTTTGAAAACATGAAAAGCAGTAAAAATATTTTGCCTATGCTTTAGACGGAATTGTACTTACATGTTATGCTAGATTCTGAGTTTGTTGTTCCGACAGGTCACAACAACAAGTTACCTTCCTGTTTCAAAAAGGACGTAAGATAAGAATTATCATATCTTACTATAAACCATAACATTCAATGTTGGTATCCAAACCAACATTCATAAGTAACCCTAGATATAAGCCCCACATATTATAGTGGTATTCTATTTGGTTACTGTAAGTAACCATGGGTAAAAGGCCCAGTAAATATTGGTATCATTTCCGATTACTATATGTCTTACTATTTTTACCATATAACTTGGCCTAATTTATTTTATTTATTTCATTCCTTCACAAAACCCTATTTGATATTGTCTTACTTTTTTCTTTTAAAATTATTTATGAAGTTTTAACCTTTTAAACTGTTTTTATAAATTGTAATTTTCTGAAAACCATGTTTAAAAATAGTCCCGTAAATTTGGTTATCAGTGTAACGACCCTTCACGGACCGTTACAGTTGACTTCTTATTTAATCATTCATTTCTTATAAAATTGTCGAAAAGATTAAGCTTAAAATAAAAATCTTTATATAACGGAAAACTTTACTTAGATAATTTTAGAAAACTCTAAAAAAAATTTTTTTTAAACTATATCAAAATTATACTTCATAATTAATATAAGTATATATATATATATTTAAAACTCAACTCATGAAATAAAATTTAAGTCCTTATGAAACATCCAATCAAATAATAATAAATTAAAATCTCAAAACTTCATTTGAAATCAAAAATGTCCATCTTATGATCGTTCCTCCCGTTTTCCTATCACATATCGTCCCGCTTCCGCTCCAAGCTCCTCCAACACTATATCTTACCCTTTCCTTTATCTGCAACATGAATTAACTTATATAAGCAAGGGCTTAGTAAGACACTTAAATATCACAAATGTAAATAACATTTTTCTTTTATCATCATAAATATAAATATCATTTAAAAACTTTTTACTTTTAAAACCGTCATATATTGGGCCTGGCGTTGTACCTTCATAGCGCGCTAGTCACGGAAGGGTTGGGGTAGCAAATCCCAAACCAACGGTGACAAAAGTCCGCTCACCGGACAACATCATCATCATCATCATCAAGGGTGTACAATGTCATTTTAAAACATAAAAATACATATACATACCATATATATACTTTTCATCAAAACGTTTCATCAAAACGTCATCATAGGAGAAGTATTATTTAAGAACATCATAACATCATCATCAACATCAAAATATATACTTCTCAAATCTTTAATTCATGTTGCAGGTGAGAGTGTACTTACCTAAACGCCTTACTTAACCTTTTCAAATTTTCCAATGGTGACGCGCGATTGAGGTCTCGGGTGCTCGCCTTTAGAACCGTTCATGTCATAAATAATATATGTAATAAAATCAACAAAAGCTCATAATAATACATCAAACACATCCATCATATCATAGCAGCGCCTAAAAGGCCTATTTCATCATTTAGTTACATCAAAACACAAAAATTGAACAATTTCATGAAATTTCAAATCTTGATAGAATCTGCCAGTCAGACCTTTGTCCCTTCAAAAATTCATAAAAATTCATATAGAGCTCCAATTGATCTGAAACTAATTTTAAATGAAATTATACATCCATATCTTTCTAATGGTACCTAATTTGTAAAAAATGAAGACCGTTTGGACTCTCAAAAATAGTTTTGAATTTGATTTCTAAACTTTTACCGAAACTGGCAGCCGGACCTCTGCTCATTTGAAAAATCACAAAAATTCAAATATATCTCCAAATAACCTAAAACTGATTCCAAATCAAAATAGACATCCATAATTTTCTATCAATATCAAATTTATTAAAAACAAAGACTTTTTATGTCCTTAAAAACAGTTTTGAAAACGCACCACTAAATTATATAAAATCTGGCAGCCGGACCTCTGGCTCTTTGAAAAATCATAAAAATTCACATATATCTCCAAACGATATGAAACCAATTTTAAATGAAAATAGACATGCAGGGCTTTCCAAAAATACTAAATTTGTATAAAATGGAGACTGTTTGGATCCTTAAAAGTAGTTTCAAAACTTATCATAAAATCTGGAAATCCCAGTAACAGTGGTCAAATCCGAAAATCATTAAAAGTATAAAAAAAAATATCATCACAATGTATATGATTCATACACACACACACCCCCACAAAACAGCCCTAAGATATGTTTCTAACACATAAAATTATTCAATCATCATATCAATGAAATCATACATCAAGAAATCAAAAACCCTAATTTCGCCTTATTCACAAAATCAACATTATCGCCATCCTTCGATCATCATTCGATAAATATTTCTCATCTTCTTTTCAAACTCACATAAAGACACTCATCAAGAAAATCATCCAATCCCTCAAAGAATCCCAAACTAAAATAAATAACAAAATCATTCTCATCATTAAACAATACCGAAACTTACCTTGAAATCCTTTGATTTTCGGTTTGGAAGAATTTAGAGGTTTGGTGGATTCTCTTCTTCTTTTTTTTTTTTTTCCTCTGTGTTTGTGCGTGTGAGGAAACGAGAGAGAGCAGACAAAGATAATTAGAATGAAAGGGAAAGGGAGACTATGGTGCAAAGAGTGAGCGTTGAAGAAAAAGGGTGTGGACTTTGTGGATTTCAATTGGAAGTCAATTGAATGCTAATTGGCTGTCAAAAACTTATTTTGGGTAGGAAAATTGTCAGATAAAAGAGGGAATTGAATGGGAATAAGAGGAGTTTTCCTTTTTTTTTTTTTTTTTTTTTTTTTTTTCCTTCCTTCGGTTGCAATTACTTTCCCCTTATACCGTGCATACCACATATAACACACACATATACATGCATATAATTTTATATATAATTGACTAATCAAATAACTTAATATATATATATGTTATATATATAAAGACATATATATACAGTACAACCTTTATATATATATAAAATAAAATATACTTACATATAGTATATACATATAAACATATTTATATCCATTTATATAACATATCATTTTATATATACTAAAAAAATTATCACATGAATTCATCAAATCATCATAAGAAAATTTTATCATTTTGGCATGAACTTTGTTCTAGTACATCGAGTCCTCATCGCGTCACCTGAAAAATAACTCAACAAAATATTAGAATTAAGAAATTTCTATCTCATCACATTATCTATGTTAATTCTAATGCTAATTTTCTAATGTTATAGTTAGATAGTATTTGGGGCGTTACAATCAGTGCATGTGCAGGAATTTCCTGTTCATGCACTATTTTGAAAATCCTGTACAGGAATTTCCTGTACCCTGCACAGTTTGAAAATCTAGTTTTTTTTTTTCTTAAAATATGTTTTGAATTAGAAAAAGTTTTCTTCATGAAAGTTGTAAACCTCGAAGAATCCTATAACTTTCTTTTTTTTTACCCAAAACTTGGTTCTACCTTTAACCTATCTGTTTTCCTTTTTGAAATCTCCTGGCCGTGCACAGGATCTGGGCCGACCAAGTTCGGAAATTTGAAAAAATGGAAGCCTTTGGAGCTTATTTTTTAAAATATGTCCATGTTGTCCCCTAGGGTTTTTAATTTCCTACAACTTTTCAGTTTTGACTTTATACAGATTCGGCCTCTAAAGGCCTCAAAATTACGTTTCCAGATCACAGTCCCATTTGATCCGAAAATTGACAGTTTTGTTTTTTATTGGTTTTTACGTAAAAATTCGCACACCCTACCTCAAACGGTCACAACCGTGAGCCTACATCAATTCATGCAGCGCGTTATGTACATTCCTATCATCCATACACTTGATCATCTTACTTAAAACCCAAATAGGTAATCCTTACTTGTCTTACCAAAGTAGGGTTTTAGGTTAGTTTCTTAACCCTTCATTCATCATACACCAACATCATCATCATCATTCATACAATACTTCTTCTTAAGCATGTGGGGACATATCACAAACACAAGATAGGCATACAAAAATTCCACATTCTTTTAAAGCATAAAATCAAATGTATGCTTAAACTTATAAATCAAGACCATCTAAACCTAAATCAAGCACATACTAAGCATATAAAACTATTGCATGAAAAATAAAGAGGGTGAGCTTATGCTCTTACAAACCCAAGCTTAAAATACATTTAAATCCTTGATCAAAACTTAATAGAAGGCTTAGGGTTTAAAAGGATTACCTCTAGATCTTGAAGGGTGGATCTACACCTTAGATTGAGAAAATTTCTTCCTCACTTCACTCACACACAACCAGCCACTTCCTCTTCTCTCTCTTTTTTTTTTTTTTTTTTTTTCCGGCTCCTAAGGGTGAGAGGGGAGAGTTGAGAATGAACTAAAATTTTTGGGGTTCAACTAGATGGTTCACCACAGCCCCATCACCATCTATTTATAGGTGGAAATTAATTAAATTTCTAGAATTATTTTTATTCCTAAAATTACATATTGGTCCCCAAAAGTAAAATATTTGCTCTTTGCTCCATTGAGGTGGCCAGCCATGATGGGGTCCTTGTAGGCCAAGGAAGTTCTTCATCATTATCCACCTATTTATTTCCAAATTTTCCTAAAAATCCCAAAATTCACATATTTATCCATGATGAGGCGTCCTCCCATTAGGGCTCTGTTTGGCCTTTCCTCCTAATATGCAATCCATTTTCATACTAATGCAGATATTACAAATATTGTTTTTAACTAATAACAGTACAGTTGTATTGGACTGCTGTCTAGAATTTATTTGCACTTAACTAGACTGCGTGTAGGTTTTTCTTAGGACTTGAAGCCACTTAGTCCTTATTGCTCTAAATATTGTGCTTGATTTTTCTAAAGTGGTCCCGTACCTTATTCTCGCTTTTTCATCCGTAATGACGGTTTTTCACAGTATAATTTTCATACTGCTTATTATACTACAGTACCGTCTTAATCATATCCTAGATCATCCTGGTCAAACGTTGACCGGAATAAAATCATAAACCCTAATTCTGCCTCTTTCATTAAAATGTCTCATACTTGTCTAAGTAAACTATTATTGAGTCTTATAATATTATAAGAACTCAGATATATCCTGATAAAATCAGATCAGGTTTTTCATACAAATATTCATATTCCTTAAAGAGAAAATCATGAATCAGTACAAAGGGTGGCTATTACAATTACAATATTCATGTTTTCAAATAGCGCGTAATAATCGTTCTACCAATAACATATTCATTAAATAATAAATCGGTCTCCAAACTGACTGCCATTTTCAGTCATAGAATTGTTACTATATTCTTAAGTAACTTTGGTCTATTTTTATTTCCTTTTCTCAAAACTACCTTATTTTCTTAGAAAATACATTAGCTCCATAAATCAAGTATTTCTTGATTTAATACTTGAGATTGCCTTAAAATTCACTTATGAATTTCAAATGGATTTAAATCTCTTTGAAACTATTTTCGTAAAACCATAGTTACTTTTTAAAAAGAGTCATAAAATCTTGAAAACTTAAAACAACCTTTTTAAATTGTAAGTATGTGTACAGGAATTTCTACTTCCATGCCCAGTTTTGAAAATTCAGTTTTATCTATAAATTCGTTTAGAATTTGGAAAATTTTTCTGCATAGAAGTTGTAGATCTCATCGAAACCTACAACGTATGTGTCTTGTCCAAAATCTGTCTTTAACTTGCCTGTTTTTGTCCTTGAAGAATTCTGGCTGTGTATAGTACCTAGACCAACCAATTTGAAAACTGATAAAAAAAAAAAAAAGAGGTCTTTGGAGCCCTTTTTTCAAAAACTGTCCATGTAGTCCCCCTAGGATTTTCTGTATTCTACAACTTTACAGTTTTAACTTTGTTCAACTTCAGCCTCTAATGGGCTCAAAATTGAGTTTCCAGAAAATTGTCCAATTTATTTTCGAAAATTGGCAGTTTGTATTTTGTTGGTTCTTGTTTAAAAATCCGCACACTCTACCTCAAATGGTCAAGGCCGTGAGCCTAAATCATCATGCAGCACGTCAGATTCGTTCTTAAAATTCAACCATTCACTTATCTTATGTACTTGAAAAACACAATATTGATAACTTACTAATTTACCAAATTGTCTCTTTAGGTTGATTTCTTAACCAACAACATACATAAGATCTTCATACTTAAACATATGAGAGCATAATCACATGCACAAAATCTTAAAACTCATCATAGAGTATAAAATCAAACTCATGCTTAGAGCTAGCAAAACCAGATAACCCAAGGATAATTCAAGCAAAAATCAAACATTAAAAGCTATAATATAGGAAAATAAGAGAACACGAGCTTATGCTCTTACATCCCATAACTTGAAATACACTTAAACTCCTCAAACCAAAACTAATTAAAGTCTTAGTTAGGGGATCAAGAATATACCTCTAGAGCTTGAAAGAGTTTATTCTAGTCCTTGGATAAGAGAATACTTGCTCTACCTCTCCACACTATAACCGGCCACACTTGTTCTTCTAACTCTCTCTCTCTCTCTCTCTTTTTTTGTTTTTGTTTTTTTTGTTTTTTTTTTTCTTCTAAGGGCTAGAGAGGAAAATGAGAAGAGAACTAAAAGATGAGAAGCTAACTAAATGCTCCAAATTCTCACCACCTACCCCTATTTATATGTGGAATTTCCAAAATTTTCCACAATTAATTTTTTTTCTTCAACTTTCTTTGAATCACAAATTTGGCCTTAAAACACAAAATTTTGCCTTCCAAGTCCCCATTATTGCCAGCCATGTGGAGGCTTAAACCAAAAAAAATATTTTCATACTTATCTTTTTTATTCATTCCTTAAAATCAATAAATCCCAAAATTACATAATTATCTATAATTACTTGGTCTCCAAGTAATGTCATGTTTGGCATTACCTCCTAATACGCACTCCATTTTCTTAAAAATCCAGATAGTACAAATATTGTTATAACTATCAACAGTCCAGTAATACTGAACTGTAGTTCAGAATTTGTCTGCACATAACTGGACCGCGTTTAGGTTTTTCTTAGGACTTGAAGCCACTTAGTATTTATTACTCCAAATATTATTCTTTATTATTCTAGAGTGATCCTAATCCTTATACTCAATTCCACATTCGTAATGACGGTCGGCCACTGTAAAATTTCAATACTGCTTATTATACTGCAGTAACATCTTAATCATGTCATAAATTATCTTGGTCATTCATTGGCTAGAACAAAACCTTAAATCATGATTCTACCTTTTTCACCATAAGGCATCATACTTGATTTGATAAATCGTCATCGAGTCTTATAATACTATAAGAACCCAAACATATTCTGATAATTAGATCATGAACTTCACATTGACATACATAGTTCAGTCTTAGATTTCCTTTGTATCTAAGGAAATCGCGAGTCCATAAAAAAGTTTGGTTAGTATAGTATTTTCGTAAACTATAACATAATAGTAAAGTATGGCATAGTTGAAATTATGATATTATTGTAAACGAGGCATTATTGTAAAAGACGGCATAATCGAAAAGTGTGTCATAGTTGTAAAGAGTGTAGCATATAGATCATGGCATATTGGTAAACACATGACATATACATAAACATGGCATATCATGTAAATCATGGCGTACATGTAAACATGCCATACTTGAAAATAATATTTACTATTTTTCATATTGTAGGTGAAGTTTGTACTTACAAGCTATCCTACGCTCTGTCCTAGCATACCAAAAGGCAAAGCAACAGGTTATATTTCTGTTTCCAAACAAAGTATAAGAATTACTCTGCATTACTAATTAACAAACCATAACTTAAAATATCTATTATAACATATTAGTTAAATAATTAATCGGTCTCCAAACCGATTAATTATCTTCTTAGCTACTATAACTCAAGTCATAGAATTGTTACTATATTTTTAAGTAACTTTTGGTGTAAAAAAAGGATCGAATAAGTTGCCCTTTTATTTAAAACTTAACTTGAGTTTTAACAACTTCGGCCTATATATTTTTGCTCTAGGTCGAAAACCATCGGCTTGATTAATTTTCATAAGAGTTCTTCACATTTTATTGCCTTTGCTCAAAAATGCCTTGTTTACTTAGAAAATATCTTAACTTCATAAATTAAGCATTTCTTGATACAATACTTGAAATTGTATTTTATAATAAATAGTATGTATTTAAGGCTTAAAAAATCACTTGTGAAATTCAAATGAATTTAAACGTCTTTGAAACTATTTTCGTAAAACCATAGTCCCTTTTTAGAGGGGTCACAAAACCTTAAAAACTGGTTTCAAAACATTCTTTCAATTTGATTGAATGTATGGGTGCATGAATTTCCTCTTTTATGTACAATTTTGAAAATTCAGTTGTTATAATTGGTTTATAATTTGGAAAATTTTTCTTCACAGAAGTTATAGATCTTATCGAAATCTACAACTTTTGTGCTTTGCTTGAAGCTTAAATCTGACTTTAGCTTACCCGATTTGCCCCTTGAAAGTTTCTGGCCGTGTACAGTTTTTGAACTAACTAGTTTTGGAAACTGATAAAAATGGAGGCCTTTGGAGCATTTTTTTTTCAAAAACTATTCATGCTACCCCCTAGGATTTTCCATGTTATACAACTTTACAGTTATAACTTTATTCAAATTCGGCCTCTAAGAGGCTCAAAATTGAGTTATCAAAAAACTGTCCAAATTATTCCGAAAACTGGCAGTTTATTTTTTTGTTGGTTCTATTTTAAAAACGCATACACACTACCTCAAATGGTCGAAACCATGAGCCTAAGTCTTCATGCAGCGTGTCTGGTTCATTCTTAAAATTTAACCATTCACTTGTCTATTTACTTGACGAACACAATATTGATACCTTACTAATTTACCAAATTGTGTTTTTATGTTGATCTCTTAGCCAACATGCATATAATCACCACACTTGAACATATAATGGCATAATCACATGCACATAATCTTCAAAACTCATCTTAAAGCATAAAAATTAAACCTAAGCTTAGAGCTAGCAAATCAAGTTAATCAAAGCATAAATCAAGCATTAGAGGCTATAAAATAGGAAGAGGTGGGTTCCACAAAACCAAAACTAATTAAAGTTTAAGTTAAGGGATCAAGAAATATATCTCTACAGCTTGAAAGAGGTGGGTTCTAGGCCTTGGATGAGAGAAAAATCATTGTCCTCATTCTCCAACAAAAAATCCAGTCACCAAGACCCTTGTTCTTCTATCTCTCTCTTTTATTTTTTTTTTTTTCTTTTTTTTTCTAAGAGCTAGACAGGAAAAGAAGAGAAGATAACAAAAATGGCCAAATTCTCCACTACTTACACCTATTTATAGGTGAAATTTTCAAATTTTCCCAAAATCAATTTTTTTTTATCAACTCACCTTGGTTTACATAATTGGCCTTAATACACAATTTTTTTTACTTTCTTGTCCCTCAAATGGCCGGCCATGTGGAGTGTTGGAGCTCAAAAAAAAAAAAAAATCCACTCATGCTTATCTTTTTAATTCTTTCCATAAAAACAATAAATCCAAAAATTTGTGTGATTATCTTCAATTACTTAGCCTCCAAATAATGTCATGTTTGGCCTTACCTCCTAATACGCATTCATATTTCTTATTAATCTAGAAAGTACAAATACTGTTTTAACTACCAACAATCTGATGATGTTGAACTGCAGTCCAGAATTTATCAACACATAACTAGACTGCATATAGGCTTTTCTAAGGACTTGAAATCACCTAGTTTTTATTGCTCCAAATATTATTCCGAATTATTCTCTATGTTCCTAATCCTTATTCTTAATTATGCATCCTTAAGATGGTCGGTCATAGAATAATTTCACTACTGATTATTAAATTGCAGTATCATCTTAACCATGTTATAAGCTGTCCTGGTCATTCATTGACCAGAGCAACACTATGATTCATGATTTTTTCTTTTCACCATAAGGCCTATTACCTGATTTGATGAACTGTCATTGAGTCTTATAGCATCATAAGAACTCAAACATATTTTGATAATCAGATTATGAATTTCACATAGTACATATTTAAATTTCCTTTATATCTAAGGAACTCACGAGTCCGTCAAAAAGTTTGGTTATTACAGTCGCACTGAATTACCAACTCCATACAGGCTTCATTTTGCTGCACGATTTTAAATTGGTTTTAATTATTTTTTCCAACTTAAATTCGTAATTGACTGCAATTACTCCATGGAGGTTAATGTTGCTAACCTTTAAGCCTCAGAAAATGTTTCTAATTAATAGGAATAAAACCATGATTAATTCCAAGAGCATGAAAACGTTTGTGACAACTTGTAACAGCCAAAATGTTTGGCTTCTAGCAAGTTAAAGCCATTGCAAGTGGCTGAAACTTTTGGCTTCCAACAAGTTAAGCCATTGTAAATGGCTAAACCGTTTTATTCCTCACATGAATGCCTATAAATTGGCATCCATTCTTAGTCCAAAAGATAAAACATGAAAATACAAAGTTTTCTTTTCCTTTCTTAGTGATCTGAGTCTAGGTGTCTTAAGTGATAGAGTTCGGGCATTTTTCAAGTTCGTCGGAGGCTGTAACATGATTGTGAACCGTTGTATGCTAGAAAGCAGACGCCGATTGATCCTCGAAACCCGACAGAGAGGAGGCGAATTTGTTTTAAGAAAACCATGTGATACACAGACCTCAGTGTTCATCTACAATTTTGAACTTCGTTTTCATGTATATTTATAAAATTTTGCTGCTAACAGATTTCATAATTATTTAATTTTTGTTCGTTGTCTTTTTCTTTATATTTTGCTAACAAAATTTAAATAAACATTCCCTCAACAATCAGCAGAGTGTACATTCTACAAAGGCCTCGAATCACCTTGCAACATTAGAGTTTTACTATCCCATTCATGTTTGTTAAAAACACACGCCAGAGGAGAAGGGAAAGAAAACAACTCCCGTAACACTTTCCCTATTCCTAGTACAACTGTGGAACTTCGCCAAGCTGTTTCCATTTAAAAATATCGGGATCAGCTCGAGTTCTATTGCCAAACTCAGTTACGTAAAAACCCAATACCCCACATGACTGTACACAAGAACCAATCCTCTTCAAGTATCACTACCCAAAAAAATAAACAAAAACAAAAACTGCCCTAATGGAATCGTACCAACCACACTTGTAATGCCGTAATAGAACAGCACCGACTTGGCTTAACTAGTGTACCCCGTTGCAAATGCTGTAAATACCCTCTAGTGTTCCATTCGATGCCTTCGTTGCAGTTCCATTTTGGTATATTATGGTTGCTGGGGTATCAATGGTGCCTGCTGCCATTGGGATAATCCTTTTGTTCTCATATCCTTGTAAGAGGAGACTGTCCAACTGCCCGCATGCCGCTGCTATAAGCCCTGTTTCACAAGTCACAATCACAACATTTTTTATATAACTCCCATGCATATCTTAATACTCCTAAAACTTTAAAACAACAACAAGAACTTTCATGGAAAAAATTTTCTTTTTTTTTTTTTTTGAGTGAGGAAGAGCAGGTGCCTGAGAATAAAGCAGAAGGTTTCCCCGGTCTTGATTTAAATTCAGGATGAAATTGTGCGCCGATGTAGTATGGATGATTCCTTAGCTCTACAATCTGTCGCACCAAAACTTTGAAACTCAGATTGATGAGTCATTAGACACACAAATCAAGTGTATTAGTCCTACGAGTTTAAAGTTCCAACCTCCATGCGTCGACCTGTTATATCTTTCCCTGTGAAAGAGAGACCAGCCCTTTCAAGGCGTCCTACCATTTCCGGATTCACCTGCAGTGCAACATTTTTATTCCACTTGCCAAAAAATATCAATTTCTTAAACCAGAGATAACTACTTGCATCTTTATCCACCATACCTCGTATCTGTGTCGGTGTCTCTCATCAACGAAGTTTCTATTCCCGTATCTAAAGCAACACAAAATGCACATCATTAACACTTTAGTTATAACTAATACCTACTAATTGATCCGTGTACTTCTCTAATTGCTTTCTACCTTAGCATTTTAAGGTACCCCAATGATTCACACTATATAAACAAAAAGCATTAAGGTACATATGCATGCAATGCATACAATTTTTTTTTAATTCAAGTAATTACAATTTAGCTGATTTGCAGTCCATAGCCTGAAATAAGGTTCTCCTTGATCCAAGACGCATGGTGCCACCCATATGTGTTTTTGAGCCCTGCTTAAGTGGCAAAAAGATCAGATACGGGGAATTGCAGAGGACGTATTTTTAAACCACAAATATCCATAGAACTCAAAACACGTGAAATAAAATCTAGACCTCAGGCATAAAGACAACACATGGATTCTTTGTTTGAGGATCGAATTCAGTGCTGTTAGCATCTTTCAGACCAAGAACAGATCGCGCAAACTCAATCACTGATATCTGCATTCCAAGGCAAATTCCGAGGTAGGGAATTCGGTTCTCTCGTGCATACTTCGCTGCTAGAATCTTTCCTTGCACACCTCTGTCACCAAACCCTCCAGGAACAAGAACACCGTCAGCACCCTGAGAGGATAATACAGGCTAGTCAGAAGGCTGGCAGAGATGAAACAAACTGAGAACGAATCCATTAGAGTTATATCAAAATCACAATTGTTTGATGCAAAAAAACCAAGGCCAATGAAGGCAAAGAAAACACAAACCTTTAACAACTTCCATGCAGCCTTGTAAGCATCAGGATTCTGCTAAGATGATCTCTTTTTTGTCAAGTTGCGAAACAAGGCAGAAGATAAAAATCTAAACAAAGTGAGAATTGACAATTATTAACCTCTTTTTCTGTTGCATTTTCTAAGTCACCAGCTGCAATCCAGTCCACATAAAGCTTCTTACGTTGGGAAACAGATGCATGCAAAAGAGCCTGCAAAAAATGTTATGGAATCATATCCTATAACTCGTTGTAGTTTCTGCTCTCGAGTTATACACATGCTGAAAAACATCATGGAAATAAGTCCGCAAACTATACTTATATCAAATGCATACTAGATGTACTATAGTAACAAAACTTACTTAGCAACAACTTTGATTAGCCTATTAAGTGTCTGTTTGCAAACCTTCTATTTACAGAGAACTTCATAGTCACTTTGGAATTTTGTCAATACAGTTCTCCCACGATAAATATTGAGGTAGGCAAACACTTTTTGAGAAACATAACTTTCTAGTAACTAAAACAGCTCTTTAGGGAACTATCTAGGGAAAAGGATTTGCCACACAAAGAGGAGTGGATCACTCTACCTTCAGGACAGAGAGGTAGGAATCTGACAGGCCTGTATACTTCCCAACCATGGCGATACGGACCTGTTGATTGAAGAGATAAAATGATATTTCTGACAAGCAGAAGGGGAAAAAAAAAAAGTATATTTTACTTGGAAGATGAGACCTACCGGCTCATGCAGCGCATCAGCAAGTTCAGTCCTAGAAGTCCATTCCTCCAAGTCAGGCTCCCTAGCCATGCTGCAGATTATCAAACATTATTTTGTGAGGACGCTAGAGAATGAAAGGGTGATGTCAATTAATTGCCAATATTGCAGGTTAGGAGTGGCTAAAAAAGAGAAACTGAGGGGGAATAAGCTCTTTACACAAACCTTTGAAGGTTAAGAACCTTGGATATTGCTTGATGAGCCTTCTGATCCTAATCGACAAGAAGAAAACAAAGCAATCATTTGCACATAAATAATAATTGCAAGAATTAGTATGAGAGTGCAAAAGGTGTTGGGGAAAAAATTACCCTTAAGAGCAAAGGAATGTGCCATATGTTGGGAACATCATACAGAGTGATAATATTCTCTCTCTGAAAAATAGCAAGTTCAATTTAACTAAATTATTCCAACACAGTAGACATGGTAAATATTGTAATTTGCAGGACCCATTTTTCTTTACGATCACTTACCGGGACATGGCAAAACTGAGATAGCTTCGCCGTAACATTCTCGTCAAGTGCCTGCAAGTATAGAACCTTTAGCAAACACGATAAAGTAAATGTCCTTGTGTATTAAGCGTGCTCGAAGTGTGTATATCTGTGTCGGTGAGAGAGAGAGAGAGAGAGAGATATAAATATATAAGGTTGGAGGATAACCATTGTGCTGCGACAAGCAAGAAGATGTGGGGTCAAACCGAGAGATCTGAGTCCACGTACACTGTGTTGGGTTGGTTTTGTTTTCTGAACGCGGCAAACATGAGATTACAACAATGACCAACCAAATAACATGACATTACAACAAAGGACATGGGGGTTCAATCATCTTCTCGTGACATATGTGAAAACAAGAATTCCTCCCAAAAAAAAAAAAAAAAAATATATATATATATATATATAGACACACACACATAGATATACCTGTTCACCAACGACATTCAGAACCGGCACAAGGCTGACATGAATCAAGCAGAAGTTGCCAGCTCCTAGAAAGAAATTCAAGCAATTAAATGGTTTGATTAAAAAAATAAAATAAAAATACGGTGGATTTAACGCACTTGTGTTGTGTCACGTGGAGTTGATCAATATATATATCTGCTTACCTACACGGTATGAAAATTGTCCTAATGCCTCAATGAATGGCATGGATTCAATGTCGCCTGCATCCAAAAATAAAACAGTTAGAAACCATAAATAAACAAATGAGAAACTACCCGGGGTTCCACAAATAAGGGCATAATTTTATTGGTGTTATGTGTACCTATAGTTCCACCGAGTTCTATCACACAAACATCAGCTGGACCAGACTTTCCGTCGACCGGTATTTGTGCAGCACGCTCAATCCACTCTTGAATGGCATCTGTGATGTGAGGAACAACCTATCACCCAGACACCCACAAAAAAAAAAAACAAAAAAAAAAAAAAAAAAGACCATTAGAAGGAAAGGTGGGAGAGTATTTGTGTAAGTAGAAAGAATAGGAAACAAAGCTTCTATTTAGAATTAGAGTGATCTGATCTGATCTGATATTCTGAGGTGAGGTGAGCAAGAATCAGAGAAAAACCTGCACAGTCTTTCCCAGATAGTCTCCCTTTCTCTCCCTATCAATAACGGACTGCAACAAAGGCATTAAAAATTAAACAAATTTGGTTTAAAATAAAAAAATAAAAAAGAGAGAGAGAGAGAGAGAGAGAGAGAGTGCGTTGATTCGCAGGTAGCTATATGATATGCAAGAGAGAGAGAAATAAGAAAAGTGTAATTAAGTGTAAAAGCCAAGACATGCCTGGTAAATCTTTCCAGTAGTGATGTTATTATCACGAGTCAGCTTTATATCTAGAAATCGCTCATAGTTCCCAAGGTCCAGGTCCACCTTAACACATTAAAATTAAAAAAAAAAAAATTTATATCATTATTTGCTGGTTTCTTTGAAACTCCCTTCAATTAGACTTTTGTATATAGCTTAACAAAGCATAAGCCACAAATATATCCATATCTATGTGTATATATAGTTCGTAGATAGCAATAAATACATGATTTTCCAGACTAACAGTGATTATTGAGAGGGGAGGGGAACTTGGAATTGAAGAACAACCCGACAATTCCCCGCATAAAAAAGGAGGGACAAAATCAAATTAATTTCTTCATTTTTCATAAACTGACAGTCAAAAATCTCGACCAAAAACAAAAAGATTGTCCACCCAAAATTAATAATTAAAAAAAAAAATCCAGAGAGAGATTGTGAGGTCTAGGTAGTGAGTAAAACGAGTAGTAGTACCTCACCGCCGTCATCCAATACAAACACTTCGCCATGCTCGAAAGGGGACATAGTTCCGGCATCCGTGTTTAAGTAAGGATCTGAATTCAAAAACTAGTATTATTTTTGTTTAAAATAAAATGTAAAAATAAAAAATAAAAACCAAATCCTATTTTCGTTAAACATTAAAGCATTATTTATCCGATAATAGTATAATGGTAATATAAAATCAGTCATTTTTTTTTTCAACTCAAAAACAATTTAGAGTTTTTGTGCAGCTAAAAGCAAATGACAGTAATTAAATAATTCCATTACTTTAGTAGAAAGAGAAACACAAAAAGTGCATATAATACTTTCATGTTTCTCTATTTTTTTTTTTTTTCTTTTTTCAATCTATATATATATATATATATATATATAAACATTGAGAAGAAGGAAGGAAGGAAAGGGGAGACCAATTTTGATGGAAGTAACGCGAAGACCACAAGCCTTGAGAAGAAGGCCAATGCTACTGGCTGTCACTCCTTTGCCCAGTCCGCTCACCACTCCTCCCGTCACCAACACGTACTTCATTCTTTTCTTTTCTTTTCTTTACCACGAAAAAAAAAAAAAAAAAAAAAAAAACCAACAACAACATATCTCAATCGACGTTTTCTGCCTTAAAAAAATAAATTAAAAAAAAAAAAAAAAAAAAAAGAGGAGAGACATAAACCTTGTTTTTTGGCTCTTGATTTCGAGATTTGTGTAGCTTTTTTCAGGATATAATATCGTTGTTAGAACTAAAAAAGAGAGAAGGAAGAGGGGTAAGGACGTTAACTGGTCTCCCTTCTTAATTGTCTCTCCTAAAAGTCAGAGAAAGAGGTGCGCAAAAAAGATCATGAGAAATAAACCAGGAACCATATATTTCTTTCTTTCTTTATTTCTTTCACAGACTGTTAATAGAGGACAGGAGGAACGAAAGAAGAGAGTGGGAAGGGTAAGAATGAGAAAAAAATAATAAAAATAAAAATATCAAAAAGGAAAAAAGAGAGCAATGCCAATTGCAAATGCAAAAAGCAAAAGAAAGGAGGAAAGGCAAAATGCGTTCAAGTGAGATTTTGCAGAGCCCATCGCGCGGCTTTTATAATACGATATCCCTGTGATAGTCCCCCCCCCCCCCCCCCCCCCCCCCCCCCCCCCCGGCGTTACAATTTAATTTCCACCGTGAAAATGTATTTTTGGGGAAAAAAATTTAAAAAAAATTATGTGATATAAAAAAATAATATAAAATTTTAAAATGTGTTAAAAAAAAATGTAAAATGGATCTTGTCTTGTTCATCTCATCGTTATGAGTATTTTGACATAAAAATCATCTCATTCCGATTTAAAATGAAAAAATTATAAACTTTTAAAATTTAAATTTTTTAAAAATAAAAATAAAAAGGAAAATTTAATATAAACTCCAGATAGAGTTTTATAATCTAGACGGCATCCCAAACATGATGTTATTCTTTTATTTTCTTTTTTTTTTAGGAATTCTTATTTGATTTTTTAAATAAATATTACTATTTATGAGTGAAAAAGTGATATTTTTCTTTTCTTTTTTCGGAGAAAGATACGAAAATGAAAATATAACTGATAATATATATAAAAAAAAATTAAATAGATTAGTTAATTTTCCTGTAACAATTTAATTTCCACCGTGAAAATGTATTTTTGGGAAAAAAAATTTTAAAAAGTTATGTGATATTAAAAAATAATATAAAATTTTGAAATGTATTCAGAAAAATATGTAAAATGGATCTTGACTTGTTCCACTTATCGTTACGAGTATTTTGACATAAAAATCATCTCATTCTGATTTGAAATGAAAAAGTTATAAACTTTTAAAATTTGAATTAAAAAAAAAAGGAAAGTTTAATATAAACTCCATATAGAGTTTTATTATCTTCAGACGGCGTCCCAAACAGGATGTTATTCTTTTATTTTCTTTTATTTAGGAATTCTTATTTGATTTTTAAAATAAATATTACTATTTATGAGTGAAAAAGTGATATTTTTCTTTTCTTTTTTCAGAGAAAGATACGAAAATGAAAATAGAATTGATAATATATATAAAAAAAAATTAAATGGATAAGTTTTACTTGCATATATGGGGGCATTGGGCCACAGGCATTGGCCCCTCCAACGGAAGTAGTTTTTGTTGTCTGTCTCTCTATTAGACCATAGTCCAAAGACATACATACCCACCCAGAGTCATAAGCCATTTCCACCTGCTCTGCTTCCATCTTACATTACACTCTCCTTTCTTTTCTCCCCTCTCTTCCCCAAACCCCACACACCACCCCCCCCCCCCCCCCCCCCCCCCCCCACAATTTATTGCCATTTATACTTATTAACTTCACGATCATTTTCTTCCTCCTTTGATTAAAAAAAAAAAGGACAATTCTATCATGAGATTTCTTTTTTTTACCCTATCAATTGGGTAAAAATTTTTGACCTTCCCCTCATCGATGATCAATATTAAAGAGATACACTAAAAAAACATACCATCTATTACACCTGATTTTATTCTACAAAACATTTGAAAAAATTAAATTAAAAAAAAAAAACCAGGCCACCATTCCTCGCCCTCCTCCGTGGACAACGGCGAGAACGACTTGCCCATTGTCGCGCCGGTAGGGGGCGAGCGCGACCCAACATGGATCCGGTGAAAACCAACACTCTTCTCTTCGTGTGGCTCGTGGACCTTTCGATCAGCCATTGCTAGTCGAAGAACCTCCGCGACGACGGCGATGGTGGTGTTTCGGTTGCAGACGAGGAGATCCGATGCAAGGAAGGACCTTCTTCTCTGGTGACGAGAACGGGAGGGCATGGTAGCGGCGGAGTGCTCAGATCCGGCGAGGAGATTTCCGGCTCCGCTAGATCTGCGATTGCGAGCTTGTCGCGATCTGGGTGGGGGTCAGCAGTGGTTGCCGGCGTTTTGCAGCCCCAGATCTCTCCACTTCGCAGCCCCTTCACGTCGCGGGCTCGAAGCCCCTCTGCGCAGGTCGACGGCATCGGAACTCCCTGGTCTCGCCGGCATTCTCGCCGGTTATGGTTGTTTTTGTTTTTAATCTAATATTGGGTTTTGGTATTCTATGTGGGTAGTTTTATTTTAGTTACGTGGTCTTTAGTCCTTTCTAGCCTTTCCATTTCAATCGAATGATAAAAAAAATTTTATCCCATCGATGGATAAATAAGCTTACCTCATTGTAAAATTGTCAAAAAAAAAAAAAAAAAAAGTGGTTAAGATATTGAAATAGTTTAATACACATAAAAATTAGAACATTACAAAAAATTAATATTCTAATAAGATTATTCAACGAGTACTCGAGAATAAAAAATAATGGGGTGTTTGGAGAGAAGTTTAGTTTAAACTAAACTGTACTTTTTTCATCATGTTTTTTGTCTTTTTCTGAAAAAATATTTTGTCTTTTCTGAAAAAGTTTTTTGTCTTTTCTGAAAAATTACTATTGAAACTTAAAAATCTTAAACTAAACTCATTCACCAAACACCCCTTAAGATTAGATAACAAAAACAAGAGTCTAGAAATCTATGAAAATGAGAAAGGAGAGTTGAGTTCTTAACTTGATCCGGTTACATATATTCACTTGACAAAATTTAGTGGGGGCAAAAATGGAATTAAAAAAATCAACCTATTTTTTTTTTTAAGGTTAAAATATTTGTAGAAAATAATCTGATGACCCAAAAAAAAAAGTGAAAACACACCGCCTAAACTCTCATGTAAGACTTTTGGGTGTTAAAATTGAATAAGAATAAAGATTAATGAACACCAAGTTGTCCTTTTTTGGTTGTTTATTATTACGTTATTGTTATTGTTGTTGTTGTTGTTGTTGTATATCTTATTTTTTTACCTAGAAGAACGGCAAGTTGTCTCTAGATTTACAACTATTTAACTCTATCTTTTGGATCTCTTTGCAAGGTTAAACTTGATAAATAAGGTTTTCTTTCTACTTGCAACATAAATTGTCAGTAAAAGAAATTTCTTTGATGTACTTAAAATTCGTTTCTCGTGTAGTCATGTGACCTTGCTTTCACTTATGAGTTCTGAATCTTCAAATCAAAAATTCAATTATCTCCATTAGCTCAATCAAATTTTTTTTAGTTTAATTAATCCTTAACTTAAATTTTCGTAAGTATCTAGCATACCTTGTACAATTTTATCTCCCTAATCATGTGTAAACTACAACACTAATCAAAGAGAATTTCAAAGAAAGAAAAAAAAAATCCTTAAAAATAACATGTTTATTAATTGGGTGAACGTGCCAACTGAAAAATGATAAACACAAGTAAATAAAAAATGAAACGGATCATCTAAACTTATTTGTTTTGTGTCGTTTTGAATCAGGTCATTGACTTGTGCAAAAAAAAATTCCAAACATGCTAATGATAATAAAAATACATGGAAAGTTAGTCCTACACACTCTAAATTATATATTAGGTTTCGTCGCATTTAGAATCATTATCGATCACATAACACTCGAATCTTTTGCCATATATCAATCATAATTGTTATGTTGCTATTTAATGTTAAAAGGGCATACCAAAGATCTTTTTCAATTAAAAAAAAAAAACAATGTGAAAGTTTATTTGGTTTAATTAAAATTTGCTTCAGTAATATAATACTCCAATTTTCTTCGAACATTGTCTTTCATCATCGGTATCCATTTAGTAGTAAAAACAATATTATCCATATATCTTCACAAAAGTAAACCTACATTTATCCTTATCAGTAGTATTACAAAGTAGCATACCGTTATCTATGAGATCATCCACAAATATAGGACTATTAAAAACTAATCACATCACAAGTTGATGATCAACTTTTACTTTACACTCGGCTCATCATCGTTAAATTCGTTTTAGAATAGTAAGGAAGCACGCCGACTTCATATTATTTTATTTTATTGTTATCACGTCCTATATTCTATATATTCTTTGTTTTTTCTTTCTAATAATAATAATACCAATATAATAATGATGATGATGATGATGATAAACCGAAAAAAAGGGATCAAAAGTTGTCGATAGGTGTAAACATGTATATATTATACCACTTCAAAAGATTATGTATTTGAGTATATTATGTACTCGATTTTTCATTTTTCTTCATGATTGAAGATTTTTAATTTTTCTTACAACTACAACCTTTTGTAATTTGCAATATGTATCCTATGAACAGTAGTTCCTAAACACTAACAAACGTTTCGTTCTATTAATCAATCCTAAATTTTAGAAATTAACACCAATATATAGTTATTAATTCGTAAGCATTTTTCAACAAATTTAAGGGAAAAATAGATAATTTTGTATAACAATTTGTTTTAAAAGTAGTCGTTAAACTTATTCGTAAGTATTTTCCATCAGATTTAAGGATGTGTGTGTATATATATATATATATATATTGTATACAATAAGCTGTTCTGTAGTTGATGATATTTCTAAACTTTATCATATATAGACAGAAGAAGTATCATTTAATAGTAATAAAGTTTATTATTACTATTATTATAATTATTATAAGTACTTTAATTAGGGGCTAAAAATGAAACATCCACAATTAAAATTTGATTTGGGCCAAGCCATAGACTGATTAGTCCTTGTAGGAAAGATTACAAGATAAAAAAATAATAATAATTGTAAATTATGTACTGTGTGATGATGTGAGATGGGATCATATGTATATGTGGTTTCGCCAAGTGTCGAAGGAAAGGATATTCCAAGTTTCAAACATTTAAATTTAAAAAATAATTATAATAAACACTTTTCTTTCCGAAAGTAGCACTAATTGTCAAACAGAAATTTGAGGCCAAAAGGTACGGGGTGGGGAAATGTAACAGATGGATAAAAGCACTTTTCTTTTTCTTTTTATTTTATTTTATTATTATTTTGTTTTTTTTAAGGAAAAGTGGGAAACGAACCAAAGAATAAAACTAACCAACCAAAAAGGATCTTAGCAAATCATAGTCATTAATAATAATAATATTTAAATAAAAGAAAAATGAAAAATGAAAAATGAAAAAAGAAAAAAGAAGCCCCAAGAAGAATCCTTGTATTCCAAGATAATCATCTAACGACCAACTATTCTTATTCCAACAAAACGTGATTCTTATCAATGATCACCCTGATGGAGTATACTTCCTTTTTACGAATATATATGATATATGAATATATATATATATATATGTTAATTGAATTATTACATATGCTTTTACAATACTACTTTAATTACAATATCGTCACTGTCTTATACTACATAAATTGAGACATGGTGTGTTTTTTTTTTTTTTTTTTTTCCCTTCAAGTAACTTTATATTACTAAACACGAGATCTATATCTATTTATTTAACAAATAATAATAATAAAGACCTTGCAAAAGGTCCGAATTCGTAGCATGATATATTTAAAATTTTACATTAAAATAATATAATTGAAAATTTATAGTAACAAAGAATTTATTTATCACAAACAAATGTATGTCATTTTAAAGTCAATTAAATTGATATTAAATGAAATGCTCTACCCCGCTTCATTTATACATATATGAAAATATTAATATAGGATAGGTCCTTCACGAAGTTCTGACGATAAGCCGCACCTCGGGGCCTATATATATGTTACCTCCGTCGTTACTGTCTTAAAGTGCCAAGTGTGATTTAAATAAATAAAATGATATTAATGTTGCGTATGTATTTCTCCTATATATACATACATATATATGGAATAATTTTTAATCGTTACTTTTTTTTTATATTACCATCAAAGATTATAGACAAAATTATAAATATTAGTGCAAGTTATAATTACATTTAATGACATGACATTTTATGTGACTTGTAATAATAGGTTAAACAATCTATTAATCTTAAACATTATAACTGAGTTTTTTTTTTTTTTTTTTTTATGCTCCGAAATATTGAAATATTATGATGGGCAGATTTTGAAGGTATCTAAATAAATCTATGTAGACATATTGTATTTGATCTGTTTTATTTTATTTTATTTTTTTGCTAGAAAATCTATTTGTTGAGTAAATTATTTTTTTTTTTCCCCCAAAATTATGCTCCTAATTTTTTGAAAGATTATGATGGGAAGATTTTGAAGGCGTCTAATAAATCGTTGTTGAGGTGAGCTAGGAGAAGAGAAAAGAATTTGCGGAAGAAAAGTGAGAAAAGAATATATATATATATATATATATATATATATATATTACAAGAAAAAACGGAGTTACTCTAAAAGAAAAGAAAAGAAGTTAGTAATAAAATTAGGAATAAACGAAATCTGAAATCTAAAAATTAAATCTGGATTGAGATTTCAAAAATTAGAAATGAGTGTATAATTTAGTTATTAAAAAATACTTGAAAAAATTATGTTAGAAGGTTAATAACAAGTTATCTATTTAAAATAACATTTAACAAGTTTTCTTTATTTAATGTTCAATAATTGTCATTAAATTTTTTTGTCAATCACTTAGTTCGTTACAACCATCTAATCTGTATCACATGACTAAAATAACAATAACCATCGATAGATAAATATAGAATTAACTATTAAAACCACATCCATACAAATTATATATATAGACATAAATATCCGTCTTTAATTCTTGTAAGGTTTCCACTTTTGGTCTATTTTCAACCAAACATTCAAAGCAAGGTGGGGATCATATATATATATATATATGAGTATCCCTAATTAATATCTATCTATTTTGTCTAAAGTCAAAGTGCTTTGCTGTTTGGATATTATAACAGGAAACGTCCGTCCAAATTAATGAATCTTTAAATCCTATCGTTTAAAATTTTTTAACATTTATCTTATTTTTTCCCCAGGTGAAATGAGAAGAAAATTCCAGCTCTTTAATTAAACGAGTTCACGACGTGTGCAAAGCGAGTAGAGTGGATTTTTTTTTTTCAAAAAAAAAAAAAAAAAAAAAGATTATCCACATAATTAAAGTCGTCACAACTATAGTAAAATCGGTTAAATGTTTCTTATATATAAAAATAAAATAAAATAAATAAAAATCCTAGTAATTCGATGTCGTCTCTATAATCATCTTTAACTTTATCATGGTCTTTGTCGCTTCCTTCCAAAACGTGTACGATCCCACATTCAATGTCTCACCGACTCGTTCAGCACCCAAAAAAAAAAATTTAATAATAATAAATAATACTAATAAATAAACTTCAAATTAGTAAAGTAGCAAATTTAATAAAAATCACAATGTTAAAGTAGAAAATAGAATTTTGCAAGAAATATTTCGCAAAACTATTTTAGTAAATACTTTTTTTAAAGGTAGTAAATACTTTTCATATATACAATGGATTAAAAAAAAAAAAACTACTTTTTATACTCCTAGTGTTAAGATAATAATTTTTTTTTTCTTTTGAAGGAAATAGTAGTTTTCTAATGTTAATGGGTTACTCATATATATAAGATGACATATGTTGCTAAGTAGTTGAACTGAAGTTTAATTAATTAATTTTCTTAATTACTAGCTAGAAACCAAATTGACAGTACACATGGAATTAAATAAGGTTGTCTCTGTTGCTTTGGAGTTTTGATAGCTAGAGACATGATTTAGCCAGAAGCGCATGCTACATACATAAATATGGAGCAAGTTTAATAAATTACTACAACCATATATCTACATATACTTTCAGACATTTAGAGTATATCGTCCATGGATCCATAATTATATAGGTGTTAATTGAATGTATTACTATATTTATATCCATTGGCCATAGGTACGTAAGTGTTAGGTTTTATGACTCAAATTTGGTTTTGAATAAGTTTATATTTTGTGAGTTTGGAAAAGTATTGATTTTGTGTCTTATTGAAAGTCTTGTGTTTAGAAATATGGGTGTAAGGAAAAAAAAAAAAAAAGAGTGCTTTCTTTTGAGAGAAAGTGAGAGGAAAGATAGACAAATGATATAAGTAGTTTTGGATAAAGAGAGGTTGAAAGAATTTATTTAAGTATGTAACTCTAAAAATATTAATGAATTTATTCTTCTCTTTTTAGAGGTAAATAATTTTGTCGAATTATATAAATATTTTGTTTTCTTTTTATTTATGTTTGAATTTATTCTTGTGTTGCGTATAAAATTAATTTTTAATTCTTAGGGATCGACAGAGTCACTTCAAATGTCAACAAATTAATATCCCAGTACTATACATTGAATTTGTTGTTTTGAACATTAAAGATTAAAAGAAAGAAAGAAAAAGAAAAGGTGACCAATTAAAAAGAAACACATATATATATATATATGAATATAATCATATTTGACGGTACAATCTGTGTAGAAAATTGACACAACTCAGAAAAAAATGCAGTATAATCTATTAGAGAGAGAGAAAAAAAAACTAGAGAGAAATATGAATAATTCTTCCGTTCAGCTATCCGGTAGTGCCGTATAGAAAAATTATTGTGTATATGAAAATATGCTTATATATGTGTGTCATGCTTATCCGCATAATAGTGCTCATGATATTCCAGTCGGAGTCGCGATATTTGTTAATCCGGAAACAATTAAAGTTAACGTATATATATCTATATATATGTATATATTAATATTTATATACATCGGTCTCAAAGAGATACTTGAAGCCTCAGCAAGGAATGTATCCACGTACTTGGAGTTTAATTAAAAAGCAATTTGATGACATTTTGAATATCACTATTGTTAATTGCCACAACAAACTACTTGACACGTCATCCATGCATGTCACCACGTATTTAAGCTTTATCATTTATAGTAGCAGCAGCTGACTTCCTTGACCTCATGAGTGCCAACAGTTCTCTCTCTCTCTTTCTTTTTTCTTTCCAAGTCATAGAATTTAACACTTGATTGAGTCAATTTTTTAACGTGCACATGGGGTCTACGCGCTCCTATATATACAAGTAATTAAAAGGGAAAATTTTCGTATATGCAGTATTACATTGACAGGGGGAGGATTTGTTTAAAAAATAAAAGTACAATATTTATATATGAAATACAAAATTTTAAAGGTCTAAATTTTAAAGGTTTTTTTCTTATATAAATCCATATATATTATTATTGGACTTTATATATATCTACATTTTTAAGCATTATTTAATTTTATTGATGAAATCGATTTCAATTGAAAATAATACCTCATGTATTATGGGATCATTTACATCATATATAATTAGTGATTGTAATTTTCGTTTCGTTCAAATACAATTTCCTTATTTGTTAAAAAATATATATATTATTATAGTCGAATAAATAGTTTTCCAAAATTTTTAATATTTCCTTCGGTAAAGGTCATCCACTTTATTTACTTTGTAGCACCTTTTTATATAATAATAATTATTATTAGTATTCTGTAAAAGGTATTCTATGCTGATGTTTTTTTTGTAATTAAACTTCAACTTTTAATACCCTAGTGAAATAGGGGTATTTAACACTAAAATCCTTTATATAACTTACCTTCTAGATTTTTTAATTCTAAACAATTTATTTTCAAACAAAATATATAATTTTAAAATACAATTTAACTTCAATCAAAATATGTCTGAGATTCTAATTTAAACGGATCAATCAAAGGAGGGGCTAAACTAATTTTTTTGTGGAAGAAGGCATAAATATGTAATAATTAAAAAGAGAGGCAAGGAGAGAGACAGTGTGTGTACGTGGCATGAAAAGATTGAAAAATGAGGGGGGAGGGGGTAAAGACAAAAAACAAAAAATAGGAAAATAGGGAAGGAAAGGACGAAGTCACGGTTATTGTCGGTTATGACAGTTTGCCACGTTAGGGACACGTGCTGCCTCTAATTTATTTTCTTTGTCTGACCGTTTGACCCTTTCCTTTTCTTCGTTTGTTTGTACGGCGGCTTTACTCTTCTTCCCCACTGCCCCCCGCCCCCGGGGGTCCTACCCCAACCTTTTTTCTAATTAATTAATTAACTTATTTATTCATTTTCCAAAATTTCCAACCGATGCTGCCGACAATATCCCTTTCTTTTTTACTTTATATTAGTATTAATTTATCTCCTTCCTTTTTTTCTTTTTCTTTTTTATTTTTATTTCTTTTTTGTATAATAATTATCCCTACGACCACCTCCGTATAAGTCTCCTGCACTTCCTGTCTCGAGTAGCTCTCTCTCTCTCTCTCTCACTCACTAACACGTGTCATATTTTTTAAATTGGGTTTTAGGTCTGTTTGGTGCACAAATTCAGTTTGAGTCGAGTTAAGATTTTTAAGTTTAAATAGTAATTTTTGTTGACTTTTTCAAAATAGACAAAAAACTTTTTCAGAAAAGATAAAAAACATGATTAAAAATGTACAGCTTAGTTTGAGTGGAGATGAAGAATTAAACGGGTCCTTAAATTTGATTAACAAATGCTTATTATAAATTTACTCTCTTTACTCATATGTCGCAATTAGATAATTTAAATTATGAGTAAAAAATAAAGAGAGAAGAGAGAGATATTAGAGGAAGAGATTATGATTTGAGGAATTCAATAAGCATTAATTGATTTTGAATTAGATGTTAATCACATTTTTTGAACATGCATTCAATGCTGAGGAATCTCTCACATGTGACATGACCGCCTTCAAAATAATATCCGACGAATAGGGTGTGTTTGTCCCATTTTTTTTTTTTTTTAATATCATGTCAAAACTTTCTAATTAATTAAAAAGTAACAATTAAAAACAAATAAAACTTGAAAAACAATATAAGGGGGTGTTTGGTGAATGAGTTTGAGTTGAAATTTATAAGTTTAAATAGTAAATTTTGTTAACTTTTTAGAAAAGACAAAATTTTTTTTGAGAAAAAGATAAAAACTTTTAGAGAAAAAGATAAAAAAAAAATTTAAACAGGACCGATTATCAAACAGGGTCTAAATATAAAGCTAGAAGAGAGAAGACGTGGAAAGAAAAAGGTTGATGTGACTAATGAGAGAGTATGAATATACGGGGAGAAGGTGCATCATGTGTTGGGTGATTGAGATGCATGTGCATTCATTGTCGATTTCAAAATTTGCATAATTATGCATATGCACCACCCCAGTCCACATCACACCACACAACACCACTAAGGTCTCGTTTACTGAACGAGTTTAAATTTAAATTTTTTATTTTTATTTTTATTTTTTTTTAAAAATTAATAAAAATTATAATTATTTTTTTAAAAATCAACCAATTCAAATTTAAAATTTTCAACTCAAACCGTTTTATCAAATAAATCCCCTCAAACAGAGGAAAAAAAAAAACACACACACACAACGACATGACCTGACAAACTCTCATTAATTCTCACGTCACTCGTCGGGTTTTCAACTTTTTATTTCAAGTTAATTAATTACGAGTGCGGAAAACATCGCGTGTCTAATTGATTCTACCATTCGTCAAAATCGTCACAGGAACCCCTTTCGTTACTATTGACTTTTTTTTTTTCCTTCTCTTTTCCTTTCCCCTTTTCCCTTTTGTTTTCGATATTTGTCAATTCCTTTTTTTTCATAAATACATACGTGCATTTTCTTTTTGGTTTGAAAAGCATACATACATACATTAGTTATTTAGTCCCATAAGAAACCATGACAAGACAAACAAACATATTCATCAATTCATTTAAAGGAAAAAAGAAAAAGAAGAAGAAGAAGAAGAAGAAGAAGCAAAGGCAGTAGGCACACCCTCCGGCCCCCTAATTTCGGGGGATTTGATTTGACCAATTAAGCCCTCAATTCCCTGCATTTGTTTATGCCGTGATCATTCATTATCTAATACGTACACACATGATATGACCATGATTTAAGGGTTGGTTGCCCTTGATAAACTAATAAATCTACTTTATTCATATATCATGTGGCTTTCTATTTGATGGAGAGTCTAAGTAAATATTTCTTTTTCATCATTTTTATTGTGTTAAATTCTTCTATATAGGAAAACACATATTTGGTCCAATTTTATCCATCCCCACAAATCACTGACTGTCTGAAAGATTTTACATGATACTTTCAAATGTAAAGGTCTATAGGTCTTTCCCTAGCTCCTATCGTCTCTTAGTGGCCATTCTGAAATGTTGATTATCTTCTTCTTCGTTGTGATTATGCTCGCTTTCTCTCTCTCTCTCTCTCTCTCTCTCTCTCTATATATATATATATATATATATATATATTATTTTTCAATCATCTTTTCTAAAGCAAAATTAACAGAAGTTTACAAGCTGCATATATAGATCGCGTGACAGTAGATTTTAATCAGTATTTTTAAATTTAAAAAAATTAGTAGAAAATGAGAAAAGGTGAATATAAATCAATACAACTAGTTATACGGGTACGACAAATTAAATTTGAATTATTAATGTTAAATATTGATAGTAGAATATTATTTCAATCTGTATCCCTTTTATTTATTTATTTATTATTTTTTTATAATATATATACATGTGTAGTTATATATATTTGATAGGTGAATATATATAGAAGAGATGACGTGAAAACAAAAAATTGGAAGAAATAAAAAGTGTGGGGATGGTGGGGGCATGCATTGTCAGCAACGACGCAGCTCAAAAAGAGATCTAATTTATAAGTCGCAATTGCTCAGCGCTGCAAATGCGTGCTTTTCAACATTTTCCGCGCTTATTTTGATTATTATTACTTTTCTACTTTCCCTCTCTTTCTCATGTTTTCTTAATTTTTTTTTTTTGTTTTTTGTATTATCGTATTTAAGAATTTTTTGATAAAAGGTACGAAGAACATAGACACATTTTGAACAAATATTTGATAAAATTAGAAAATATAAATTTTCTTTTTTAAAAAAAAAGTATGATGTATCATTTTAGATAACTTAATAGAAATCCGATGATTTTCAATTATATTATAAATCTGATAGTTCATGCAATTATATTTTATTATAAATAATTTTTTTTTCATATTCTATCACATAAAATATGGATTCGTTTGGCATTTCAGCTTAACTCTAATTAATAAATTATATTTTTATCTTTTTTTTTTTCTGAAAAAGTCAACAAGAATTATAACTAGTTTTTGAAAAGTCAACTAACTCAAATTTAAAAATTTTATCTTCAATCAAAGAACCAAAAGCAAGCTATATCTTTGATACTCTTTCTGCATGACAATTTTTCTTTTCATATGTCTTTTGGTTTTTTGCTTTTTTCTTTATCAAAATTCAGCATCGTTTATTAGCGTGATTCTTTAGTGTTAGTTGGGTAGGATACACTAATCTCTCTTGATACTAGTTATCCCTGATCTCTTATTCATTTGTTTAAATAGAAAAATATTAATATTTAATATTACTTCATATGCATAATATATATGTGTGTGTGTGTGTGTGGGAATAATTTGTTGGTTGAGGGCATGTAGTAGGGAGTGTTGGCTTTGATACAACCCACGTTATTTGTCTGGCTTTGGTTTTCATGTTTGTTGCTATTCCTCCCAACCTAACCTTGAACAAAAATTAATAATCCTATCCATTCGAAGCAAAGAAGGCGTGAAATTGGACTAACTAACTACCATACCTAACCTTATCCAACTACAGTTGAAGATTTTATACCCACTTTCCATGTGGGGACTGTGGTTGTTATTGCTCATCTCGCTCCACTTATATATATATATATATATATGCGCGCATATTTGTATATATGTCTTGTTATTATTGAATGGAATAGTTCCGTGTATGACATATACAAGTTTATCTATGTAATTTTTTTTTTAATTTATCCTTATACAGTGAATCATATGGGATTGATGTGACATTTTTTTTGTTAAATTTTGAGTATTTGGTTAGCAAAAAGGACAATTTTACATTATTTTGAAGAGTTTAGAAACCTTTTAGTTATTAAAAAAAATTAAAGGACCAAATCACAACTTTATAAAAGGTTAGAGACTAAATGAACAATTTACTCTTATTTATATATATATATATATATATGCGAAGCAACTAGTAGGTTAACATTTGCGCATTCAGCTCCCATCTTAATTTTATATTAAAAGAAAAAGAAAAAGTACATAACAGTCGATATAAAGCACCACAAGAGGGAAAATTCTTCAGGGAAAACAGAAATAAAAACATATTAGCATTCCGCTGATTAGAATCATAAAAAGCAGAGTATAAATATGACTTCTGAAGAAATAGCGGAAATCATGCATTTGAAAATTACACGACTGAGTAAAATTCATTAAAAACCTTTACTATTAAAATCTAATAGGCAAAATATAATAAGGTAAATAGAACGTTTACGCTTGTCAAGTTATATATCAACATCAAAAATTCACAATAATAACTTAAAATACCAACCCCTACAGCAAGGAAACAGTCGAACGAACTCCCTCCCAAGTAAATCAGGAAGTGGGGAACCTATAGGAAAAGAGTAAAGCTATCAGATAGGATAAAAAACTTTGGAGCAGAAAGGACCACCAACAAAAATGATCCAAATTAATTGACTCTTCAAAAAGGCAACTTTTCTGCAACTGCATTTCCTTCTTTATAATGAGGAGAAACCCTAACCTTCAGAATTCTGGCTAATGTCTCCGTCTACCCATCTCTATTTATGCATTTCCTCGATCGGAGCAGTCTCAGGAAAAAACCTTAAATAGTCCCAAGAAGTTGATCTTGGTTTGGTAAAATTTCATTTATATACGGAACTGTTCTTTTTAATTAATTAGATAACTTATAACATGTGCTGGTATTTGTACAGAAATCTGATCAGACAACAAACAAAAATGTACAAAGTTTATGTGAACTTAAGAATCGGAAGAAAATCTCAACTAAATTCTCATTAATTATCAAGTCAGATCACAAAAGCATCTTTTCTCTCCCCTATTTGTTTTAATCCCAGTTTGTAGGGAAAACATATAATAATTTATTGATCTTGACCGTTAATTCATAATGCATCAATCTCGATCTTACACGTCTATTAAACAAAAATGCAAGTATGAAGCATCCTATGTCTCTTAATTCTACGTGGCTCTGCTGTTTCTACTTCTGCTGAAGCTGCAGTATCGTCTTTGTCCTAGGAAGCGTCGTATTTTTGTCAACTTGCCATTCCTCAATACTAAACGTGTCGTTTTACATGTTATCTTTCAAAATCGATCACCGATCCCACAGTTAGTGCTTTCCTATCCCGTCGATGTCCATCCTTTATATTGATAGATGAAATATGTATACGTATATATTTAAGTATTATACTTATTTTATTATTTTCCAATCAACAAGTTTCAACCACATATAGGTGGCTAGTAAAATGATTCGGGTCTTCAGGGAAGAGTGGGTAACTAAAAGTGCATAAATATTGTTTGAAATTATGTGGGATCTAATCACATGGGGTTAGTCGTACGTCTAAATTATATTTCCTTTAACTTATATGCAAGCGGTTCTTCAAGTTCCATGTGACGGTAGAGGACGAAGCATGAATGGAGGAATTCCTATATATTCTAATATATGTGTGTGTGTGTGTGTGTGTGTGTGTTTATACATGTGCATATATATGTGTGAGATATATATATTACGTCGAATTTGTTTGTATCTCTCTATACCAAACCGACTTCATAGATATTGGCAAAGATCGGCAGTGGACAAAAGATTTATAAAGTATATGATCATGTGTAGAAGACCACTGTAAGACATAATATATGTGTATATATGTATATATGTGGTTTGTCCTTGCTATAGAGAAGATGGTATCCATTGCAGCGGACACAGCCATGTACATGCACCATGATTGGAAAAACAAACAAATATTATATTAGAATATATCACAAGCCCAGTAGTAGCAGACTTTGTTCACATTTAAGGACTAGTTACTTTTGGGGAAACCTAAGGAATTGGGATTGTGACTTTGAACTAGAATTACCACTATTAATGAAGGGAAAATAATCAAATAATTAAGAGATTGATCACTATAGCTACTTAATTATATATCTTTGTCTCATCTTTTGTCCTGCCACTAAACCATGAAATGGAAGCAAATTTTAGATGTTGTACGTCTGTTAATTAGTTAAAACGTCACTCACAAAAGTGAAGTCTAATATAGGTGGTACTTTTTTCTGACGCGATCATTTAGGCTTTGTTTGGTAATCAATCTCATTTCAAACTAAAATGTACTTTTTTATCTTAATTTTTGTTTTTTTCTGAAATTTTTTTTTTGTCTTTTCTAAAAATTCAACAAAAATTTTCAACTTAAACTCATTAACCAAACGGACCCTTAGAGATTGTTTCTCCGGTCACTTTTCGGATGATGTTGGGGTGGTCTTTTGTGTAACAATGACGACTCATATATCTGTGTATATGTCTATATATAACTATAGTGTCTGAATATAATTTTTGTGGAAATGTCATATAAGTGTTTATAACAATTGAAGTAAGACATAAAATGAGAATTAATTAGTGATGACCTAGATTACTTGCAAGGGATGGAGGACCATGGAGAGAGGAAGAGAGAGAATTTGTTGCCAATTAGAAGGAAAACAAACACAAGATATATACATATATATAAATATATATATATATATGGGGGGATAGGTGACATATGTGATGGAGTAGTAGTTTTAATTTTTATCTGAAAATGCAGGATATTCTTCATAAGTGTTGTTATTATTATTAACTATTTTTAAAAATGCAAAATAAGAGAAAAATTAGAAAAGTGATGATGTGAGGAGTGTAGAGAAGAGGAGAGGACCGGAGGGGTGTGTAGGGTCAAATGAGCTGACAAGGGGTACGTGGCAATGATTCCGAGAGAGTAGCTGAATCCCCACTTGCTTTCATCCATAAATGTCAAGATGACTACTCAGTGACTCGCCCCCCTTCCCTCTAAATTCCCTCTAAATTCCCTCTTCCCCTTCCCACTTGGTTTCTATTTCCCTCTACTTAGTGCCCCAAACTAATGTCAATTTTAATCTTTGTTTTAAGAATTCAACAAGATTACTACCTATTAAATTTTTGAGTTTGTTATATCTTCTTAAAAGTAATTTTCCACAAACACCGTTAACAAATTTTCATAATGAACAAATCACATCTTAAAAAAAAAGTATTTCTTATACCTCAAAACCTCTATTTTTATCATGTTTTCTCTTACTTAAAAATGACTTTCCATCCACTTTTTTCAATCCACTTTTTTCAATAGACTCCTATATAGATTTTATCAGTAAGGATAGACATTTGATTTTCGAAACATTTATTTATATTCATTTTGTACTTTGTATATATCCTCCAATTTTTTTTTTTTCCTTTTTCTTTTGTGTTGAATTGATATAATATGAGAGGATTTAAATTTTACATCTTGTAATAAAAATGAGATATGGAATTATTGTTAGTATGCATACAATAATCCCGTTTGTATTTTTTGTATCTTTTTTTTTATTCACAAAATGAGACATCTTGTGTTACATTGCTTTTGGTGGAACATATAGTAATATTACATTGCTTCTACCAAACATGACCTTTTTATTTATTTTTACTAATGCCGAATTTGAGCTTGGCGCGGGGATCGAGAGAGAGACACAGACAGACACAGACAGAGAGAGAGTCAGAAAGGGGCAAGCGCATGTGATGGAATACCATCAATGGTGGTGGGAAAGTCATAGGTGTGGTAGTTAATGGAAGTTGGAGGACGGTGCCCCCAATATTAAATTACTTCATTTAGTCTATTAGATATGTGTGTGTGTGTGTATATATATATATATATATTATATGTATAGAGATAGAGAGAGAGAGAGATTAAAAGGGGGTTCCCGCCAAATGAACCTTTTGACACACATGATATGAGATTAGGAGATCCTCATGATTTGGTCTTTACCAATTTAGAAATTGGAAAGAAAAGGATTTGACGTAATTTAAGGGCCAAAGTCTTTTTTATATAAGCTTAATTAGGCTTTGAGCTTATTGGGTAGGTTGAGCGTAATTAATGCATGGCCTGCAGGCCAACTCCACCAGCTCTGGTGGGTCCTAACTATATTTTTTTGATAAACACAAGGTAAAAATCATATACAAACTCACAGATCGATCACAAAATACCTTTAAAAGGAAGAATAACGTGAATCCATAAATAGACTCTATTAAAATATAATTTTCAGACAATTATTAATTAGAAGTGAACTTGTATACATCACTTAGTATCCTTATTTCTTACCGAAGTGGGACTCATCAAGTCACTACTCCTTTTTTTTTTTTTTTTTTGGTTGTAAAAATAAGGCAAAAATCGCGACTTGACTATATAAACAATATATATATAGGCACAAGTCTTATATCACGATTATCAAACCCAAAGATATGCCCTTATCCCCATGAGAATCGAGAGTAGAGAACCTGATGATTTGTTGGACCACAAAACTGGGTCCTACTGCGATCCCCATGTGGTCGTGGCTTTGAACACCCGCTTTCTTTTTCTTTTATTCTATTCCCTAACCATAATTCTTTGGCAGTTTTCATTCCCTGAGATTTCTTCTTCTTCTTTTATTTGTTTTTTCAAAGTGAGATTGCATTCAAGAACTAAAAGTGTTACATATGATCTCAAATTAGAAGGGATCTCCATTAATAACTGGATCCATAATTAAAATTGCATGAGACTCAAAGAAAAAAAAAAAAAAAAACATATAGTGATGGAAGCTTTCGGTCCACCCAGATAAAGGACGCACTGTAAAATGCAATCTAAAAGTTTAGCCTCGTCTAACCTCCAACCCAAGTTCGATCCATCCCATGTCATACATTGTCTCCACTACTGAGAAGCCCACCATTAGACAAACCAAGTGACCAAGTTTTAGGGTTAGGAACCCGGTGCCGTACCCAAACACAGCTCTGGAACTCCTATAAATGTTTCTCTTTACGAGTATTCTCTTTCATTTTGTTTCGAGAGAGAGTTTTTTTTTTTTTTCTTTTCTTCTTTTAATTCACGGAAGATTCTGTATTTGTCTAAATACTAAATTTATACAGTCAGTATTAAATAATTAGACTCCGGTAAATTATTATACTTCTTTCAATTGATATATATATTTTTTTGAATCTGACAATTTAAAGCTATACTAATAGGGTATTATTTTGAGATCCTGTTACATAAATGTCTTTCATTTACATAGAAATAAAGAAGAGAGAAAAATAAGAGGAATTAGTTTTGTTAGTCATTTGAATTAGGAGCACTGTATATTCTTTGATTATGAGCACTGATACTTGTCTCTAATCAATCATATTTTGACACGTCATTGAATAAGTCCTGTTTCTCAAGGAAAATTGGACCTCTCTGTGGTTCATGAATTCAATTTCTGATGATTTCAATATACTTGCACACGCACACATTTGAAAGAAAAAATGATTAAGATGACCAGGTGATGGAAAAAGGTGAATGGAGTTTTGTGTTGTTTGTCAGTCAATATAAAGTGGAAATCCTCATTTTTCTCACATGATTTTGTTGAATTAGTTTTTTCCCTTTAAATCTTCTGATCGTTCATGTGCTTAGTTTGTTGGGAGGTTCCTGTTCCCACGTTGCAAGCATTTGTACCAATTGGATCGTTCATGGGCTTGATATTTTTTTGATTCTTGTGATTCTTGTGTTTTGGACACCTTTGCCTCCTTATATCAAAAAGGGGGAGAAAAGAGTAAGGGGGGGAGAAGATCACTCGTCTTCGTTTTGTTTCATTTTGTTTTGCAGCACCAGGTTGAGTTCGTGAATGGATGATCATTGTGATCATGATATTTTAACATTTGTTTTGCAGGTGCTACTCTTTAATTAATTTTTGATATAAAGGATGCCAAAGGAGAAGATTAATAGGATTTTTAATCCTATTTTTGTTGGCATTTAATATCAAAAATAATTAATTGAGATTTCTGAATTTTCACATTATTATCTCGTTCTTGCTGCAGTAGATTCGAATTTGAACCTTGAGAAAATTCGAATAAATCAGTTTTTATATTCGAATTGGAGTGTATCTCTTTATCTTTTGATATTCGGATTAAGTTGGATTAATCTTGAGCTTACTTTTTGGTTAGATTCATTTGAGTATAATTTCCATTCATCTTTCTGATTTTCTATTTGGATTTCAGTTAGAAATTCAAATAAAATTCGCAACTAACAAATATGATCTTTGTTGTAGTTTGAATCTTGAATGCAGCAGATGTTGTCTAGATAGTAGAGGATACGTGCACTATCTAGACAGTGGATACATGAGCTTTTAGAAGATTTGATTTTCAAATAATTTCAAGATCCAAAAAATTTGTTTATAATTGAGATATTCTATAGATCTCTATTGGGATGTGTGCCCATAAACAAATGAGATGTATTATTTTACTGATTTAATTTGATGAATTTTTTCAATATTATTTTTGCATGCATGATTAGATGCTTTATATGTTGGAAAAATCGGATCGGTAATCAGAGTTACGGCGCAACGGAAGTTTTAAAAATTTTATGCCGTTTCCGGAAAAGAATCTCATGATGCATATAACAATAAATTAAATTTATGATCAAGCGTACCTTTATTCGTGGATTCCGGAATTACTAGAGCGTTTGACCAACGTGTCTTCTCTATTATTCTCGAGTTCCACGTCTCAGAGTGTGTGCCCTCTATGAATCCAAGCGACCGGTAATGCTTTTTGAAGTCTAGATCCCTCCTTCTCAATTCCGATGTACCTCGTTGAGAATATGATCAACCTTCTTCCTTCAAAACTGCAAAACAGGAACTGGTTAACCTTCTTATGAAAATAATCACTCGGTTTAACCTTCCTCTCAGTTTTGGTTCAATAGAATTTTCTCTCTTTTTCTTTCTCACAAGATAGCCGAATTTTTTATGTTCCGGAAAAACTAAATTTTTTTTTTCTCCAAAAACGTTTTTTGCTCTTGAAAAATTACCAAAAATTAGTTTTTCATGAATCCCTAGCCTTTATATAGAAGTCCAATCCTTTTTCAAAATTCATCTAAAAAAAACATAATAATTATTATTTTTCTGGATAAATTTTGAATCAAAAGATCATACAACTTTAGGGCTAGATTCATTGAACCTAAAAACGTTTTTCAAAAAGGAAATCTTCCTCAAAAAATTTGGCCACATTGAGTTTGTTAAGCTAGATTGGTGATTCAAATTTTAAATCAAGAATCTAGACTAGTCAAAAGATCCTAGTCCTATCTAGATTCAAATTCATTTTAAACCTTTTTGAATTTAAATAAGATTCACTTATTTGAATTAATATTTTCCATAAACATTAACCATATTAATTAATTTAAATCAATGAAATATTTCAAATTTCCTTTCCTTAAAAAAACGTGAACCACTTTTAATTAGGAAAGAAAAATACATGAATTAATCTCCATTATTTAAATCAATTAATAATTTAATGTTAGGAATTTATTTGAATAATTTTGAAACAAAATTTTTCTTCCCTCCACCTATCTAAAAACCGTGAACCTTATTGAGATTGGGAGAAAAAAATTTGTTTTTCCAAAATTAAATAATCCAAACACAATCTTATTTCCAAAATTCAAATTAACCAATCACATGTTGACAAATCATTGGTCTACAAATTTTACATGTCCAATCCTTTCTGGATTGCATGTTAGAGAGTAACATGTCTTAATAGACATTACTAAATTCTATTTAAATTTACCGATCTAATAAGGAACAAATCCCGAGACGTTTTATGGAACTATGCGAGCTAATAGAGGGACCCGATGGAAATATGTAAAGAGGCTCCTATAATTGTGAAAAATTAATCCCAGATTAATTATTCATCAATTATCAACTTCAAAATTATTCCACTAAAAGTTTGAAGCTGAACTCCTGTTTACATACCGTATTACGAAAGCTCTCTCACGTAGTGCTTCTTCCATGATTTATTCATCGCTTGCTTAATCCCCATATGTCATCCATGATTGAATTAAGGACTTTTTCCGTTTTACCTTTTCAATCAATTTAACTTAAAGTTCCATTATTCTCTATTGAAAGAATCACCAATTATAAAACCATACAATTGGTAAACCACCAGAGAACACAAAGTAAACCGATGGCCAAGATCTTGTTATACTATCTTTCAATCCCCGAATAATGCCTTTAAGTAGATAACATTTACTATCGTTAAGATAACTATGGATTCCGTATCTATGAATCTTGATTTCTCCATCCATAAGTCATGCACCCAAAACACAAGTATATTGACCATGAATTAACAGTGTCTCACCTGTAGTGCATTAAAGTACAAAAGTCATGGATGCGAATTCAAGTAATCATTTCAGGATTAAGATTAATGCAGGATGATAATCAAAGTGTCATTGATTCTTATAAACGGAATTATTAAACCAAATCAATTAACACTTTAGGTCCAGTCCAATATCATACCTCAATACTGGTATACATTAAAGTTTCTACTCGGAAACTATCCGATGGTCAAGACAAACCATCCCTCCAAGGAAGTAGACAACTTGTACAATCTTACCATGAATAAGATCCCCAAATCTTATTCCATCGATTGCGGACTATTTATTTAGACTGTTATCAAATTACCACGTCTTCTATGTATACCCCGTATACATATGGTAATATGATATATTACCAACAGTCAAGGAGTATTTTATGTTTGCTCAAAATAACCATACAATCAACAAATGAAAGTAAATAGGACACATCTTATTAAACATGAATAACCTCCTCTTATTAATATCAAACTGTCATATTTACAGAAAATCCCTAATATTGATTTTCTATCCTTAGGGCACATTTAGATCCCAACAGATTCCAAGTGGCTTCAAAACCTATCCGTTTTTATAATACTTATCTAAACACCCTTATATTCCTAAACACATCCCTTACGCCTTAAAACATCCTTAATCCTTACAATTCTAGAACACCCTTACCAAGTACCACAGGAACGGTATCATTTTTGGTATCAGAGAAGGTTGAAGAAAAACGAGGAGACAAGCTCTTCGAAGACAACTCGTTGAAAAAGATGAACCGGCGGAAGAAAGAAATCAAAATCTTGAGATGGAGGAAATGCGAAGAACAAAACAGCAGCTTCAACAACACCTTGAACGGTTCGAGAGACAAGATCCACCAAGGCATGATCGGCGTTGTGCAGATGAAGAGGATGAAGGCATCAACCCATTCCACTTTGAAGATGATTCTAGCGACGACTCCTATGCTTACCCAGGACGACGAATTAACCGTAGAAGCTTCGGTGGTGATGTGTGGGTGGATGTACCTGAATATGACGGACAATCACAAGACGATGCATTCCACGATTGGCTGTACACCGTGGAAAGGATCTTTGAATTCAAGGATTATTCTGATGTAAAGCGAGTCAAGTTGGTTGCCATTAAACTAAAGAAGTATGCGTCTCTTTGGTGGGAAAATCTCAGGCGAGAAAGAGAACGTGAAGGACGGAGGCCCATTCGAACATGGGAGAAGGTGAAGCGGGAACTCAGAAAAAGATTCATTTCGGACAACTACAAACAAGACAACTATGTAAAGTTTCACAATTTCCGGCAATTTGAATTGTCTGTGGCTGACTACACTAGAGAATTTGAGTATCTTATGCCCAACTGCGACGTAGTAGAACCCGAGGAGCGAACTATTGCACAGTATCTAGGCGGACTCAAGAAGGAGATTTCCGACGTAATCAAATTACAGCCAAATTGGACTTCCAATAATGTCCGATAATTGGCTTTGAACGTGGAGCAACAACGGAAGGATTTGTGAAAGTATCTGACTAAGAGTATGGGAAGCACCAATTATGGAATTAAGGGCAACCCAGGTTCGTCTTCTTCAAAACCAGCCTTTAACAAGACATCAACCACCACTAAACCGGAGATGAAGAATGACAAACCAACCAACACTTCCAATTCTTCGAAAAAATGTTTCAAATGTCAGGGATATGGGCATATTGCTTCGGAGTGTCCAAATTGAAGGGTCATCACCATTGTAGAAAATGAAGTTGTGGAGGAAGGGGAAGAGGAGTCGGAAAAGGAAGAAATTGACGAACACGTGGAGTACGCTGATGAGGGTGAAATTTTGGTCATTCGGAGACTTTTGAATTCCAATCTCGTTAACGAAGATCCCTGGTTGAGAGAGAATGATGACCATGGAAGGGATTTGCTCGTACATGGGCTGCATGGGAGTGATCCAATGCATGTCTTCCATGTGTCTCAATCAGAATTGAAGGCTATCTGTTGATCAATTGTTGTTGGGGGCGTTTTTTGGGTTGCCAAAGTGGTGTTGTGTTTTTTCAAGTGTTATAGTGCGTGTTTTACGGCTGAAATAAGGTCTGATAATTAGCTAGTTAAAGTGGGAGTTAATTAGCTAAGTTTAAGACTAGTTTTGTTGGTTTGTGAGTTTGTACAGCCAATTATGGCTGTTGGTATGTTAAAAGGTAATTAGTGTCATTAGTGTGTTTCTCAAAGTATGTAACAACCATTTTGTGAAGCTGAAAGGTTGTTTTCAGCTTTTGGTTATTTTCGAGATGCAATTTCGGATTTGTAAGCATTGCCTTTGAAGAATTGAAAAAATTCAGAGAATACCCTTGTGTTTCTTTCTTTCTCTTATCTCTTGGTGGATTCCTTGAGTGGCGAGATTAAGACTTATCTTGGTGGATTCCAAGTGGCGTCAAAACCTATCCGTTTTTATAATACTTATCTAAACACCCTTATATTCCTAAACACATCCCTTACGCCTTAAAACGTCCTTAAACCTTACAATTCTAGAATACCCTTACCAAGTCCCACAGGAACGGTATCATTTTTGGTATCAGAGAAGGTTGAAGAAAGACAAGCTATTCGAAGACAACTCGTTGAAAAAGATGAACCGGCGGAAGAAAGAAATCAAAATCTTGAGATGGAGGAAATGCGAAGAACAAAACAGCAGCTTCAACAACACCTTGAACGGTTCGAGAGACAAGATCCACCAAGGCATGATCGGCGTTGTGCAGATGAAGAGGATGAAGGCATCAACCCATTCCACATTGAAGATGATTCTAGCGACGACTCCTATGCTTACCCAGGACGACGAATTAACCGTAGAAGCTTCGGTGGGGATGTGTGGGTGGATGTACCTGAATATGACGGACAATCACAAGACGATGCATTCCTCAATTGGCTGTACACCGTGGAAAGGATCTTTGAATTCATAAATTATTCTGATGTAAAGCGAGTCATGTTGGTTGCCATTAAACTAAAGAAGTATGCGTCTCTTTGGTGGGAAAATCTCAGGCGAGAAAGAGAATGTGAAGGACGGAGGCCCATTCGAACATGGGAGAAGGTGAAGCAGGAACTCAAAAAAAGATTCATTTCGGACAACTACAAACAAAACAACTATGTAAAGTTTCACAATTTCCGGCAATTTGAGTTGTCTGTGGCTGACTACACTAGAGAATTTGAGTATCTTATGCCCAAGTGCGACGTAGTAGAACCCGAGGAGCGAACTATTGCACAGTATCTAGGCGGACTCAAGAAGGAGATTTCCGACATAATCAAATTACAGCCAAATTGGACTTCCAATGATGTCCGATAATTGGCTTTGAACGTGGAGCAACAACGGAAGGATTTGCGAAAGTATCCGACTAAGAGTATGGGAAGCACCAGTTATGGAATTAAGGGCAACCCAGGTTCGTCTTATTCAAAACTGAAAATGAAGTTGTGGAGGAAGGGGAAGAGGAGTCGGAAAAGGAAGAAATTGAAGAACACGTGGAGTACGCTGATGAGGGTGAAATTTTGGTCATTCGGAGACTTTTGAATTCCAATCTCGTTAACGAAGATCCCTGGTTGAGAGAGAATGATGACCATGGAAGGGATTTGCTCGTACATGGGCTGTATGGGAGTGATCCAATGCATGTCTTCCATGTGTCTCAATCAGAATTGAAGGCTATCTGTTGATCAATTGTTGTTGGGGGCGTTTTTTGGGTTGCCAAAGTGGTGTTGTGTTTTTTCAAGTGTTATAGTGCGTGTTTTACGGCTGAAATAAGGTCTGATAATTAGCTAGTTAAAGTGGGAGTTAATTAGCTAAGTTTAAGACTAGTTATGTTGGTTTGTGAGTTTGTACAGCTAATTATGGCTGTTGGTACGTTAAAAGGTAATTAGTGTCATTAGTGTGTTTCTCAAAGTATGTAACAACCATTTTGTGAAGCTGAAAGGTTATTTTCAGCTTTTGGTTATTTTCGAGATGCAATTTCGGATTTGTAAGCATTGCCTTTGAAGAATTGAAAAAATTTAGAGAATACCCTTGTGTTTCTTTCTTTCTCTTATCTCTTGGTGGATTCCTTGAGTGGCGAGATTAAGACTTATCTTGGTGGATTCCAAGTTGCGTCAAAACCTATCCGTTTTTATAATACTTATCTAAACACCCTTATATTCCTAAACACATCCCTTACGCCTTAAAACGTCCTTAACCCTTACAATTCTAGAATACCCTTACCAAGTCCCACAGGAACGGTATCATTTTTGGTATCAGAGAAGGTTGAAGAAAAACGAGGAGACAAGCTCTTCGAAGACAACTCGTTGAAAAAGATGAACCGGCGGAAGAAAGAAATCAAAATCTTGAGATGGAGGAAATGCGAAGAACAAAACAGCAGCTTCAACAACACCTTGAACGGTTCGAGAGACAAGATCCACCAAGGCATGATCGGCGTTGTGCAGATGAAGAGGATGAAGGCATCAACCCCATTCCACATTCAAGATGATTCTAGCGACGACTCCTATGCTTACCCAGACGACGAATTAACCGTAGAAGCTTCGGTGGTGATGTGTGGTGGATGTACCTGAATATAACGGACAATCACAAGACGATGATTCCACGATTGGCTGTACACCGTGGAAAGGATCTTTGAATTCATAGGATTTATTCTTGATTGAAAGCGAGAGTCTAGTTGGTTGCCATTAAACTAAAGAAGTACGCGTCTCTTGGTGGAAAATCTCCAGGCGAGAAAGAGACGTGAGACGGAGGCCCATTCGAACATGGGAGAAAGTGAAGCGGGAACTCAGAAAAAGAGTCATTTCGGACAACTACAAACAAGACAACTATGTAAAGTTTCACAATTTCCGGCAATTTGAGTTGTCTGTGGCTGACTACACTAGAGAATTTGAGTATCTTATGCCCAAGTGCGACGTAGTAGAACCCGAGGAGCGAACTATTGCACAGTATCTAGGCGGACTCAAGAAGGAGATTTCCGACGTAATCAAATTACAGCCAAATTGGACTTCCAATGATGTCCGATAATTGGCTTTGAACGTGGAGCAACAACGGAAGGATTTGCGAAAGTATCCGACTAAGAGTATGGGAAGCACCAGTTATGGAATTAAGGGCAACCCAGGTTCGTCTTCTTCAAAACCAGCCTTTAACAAGACATCAGCCACCACTAAACCGGAGATGAAGAATGACAAACCAACCAACACTTCCAATTCTTCGAAAAAATGTTTCAAATGTCAGGGATATGGGCATATTGCTTCGGAGTGTCCAAATTGAAGGGTCATCACCATTGTAGAAAATGAAGTTGTGGAGGAAGGGGAAGAGGAGTCGGAAAAGGAAGAAATTGAAGAACACGTGGAGTATGCTGATGAGGGTGAAATTTTGGTCATTCGGAGACTTTTGAATTCCAATCTCGTTAACGAAGATCCCTGGTTGAGAGAGAATGATGACCATGGAAGGGATTTGCTCGTACATGGGCTGCATGGGAGTGATCCAATGCATGTCTTCCATGTGTCTCAATCAGAATTGAAGGCTATCTGTTGATCAATTGTTGTTGGGGGCGTTTTTTGGGTTGCCAAAGTGGTGTTGTGTTTTTTCAAGTGTTATAGTGCGTGTTTTACGGCTGAAATAAGGTCTGATAATTAGCTAGTTAAAGTGGGAGTTAATTAGCTAAGTTTAAGACTAGTTTTGTTGGTTTGTGAGTTTGTACAGCCAATTATGGCTGTTGGTATGTTAAAAGGTAATTAGTGTCATTAGTGTGTTTCTCAAAGTATGTAACAACCATTTTGTGAAGCTGAAAGGTTGTTTTCAGCTTTTGGTTATTTTCGAGATGCAATTTCGGATTTGTAAGCATTGCCTTTGAAGAATTGAAAAAATTCAGAGAATACCCTTGTGTTTCTTTCTTTCTCTTATCTCTTGGTGGATTCCTTGAGTGGCGAGATTAAGACTTATCTTGGTGGATTCCAAGTTGCGTCAAAACCTATCCGTTTTTATAATACTTATCTAAACACCCTTATATTCCTAAACACATCCCTTACGCCTTAAAACGTCCTTAACCCTTACAATTCTAGAATACCCTTACCAAGTCCCACAGGAACGGTATCATTTTTGGTATCAGAGAAGGTTGAAGAAAAACGAGGAGACAAGCTCTTCGAAGACAACTCGTTGAAAAAGATGAACCGGCGGAAGAAAGAAATCAAAATCTTGAGATGGAGGAAATGCGAAGAACAAAACAGCAGCTTCAACAACACCTTGAACGGTTCGAGAGACAAGATCCACCAAGGCATGATCGGCGTTGTGCAGATGAAGAGGATGAAGGCATCAACCCATTCCACATTGAAGATGATTCTAGCGACGACTCCTATGCTTACCCAGGACGACGAATTAACCGTAGAAGCTTCGGTGGTGATGTGTGGGTGGATGTACCTGAATATGACGGACAATCACAAGACGATGCATTCCTCGATTGGCTGTACACCGTGGAAAGGATCTTTGAATTCAAGGATTATTCTGATGTAAAGCGAGTCAAGTTGGTTGCCATTAAACTAAAGAAGTATGCGTCTCTTTGGTGGGAAAATCTCAGGCGAGAAAGAGAACGTGAAGGACGGAGGCCCATTCGAACATGGGAGAAGGTGAAGCGGGAACTCAGAAAAAGATTCATTTCGGACAACTACAAACAAGACAACTATGTAAAGTTTCACAATTTCCGGCAATTTGAGTTGTCTGTGGCTGACTACACTAGAGAATTTGAGTATCTTACCCCCCAAGTGCGACGTAGTAGAACCCGAGGAGCGAACTATTGCACAGTATCTAGGCGGACTTAAGAAGGAGATTTCCGACGTAATCAAATTACAGCCAAATTGGACTTCCAATGATGTCCGAAAATTGGCTTTGAACGTGGAGCAACAACGGAAGGATTTGCGAAAGTATCCGACTAAGAGTATGGGAAGCACCAGTTATGGAATTAAGGGCAACCCAGGTTCGTCTTCTTCAAAACCAGCCTTTAACAAGACATCAGCCACCACTAAACCGGAGATGAAGAATGACAAACCAACCAACACTTCCAATTCTTCGAAAAAATGTTTCAAATGTCTGGGATATGGGCATACTGCTTCGGAGTGTCCAAACTGAAGGGTCATCACCATTGTAGAAAATGAAGTTGTGGAGGAAGGGGAAGAGGAGTCTGAAAAGGAAGAAATTGAAGAACACGTGGAGTATGCTGATGAGGGTGAAATTTTGGTCATTCGAAGACTTTTGAATTCCAATCTCGTTAACGAAGATCCCTGGTTGAGAGAGAATGATGACCATGGAAGGGATTTGCTCGTACATGGGCTGCATGGGATTGATCCAATGCATGTCTTCCATGTGTCTCAATCAGAATTGAAGGCTATCTGTTGATCAATTGTTGTTGGGGGCGTTTTTTGGGTTGCCAAAGTGGTGTTGTGTTTTTTCAAGTGTTATAGTGCGTGTTTTACGGCTGAAATAAGGTCTGATAATTAGCTAGTTAAAGTGGGAGTTAATTAGCTAAGTTTAAGACTAGTTTTGTTGGTTTGTGAGTTTGTACAGCCAATTATGGCTGTTGGTATGTTAAAAGGTAATTAGTGTCATTAGTGTGTTTCTCAAAGTATGTAACAACCACTTTGTGAAGCTGAAAGGTTGTTTTCAGCTTTTGGTTATTTTCAAGATGCAATTTCGGATTTGTAAGCATTGCCTTTGAAGAATTGAAAAAATTTAGAGAATACCCTTGTGTTTCTTTCTTTCTCTTATCTCTTGGTGGATTCCTTGAGTGGCGAGATTAAGACTTATCTTGGTGGATTCCAAGTGGCGTCAAAACCTATCCGTTTTTATAATACTTATCTAAACACCCTTATATTCCTAAACACATCCCTTACGCCTTAAAACGTCCTTAACCCTTACAATTCTAGAATACCCTTACCAAGTCCCACAGGAACGGTATCATTTTTGGTATCAGAGAAGGTTGAAGAAAAACGAGGAGACAAGCTCTTCGAAGACAACTCGTTGAAAAAGATGAACCGGCGGAAGAAAGAAATCAAAATCTTGAGATGGAGGAAATGCGAAGAACAAAACAACAGCTTCAACAACACCTTGAACGGTTCGAGAGACAAGATCCACCAAGGCATGATCGGCGTTGTGCAGATGAAGAGGATGAAGGCATCAACCCATTCCACATTGAAGATGATTCTAGCGACGACTCCTATGCTTACCCAGGACGACGAATTAACCGTAGAAGATTCGTTGGTGATGTGTGGGTGGATGTACCTGAATATGACGGACAATCACAAGACGATGCATTCCTCGATTGGCTGTACACCGTGGAAAGGATCTTTGAATTCAAGGATTATTCTGATGTAAAGCGAGTCATGTTGGTTGCCATTAAACTAAAGAAGTATGCGTCTCTTTGGTGGGAAAATCTCAGGCGAGAAAGAGAACGTGAAGGACGGAGGCCCATTCGAACATGGGAGAAGGTGAAGCGGGAACTCAGAAAAAGATTCATTTCGGACAACTACAAACAAAACAACTATGTAAAGTTTCACAATTTCCGGCAATTTGAGTTGTCTGTGGCTGACTACACTAGAGAATTTGAGTATCTTATGCCCAAGTGCGACGTAGTAGAACCCGAGGAGCGAACTATTGCACAGTATCTAGGCGGACTCAAGAAGGAGATTTCCGACGTAATCAATTACAGCCAATTGGACTTCCAATGATGTCCGATTGGTGTGAACGTGGGCAACAACGAGGAGTTGCGAAGTATCCGACTAGAGTATGGGAAGCACCATTATGGATTAAGGGCAACCCGGTTGTCGTCTTCAAAACACAGCCTTTAACAAGAATCAGCCACCACTAAACCGGAGATGAGAATGACAAACCAACCAACACTTCCATTCTTCGAAAATGTTCACAATGTCAGGGATATGGGCATATTGCTTCGGAGTGTCCAAATTGAAGGGTCATCACCATTGTAGAAAGAAGTTGTGGGGAAGGGGAAGAGGAGTCGGAAAAGGAAGAAATTGAAGAACACGAGGAGTATGCTGATGAGGGTGAAATTTTGGTCATTCGGAGCTTTGAATTCAATCTCGTTAACGAAGATCCCTGGTTGAGAGAATGATGACCATGGAAGGGATTTGCGCTACATGGGCATGGGAGTGATCCAATGCATTCTTCCATGTGTCTCAATCAGAATTGAAGGCTATCTGTTGATCAATTGTTGTTGGGGGCGTTTTTTGGGTTGCCAAAGTGGTGTTGTGTTTTTCAAGTGTTATAGTGCGTGTTTTACGGCTGAAATAAGGTCTGATAATTAGCTAGTTAAAGTGGGATTAATTAGCTAAGTTTAAGACTAGTTTGTTGGTTTGTGAGTTTGTACAGCCAATTATGGCTGTTGGTATGTTAAAAGGTAATTAGTGTCATTAGTGGTTTCTCAAAGTATTAACAACCATTTTGTGAAGCTGAAAGGTTGTTTCAGCTTTTGGTTATTTTCGAGTGCAATTCGGATTTGTAAGCATTGCCTTTGAAAATTGAAAAATTCAGAGAATACCCTTGTGTTTCTTTCTTTCTCTTATCTCTTTGGATTCCTGAGTGGCGAGATGAAGACTTATCTTGGTGGATTCCAAGTGGCGTCAAAACCTATCCGTTTTTATATACTTATCTAAACCCCTATATTCCTAAACACATCCCTTACGCCTTAAAACGTCCTTAACCTTACAATTCTAGAATACCCTTACCAAGTCCCACAGGAACGGTATCATTTTTGGTATCAGAGAAGGTTGAAGAAAACGAGGAGACAAGCTCTTCGAGACAACTCGTTGAAAAGATGAACCGGCGGAAGAAAGAAATCAAAATCTGAGATGGAGGAAATGCGAAGAACAAAACAGCAGCTTCAACAACACCTTGAACGGTTCGAGAGACAGATCCACCAGGCATGATCGGCGTTGCAGATGAAGAGGATGAAGGCATCAACCCATTCCACATGAAGATGACTAGCGACGACTCCTATGCTTACCCAGGACGCGAATTAACCGTAGAAGCTTCGGTGGTGATGTGAGGGTGGATGTACCTGAATATGAACGGACAATCACAAGACGATGATTCCTCGATTGGCTGTACACCGTGGAAAGGATCTTTGAATTCAAGGATTATTCTGATGTAAAGCGAGTCAAGTTGGTTGCCATTAAACTAAAGAGTATGCGTCTCTTTGGTGGGAAAATCTCAGGCGAGAAAGAGAACGTGAAGACGGAGGCCCATTCGAACATGGGAGAAGGTGAAGCGGGAACTCAGAAAAAGATCATTTCGGACACTACAAACAAGAACAACTATGTAAAGTTTCACAATTTCCGGCAATTTGAGTTGTCTGTGGCTGACTACACTAGAGAATTTGAGTATTATGCCAAGTGCGACGTAGTAGAACCCGAGGAGCGAACTATTGCACAGTATCTCTAGGCGGACTCAAGAAGGAGATTCCGACGTAATCAAATTACAGCCAAATTGGACTTCCAATGATGTCCGATAATTGGCTTTGAACTGGAGCAACAACGGAAGGATTTGCGAAAGTATCCGACTAAGAGTATGGGAAGCACCAGTTATGGAATTAAGGGCAACCCAGGTTCGTCTTCTTCAAACCAGCCTTAACAAGATCAGCCACCACTAAACCGGAGATGAAGAATGACAAACCAACCAACACTTCCAATTCTTCGAAAAAATGTTTCAATGTCAGGGATATGGGCATATTGCTTCGGAGTGTCAAATTGAAGGTCATCACCATTGTAGAAAATGACGTTGTGGAGGAAGGGAAGAGGTCGGAAAAGGAAGAAATTGAAGAACACGAGTATGCTGATGAGGGTGAAATTTTGGTCATTCGGAGACTTTGAATTCCAATCTCGTTAACGAAGATCCCTGGTTGAGAGAGAATGATGACCATGGAAGGGATTTGCTCGTACATGGGCTGCGGGGAGTGATCCAATGCATGTCTTCCATGGTCTCATCAGAATTGAAGGCGTAGTTGATCAATTGTGTTGGGGGCGTTTTTTGGGTTGCCAAAGTGGTGTTGTGGTTTTTTCAAGTGTTATAGTGCGTGTTTTACATGAAATAAGGTAGATATGTAGTTAAAGTGGGAGTTAATTAGCTTAAGTTTAAGACTAGTTTGTTGGTTTGTGAGTTTGTACCCAATTGGGCTGTTGGTATGTTAAAAGGTAATTATGTTCATGTGTGTTTTCTCAAAGTATGTAACACCATTTGTGAAGCTGAAAGGTTGTTTCAGCTTTTGGTTTTTTTCGAGATGCAATTTCGGATTTGTAAGCATTGCCTTGAAGATTGAAAAATTCAGAGAATACCCTTGTGTTTCTTTCTTTCTCTTATCTCTTGGGGATTCCTTGAGTGGCGAGATTAAGACTTATCTTGGTGGATTCCAAGTTGCGTCAAAACCTATCCGTTTTTATAATACTTATCTAAACACCCTTATTTCCTAAACACATCCCTTACGCCTTAAAACGTCCTTAAAACAACCTTACAATTCTAGAATACCCTTACCCAGTCCCACAGGAACTGTAATCATTTTTTGATATCAGAGAAGGTTGAAAGAAAAACGAGGAGAACAAGCTCTTCGAAGACAACTCTTTGAAAAAGATGAACCGCGAAGAAGAAATTAAAAGCGTGAGATGGAGGAATGCGAAGAACAAAACAGCAGCTTCAACAACACCTTGAACGGTTCGAGAGACAAGATCCACCAAGGCATGATCGGCGTTGTGCAGATGAAGAGGATGAAGGCATCAACCCATTCCACATTCAAGATGATTCTAGCGACGACTCCTATGCTTACCCAAGACGACGAATTAACCGTAGAAGCTTCGGTGGTGATGTGTGGGTGGATGTACCTGAATATAACGGACAATCACAAGACGATGAATTCCACGATTGGCTGTACACCGTGGAAAGGATCTTTGAATTCAAGGATTATTCTGATGTAAAGCGAGTCTAGTTGGTTGCCATTAAACTAAAGAAGTACGCGTCTCTTTGGTGGGAAAATCTCAGGCGAGAAAGAGAACGTGAAGGACGGCGGCCCATTCGAACATGGGAGAAGGTGAAGCGGGAACTCAGAAAAAGATTCATTTCGGACAACTACAAACTAGACAACTATGTAAAGTTTCACAATTTCCGGCAATTTGAGTTGTCTGTGGCTGACTACACTAGAGAATTTGAGTATCTTATGCCCAAGTGCGACGTAGTAGAACCCGAGGAGCGAACTATTGCACAGTATCTAGGCGGACTCAAGAAGGAGATTTCCGACATAATCAAATTACATCCAAATTGGACGTCCAATGATGTCCGATATTTGGCTTTGAACGTGGAGCAACAACAGAAGGATTTGCGAAAGTATCCGACTAAGAGTATGGGAAGCACCAGTTATGGAATTAAGGGCAACCCAGGTTCGTCTTATTCAAAACCAGCCTTTAACAAGACATCAGCCACCACTAAACCGGAGATGAAGAATGACAAACCAACCAACACTTCCAATTCTTCGAAAAAATGTTTCAAATATCAGGGATATGGGCATATTGCTTCGGAGTGTCCAAATTGAAGGGTCATCACCATTGTAGAAAATGAAGTTGTGGAGGAAGGGGAAGAGGAGTCGGAAAAGGAAGAAATTGAAGAACACGTGGAGTACGCTGATGAGGGTGAAATTTTGGTCATTCGGAGACTTTTGAATTCCAATCTCGTTAACGAAGATCCCTGGTTGAGAGAGAATGATGACCATGGAAGGGATTTGCTCGTACATGGGCTGCATGGGAGTGATCCAATGCATGTCTTCCATGTGTCTCAATCAGAATTGAAGGCTATCTGTTGATCAATTGTTGTTGGGGGCGTTTTTTGGGTTGCCAAAGTGGTGTTGTGGTTTTTCAAGTGTTATAGTGCGTGTTTTACGGCTGAAATAAGGTCTGATAATTAGCTAGTTAAAGTGGGAGTTAATTAGCTAAGTTTAAGACTAGTTTTGTTGGTTTGTGAGTTTGTACAGCCAATTATGGCTGTTGGTATGTTAAAAGTAATTAGTGTCATTAGTGTGTTTCTCAAAGTATGTAACAACCATTTGTGAAGCTGAAAGGTTGTTTTCAGCTTTTGGTTATTTTCGAGATGCAATTTCGGATTTGTAAGCATTGCCTTTGAAGAATTGAAAAAATTCAGAGAATACCCTTGTGTTTCTTTCTTTCTCTTATCTCTTGGTGGATTCCTTGAGTGGCGAGATTAAGACTTATCTTGGTGGATTCCAAGTTGCGTCAAAACCTATCCGTTTTTATAATACTTATCTAAACACCCTTATATTCCTAAACACATCCCTTACGCCTTAAAACGTCCTTAAACCAAGTCCCACAGGAACGGTATCATTTTTGGTATCAGAGAAGGTTGAAGAAAAACGAGGAGACAAGCTCTTCGAAGACAACTCGTTGAAAAAGATGAACCGGCGGAAGAAAGAAATCAAAATCTTGAGATGGAGGAAATGCGAAGAACAAAACAGCAGCTTCAACAACACCTTGAACGGTTCGAGAGACAAGATCCACCAAGGCATGATCGGCGTTGTGCAGATGAAGAGGATGAAGGCATCAACCCATTCCACATTGAAGATGATTCTAGCGACGACTCCTATGCTTACCCAGACGACGAATTAACCGTAGAAGATTCGTTGGTGATGTGTGGGTGGATGTACCTGAATATGACGGACAATCACAAGACGATGCATTCCTCGATTGGCTGTACACCGTGGAAAGGATCTTTGAATTCAAGGATTATTCTGATGTAAAGCGAGTCAGTTGGTTGCCATTAAACTAAAGAAGTATGCGTCTCTTTGGTGGGAAAATCTCAGGCGAGAAAGAGAACGTGAAGGACGGAGGCCCATTCGAACATGGGAGAAGGTGAAGCGGGAACTCAGAAAAAGATTCATTTCGGACAACTACAAACAAGACAACTATGTAAAGTTTCACAATTTCCGGCAATTTGAGTTGTCTGTGGCTGACTACACTAGAGAATTTGAGTATCTTATGCCCAAGTGCGACGTAGTAGAACCCGAGGAGCGAACTATTGCACAGTATCTAGGCGGACTCAAGAAGGAGATTTCCGACGTAATCAAATTACAGCCAAATTGGACTTCCAATGATGTCCGATAATTGGCTTTGAACGTGGAGCAACAACGGAAGGATTTGCGAAAGTATCCGACTAAGAGTATGGGAAGCACCAGTTATGGAATTAAGGGCAACCCAGGTTCGTCTTCTTCAAAACCAGCCTTTAACAAGACATCAGCCACCACTAAACCGGAGATGAAGAATGACAAACCAACCAACACTTCCAATTCTTCGAAAAAATGTTTCAAATGTCAGGGATATGGGCATATTGCTTCGGAGTGTCCAAATTGAAGGGTCATCACCATTGTAGAAAATGAAGTTGTGGAGGAAGGGGAAGAGGAGTCGGAAAAGGAAGAAATTGAAGAACACGTGGAGTATGCTGATGAGGGTGAAATTTTGGTCATTCGGAGACTTTTGAATTCCAATCTCGTTAACGAAGATCCCTGGTTAGAGAGAATGATGACCATGGAAGGGATTTGCTCGTACATGGGCTGCATGGGAGTGATCCAATGCATGTCTTCCATGTGTCTCAATCAGAATTGAAGGCTATCTGTTGATCAATTGTTGTTGGGGGCGTTTTTTGGGTTGCCAAAGTGGTGTTGTGTTTTTTCAAGTGTTATAGTGCGTGTTTTACGGCTGAAATAAGGTCTGATAATTAGCTAGTTAAAGTGGGAGTTAATTAGCTAAGTTTAAGACTAGTTTTGTTCGGTTGTGAGTTTGTACAGCCAATTATGGCTGTTGGTATGTTAAAAGGTAATTAGTGTCATTAGTGTGTTTCTCAAAGTATGTAACAACCATTTTGTGAAGCTGAAAGGTTGTTTTCAGCTTTTGGTTATTTTCGAGATGCAATTTCGGATTTGTAAGCATTGCCTTTGAAGAATTGAAAAAATTCAGAGAATACCCTTGTGTTTCTTTCTTTCTCTTATCTCTTGGTGGATTCCTTGAGTGGCGAGATTAAGACTTATCTTGGTGGATTCCAAGTGGCGTCAAAACCTATCCGTTTTTATAATACTTATCTAAACACCCTTATATTCCTAAACACATCCCTTACGCCTTAAAACGTCCTTAACCCTTACAATTCTAGAATACCCTTACCATGTCCCACAGGAACGGTATCATTTTTGGTATCAGAGAAGGTTGAAGAAAAACGAGGAGACAAGCTCTTCGAAGACAACTCGTTGAAAAAGATGAACCGGCGGAAGAAAGAAATCAAAATCTTGAGATGGAGGAAATGCGAAGAACAAAACAGCAGCTTCAACAACACCTTGAACGGTTCGAGAGACAAGATCCACCAAGGCATGATCGGCGTTGTGCAGATGAAGAGGATGAAGGCATCAACCCATTCCACATTGAAGATGATTCTAGCGACGACTCCTATGCTTACCCAAGACGACGAATTAACCGTAGAAGCTTCGGTGGTGATGTGTGGGTGGATGTACCTGAATATAACGGACAATCACAAGACGATGAATTCCACGATTGGCTGTACACCGTGGAAAGGATCTTTGAATTCAAGGATTATTCTGATGTAAATCGAGTCTAGTTGGTTGCCATTAAACTAAAGAAGTACGCGTCTCTTTGGTGGGAAAATCTCAGGCGAGAAAGAGAACGTGAAGGACGGAGGCCCATTCGAACATGGGAGAAGGTGAAGCGGGAACTCAGAAAAAGATTCATTTCGGACAACTACAAACAAGACAACTATGTAAAGTTTCACAATTTCCGGCAATTTGAGTTGTCTGTGGCTGACTACACTAGAGAATTTGAGTATCTTATGCCCAAGTGCGACGTAGTAGAACCCGAGGAGCGAACTATTGCACAGTATCTAGGCGGACTCAAGAAGGAGATTTCCGACATAATCAAATTACATCCAAATTGGACGTCCAATGATGTCCGATATTTGGCTTTGAACGTGGAGCAACAACAGAAGGATTTGCGAAAGTATCCGACTAAGAGTATGGGAAGCACCAGTTATGGAATTAAGGGCAACCCAGGTTCGTCTTATTCAAAACCAGCCTTTAACAAGACATCAGCCACCACTAAACCGGAGATGAAGAATGACAAACCAACCAACACTTCCAATTCTTCGAAAAAATGTTTCAAATATCAGGGATATGGGCATATTGCTTCGGAGTGTCCAAATTGAAGGGTCATCACCATTGTAGAAAATGAAGTTGTGGAGGAAGGGGAAGAGGAGTCGGAAAAGGAAGAAATTTAAGAACACGAGGAGTATGCTGATGAAGGTGAAATTTTGGTCATTCGGAGACTTTTGAATTCCAATCTCGTTAACGAAGATCCCTGGTTGAGAGAGAATGATGACCATGGAAGGGATTTGCTCGTACATGGGCTGCATGGGAGTGATCCAATGCATGTCTTCCATGTGTCTCAATCAGAATTGAAGGCTATCTGTTGATCAATTGTTGTTGGGGGCGTTTTTTGGGTTGCCAAAGTGGTGTTGTGTTTTTTCAAGTGTTATAGTGCGTGTTTTACGGCTGAAATAAGGTCTGATAATTAGCTAGTTAAAGTGGGAGTTAATTAGCTAAGTTTAAGACTAGTTTTGTTGGTTTGTGAGTTTGTACAGCCAATTATGGCTGTTGGTATGTTAAAAGGTAATTAGTGTCATTAGTGTGTTTCTCAAAGTATGTAACAACCATTTTGTGAAGCTGAAAGGTTGTTTTCAGCTTTTGGTTATTTTCGAGATGCAATTTCGGATTTGTAAGCATTGCCTTTGAAGAATTGAAAAAATTCAGAGAATACCCTTGTGTTTCTTTCTTTCTCTTATCTCTTGGTGGATTCCTTGAGTGGCGAGATTAAGACTTATCTTGGTGGATTCCAAGTTGCGTCAAAACCTATCCGTTTTTATAATACTTATCTAAACACCCTTATATTCCTAAACACATCCCTTACGCCTTAAAACGTCCTTAACCCTTACAATTCTAGAATACCCTTACCATGTCCCACAGGAACGGTATCATTTTTGGTATCAGAGAAGGTTGAAGAAAAACGAGGAGACAAGCTCTTCGAAGACAACTCGTTGAAAAAGATGAACCGGCGGAAGAAAGAAATCAAAATCTTGAGATGGAGGAAATGCGAAGAACAAAACAGCAGCTTCAACAACACCTTGAACGGTTCGAGAGACAAGATCCACCAAGGCATGATCGGCGTTGTGCAGATGAAGAGGATGAAGGCATCAACCCATTCCACATTGAAGATGATTCTAGCGACGACTCCTATGCTTACCCAGGACGACGAATTAACCGTAGAAGCTTCGGTGGTGATGTGTGGGTGGATGTACCTGAATATGACGGACAATCACAAGACGATGCATTCCTCGATTGGCTGTACACCGTGGAAAGGATCTTTGAATTCAAGGATTATTCTGATGTAAAGCGAGTCTAGTTGGTTGCCATTAAACTAAAGAAGTACGCGTCTCTTTGGTGGGAAAATCTCAGGCGAGAAAGAGAACGTGAAGGACGGAGGCCCATTCGAACATGGGAGAAGGTGAAGCGGGAACTCAGAAAAAGATTCATTTCGGACAACTACAAACAAGACAACTATGTAAAGTTTCACAATTTCCGGCAATTTGAGTTGTCTGTGGCTGACTACACTAGAGAATTTGAGTATCTTATGCCCAAGTGCGACGTAGTAGAACCCGAGGAGCGAACTATTGCACAGTATCTAGGCGGACTCAAGAAGGAGATTTCCGACGTAATCAAATTACAGCCAAATTGGACTTCCAATGATGTCCGATAATTGGCTTTGAACGCGGAGCAACAACGGAAGGATTTGCGAAAGAATCCGACTAAGTGTATGGGAAGCACCAGTTATGGAATTAAGGGCAACCCAGGTTCGTCTTCTTCAAAACCAGCCTTTAACAAGACATCAGCCACCACTAAACCGGAGATGAAGAATGACAAACCAACCAACACTTCCAATTCTTCGAAAAAATGTTTCAAATGTCAGGGATATGGGCATATTGCTTCGGAGTGTCCAAATTGAAGGGTCATCACCATTGTAGAAAATGAAGTTGTGGAGGAAGGGGAAGAGGAGTCGGAAAAGGAAGAAATTTAAGAACACGAGGAGTATGCTGATGAAGGTGAAATTTTGGTCATTCGGAGACTTTTGAATTCCAATCTCGTTAACGAAGATCCCTGGTTAAGAGAGAATGACGACCATGGAAGGGATTTGCTCGTACATGGGCTGCATGGGAGTGATCCAATGCATGTCTTCCATGTGTCTCAATCAGAATTGAAGGCTATCTGTTGATCAATTGTTGTTGGGGGCGTTTTTTGGGTTGCCAAAGTGGTGTTGTGTTTTTTCAAGTGTTATAGTGCGTGTTTTACGGCTGAAATAAGGTCTGATAATTAGCTAGTTAAAGTGGGAGTTAATTAGCTAAGTTTAAGACTAGTTTTGTTGGTTTGTGAGTTTGTACAGCCAATTATGGCTGTTGGTATGTTAAAAGGTAATTAGTGTCATTAGTGTGTTTCTCAAAGTATGTAACAACCATTTTGTGAAGCTGAAAGGTTGTTTTCAGCTTTTGGTTATTTTCGAGATGCAATTTCGGATTTGTAAGCATTGCCTTTGAAGAATTGAAAAAATTCAGAGAATACCCTTGTGTTTCTTTCTTTCTCTTATCTCTTGGTGGATTCCTTGAGTGGCGAGATTAAGACTTATCTTGGTGGATTCCAAGTGGCGTCAAAACCTATCCGTTTTTATAATACTTATCTAAACACCCTTATATTCCTAAACACATCCCTTACGCCTTAAAACGTCCTTAACCCTTACAATTCTAGAATACCCTTACCAAGTCCCACAGGAACGGTATCATTTTTGATATCAGAGAAGGTTGAAGAAAAACGAGGAGACAAGCTCTTCGAAGACAACTCGTTGAAAAAGATGAACCGGCGGAAGAAAGAAATCAAAATCTTGAGATGGAGGAAATGCGAAGAACAAAACAGCAGCTTCAACAACACCTTGAACGGTTCGAGAGACAAGATCCACCAAGGCATGATCGGCGTTGTGCAGATGAAGAGGATGAAGGCATCAACCCATTCCACATTGAAGATGATTCTAGCGACGACTCCTATGCTTACCCAGGACGACGAATTAACCGTAGAAGCTTCGGTGGGGATGTGTGGGTGGATGTACCTGAATATGACGGACAATCACAAGACGATGCATTCCTCAATTGGCTGTACACCGTGGAAAGGATCTTTGAATTCAAGGATTATTCTGATGTAAAGCGAGTCTAGTTGGTTGCCATTAAACTAAAGAAGTACGCGTCTCTTTGGTGGGAAAATCTCAGGCGAGAAAGAGAACGTGAAGGACGGAGGCCCATTCGAACATGGGAGAAGGTGAAGCGGGAACTCAGAAAAAGATTCATTTCGGACAACTACAAACAAGACAACTATGTAAAGTTTCACAATTTCCGGCAATTTGAGTTGTCTGTGGCTGACTACACTAGAGAATTTGAGTATCTTATGCCCAAGTGCGACGTAGTAGAACCCGAGGAGCGAACTATTGCACAGTATCTAGGCGGACTCAAGAAGGAGATTTCCGACATAATCAAATTACAGCCAAATTGGACTTCCAATGATGTCCGATATTTGGCTTTGAACGTGGAGCAACAACAGAAGGATTTGCGAAAGTATCCGACTAAGAGTATGGGAAGCACCAGTTATGGAATTAAGGGCAACCCAGGTTCGTCTTCTTCAAAACCAGCCTTTAACAAGACATCAGCCACCACTAAACCGGAGATGAAGAATGACAAACCAACCAACACTTCCAATTCTTCGAAAAAATGTTTCAAATGTCAGGGATATGGGCATATTGCTTCGGAGTGTCCAAATTGAAGGGTCATCACCATTGTAGAAAATGAAGTTGTGGTGGAAGGGGAAGAGGAGTCGGAAAAGGAAGAAATTGAAGAACACGAGGAGTATGCTGATGAGGGTGAAATTTTGGTCATTCGGAGACTTTTGAATTCCAATCTCGTTAACGAAGATCCCTGGTTAAGAGAGAATGATGAACATGGAAGGGATTTGCTCGTACATGGGCTGCATGGGAGTGATCCAATGCATGTCTTCCATGTGTCTCAATCAGAATTGAAGGCTATATGTTGATCAATTGTTGTTGGGGGCGTTTTTTGGGTTGCCAAAGTGGTGTTGTGTTTTTTCAAGTGTTATAGTGCGTGTTTTACGGCTGAAATAAGGTCTGATAATTAGCTAGTTAAAGTGGGAGTTAATTAGCTAAGTTTAAGACTAGTTTTGTTGGTTTGTGAGTTTGTACAGCCAATTATGGCTGTTGGTATGTTAAAAGGTAATTAGTGTCATTAGTGTGTTTCTCAAAGTATGTAACAACCATTTTGTGAAGCTGAAAGGTTGTTTTCAGCTTTTGGTTATTTTCGAGATGCAATTTCGGATTTGTAAGCATTGCCTTTGAAGAATTGAAAAAATTCAGAGAATACCTTTGTGTTTCTTTCTTTCTCTTATCTCTTGGGGATTCCTTGAGTGGCGAGATTAAGACTTATCTTGGTGGATTCCAAGTTGCGTCAAAACCTATCCGTTTTTATAATACTTATCTAAACACCCTTATATTCCTAAACACATCCCTTACGCCTTAAAACGTCCTTAACCCTTACAATTCTAGAATACCCTTACCAAGTCCCACAGGAACGGTATCATTTTTGATATCAGAGAAGGTTGAAGAAAAACGAGGAGACAAGCTCTTCGAAGACAACTCGTTGAAAAAGATGAACCGGCGGAAGAAAGAAATCAAAATCTTGAGATGGAGGAAATGCGAAGAACAAAACAGCAGCTTCAACAACACCTTGAACGGTTCGAGAGACAAGATCCACCAAGGCATGATCGGCGTTGTGCAGATGAAGAGGATGAAGGCATCAACCCATTCCACATTGAAGATGATTCTAGCGACGACTCCTATGCTTACCCAAGACGACGAATTAACCGTAGAAGCTTCGGTGGTGATGTGTGGGTGGATGTACCTGAATATAACGGACAATCACAAGACGATGAATTCCACGATTGGCTGTACACCGTGGAAAGGATCTTTGAATTCAAGGATTATTCTGATGTAAAGCGAGTCTAGTTGGTTGCCATTAAACTAAAGAAGTACGCGTCTCTTTGGTGGGAAAATCTCAGGCGAGAAAGAGAACGTGAAGGACGGAGGCCCATTCGAACATGGGAGAAGTGAAGCGGGAACTCAGAAAAAGATCATTTCGGACAACTACAAACAAGACAACTATGTAAAGTTTCACAATTTCCGGCAATTTGAGTTGTCTGTGGCTGACTACACTAGAGAATTTGAGTATCTTATGCCCAAGTGCGACGTAGTAGAACCCGAGGAGCGAACTATTGCACAGTATCTAGGCGGACTCAAGAAGGAGATTTCCGACGTAATCAAATTACAGCCAAATTGGACTTCTAATGATGTCCGATAATTGGCTTTGAACGTGGAGCAACAACGGAAGGATTTGCGAAAGTATCCGACTAAGAGTATGGGAAGCACCAGTTATGGAATTAAGGGCAACCCAGGTTCGTCTTCTTCAAAACCAGCCTTTAACAAGACATCAGCCACCACTAAACCGGAGATGAAGAATGACAAACCAACCAACACTTCCAATTCTTCGAAAAAATGTTTCAAATGTCAGGGATATGGGCATATTGCTTCGGAGTGTCCAAATTGAAGGGTCATCACCATTGTAGAAAATGAAGTTGTGGAGGAAGGGGAAGAGGAGTCGGAAAAGGAAGAAATTGAAGAACACGAGGAGTATGCTGATGAGGGTGAAATTTTGGTCATTCGGAGACTTTTGAATTCCAATCTCGTTAACGAAGATCCCTGGTTAAGAGAGAATGATGAACATGGAAGGGATTTGCTCGTACATGGGCTGCATGGGAGTGATCCAATGCATGTCTTCCATGTGTCTCAATCAGAATTGAAGGCTATATGTTGATCAATTGTTGTTGGGGGCGTTTTTTGGGTTGCCAAAGTGGTGTTGTGTTTTTTCAAGTGTTATAGTGCGTGTTTTACGGCTGAAATAAGGTCTGATAATTAGCTAGTTAAAGTGGGAGTTAATTAGCTAAGTTTAAGACTAGTTTTGTTGGTTTGTGAGTTTGTACAGCCAATTATGGCTGTTGGTATGTTAAAAGGTAATTAGTGTCATTAGTGTGTTTCTCAAAGTATGTAACAACCATTTTGTGAAGCTGAAAGGTTGTTTTCAGCTTTTGGTTATTTTCGAGATGCAATTTCGGATTTGTAAGCATTGCCTTTGAAGAATTGAAAAAATTCAGAGAATACCCTTGTGTTTCTTTCTTTCTCTTATCTCTTGGTGGATTCCTTGAGTGGCGAGATTAAGACTTATCTTGGTGGATTCCAAGTTGCGTCAAAACCTATCCGTTTTTATAATACTTATCTAAACACCCTTATATTCCTAAACACATCCCTTACGCCTTAAAACGTCCTTAACCCTTACAATTCTAGAATACCCTTACCAAGTCCCACAGGAACGGTATCATTTTTGATATCAGAGAAGGTTGAAGAAAAACGAGGAGACAAGCTCTTCGAAGACAACTCGTTGAAAAAGATGAACCGGCGGAAGAAAGAAATCAAAATCTTGAGATGGAGGAAATGCGAAGAACAAAACAGCAGCTTCAACAACACCTTGAACGGTTCGAGAGACAAGATCCACCAAGGCATGATCGGCGTTGTGCAGATGAAGAGGATGAAGGCATCAACCCATTCCACATTGAAGATGATTCTAGCGACGACTCCTATGCTTACCCAAGACGACGAATTAACCGTAGAAGCTTCGGTGGTGATGTGTGGGTGGATGTACCTGAATATAACGGACAATCACAAGACGATGAATTCCACGATTGGCTGTACACCGTGGAAAGGATCTTTGAATTCAAGGATTATTCTGATGTAAAGCGAGTCTAGTTGGTTGCCATTAAACTAAAGAAGTACGCGTCTCTTTGGTGGGAAAATCTCAGGCGAGAAAGAGAACGTGAAGGACGGAGGCCCATTCGAACATGGGAGAAAGTGAAGCGGGAACTCAGAAAAAGAATCATTTCGGACAACTACAAACAAGACAACTATTTAAAGTTTCACAATTTCCGGCAATTTGAGTTGTCTGTGGCTGACTACACTAGAGAATTTGAGTATCTTATGCCCAAGTGCGACGTAGTAGAACCCGAGGAGCGAACTATTGCACAGTATCTAGGCGGACTCAAGAAGGAGATTTCCGACGTAATCAAATTACAGCCAAATTGGACTTCTAATGATGTCCGATAATTGGCTTTGAACGTGGAGCAACAACGGAAGGATTTGCGAAAGTATCCGACTAAGAGTATGGGAAGCACCAGTTATGGAATTAAGGGCAACCCAGGTTCGTCTTCTTCAAAACCAGCCTTTAACAAGACATCAGCCACCACTAAACCGGAGATGAAGAATGACAAACCAACCAACACTTCCAATTCTTCGAAAAAATGTTTCAAATGTCAGGGATATGGGCATATTGCTTCGGAGTGTCCAAATTGAAGGGTCATCACCATTGTAGAAAATGAAGTTGTGGTGGAAGGGGAAGAGGAGTCGGAAAAGGAAGAAATTGAAGAACACGAGGAGTATGCTGATGAGGGTGAAATTTTGGTCATTCGGAGACTTTTGAATTCCAATCTCGTTAACGAAGATCCCTGGTTAAGAGAGAATGATGACCATGGAAGGGATTTGCTCGTACATGGGCTGCATGGGAGTGATCCAATGCATGTCTTCCATGTGTCTCAATCAGAATTGAAGGCTATATGTTGATCAATTGTTGTTGGGGGCGTTTTTTGGGTTGCCAAAGTGGTGTTGTGTTTTTTCAAGTGTTATAGTGCGTGTTTTACGGCTGAAATAAGGTCTGATAATTAGCTAGTTAAAGTGGGAGTTAATTAGCTAAGTTTAAGACTAGTTTTGTTGGTTTGTGAGTTTGTACAGCCAATTATGGCTGTTGGTATGTTAAAAGGTAATTAGTGTCATTAGTGTGTTTCTCAAAGTATGTAACAACCATTTTGTGAAGCTGAAAGGTTGTTTTCAGCTTTTGGTTATTTTCGAGATGCAATTTCGGATTTGTAAGCATTGCCTTTGAAGAATTGAAAAAATTCAGAGAATACCTTTGTGTTTCTTTCTTTCTCTTATCTCTTGGTTGATTCCTTGAGTGGCGAGATTAAGACTTATCTTGGTGGATTCCAAGTTGCGTCAAAACCTATCCGTTTTTATAATACTTATCTAAACACCCTTATATTCCTAAACACATCCCTTACGCCTTAAAACGTCCTTAACCCTTACAATTCTAGAATACCCTTACCAAGTCCCACAGGAACGGTATCATTTTTGATATCAGAGAAGGTTGAAGAAAAACGAGGAGACAAGCTCTTCGAAGACAACTCGTTGAAAAAGATGAACCGGCGGAAGAAAGAAATCAAAATCTTGAGATGGAGGAAATGCGAAGAACAAAACAGCAGCTTCAACAACACCTTGAACGGTTCGAGAGACAAGATCCACCAAGGCATGATCGGCGTTGTGCAGATGAAGAGGATGAAGGCATCAACCCATTCCACATTGAAGATGATTCTAGCGACGACTCCTATGCTTACCCAGACGACGAATTAACCGTAGAAGCTTCGGTGGTGATGTGTGGGTGGATGTACCTGAATATGACGGACAATCACAAGACGATGCATTCCTCGATTGGCTGTACACCGTGGAAAGGATCTTTGAATTCAAGGATTATTCTGATGTAAAGCGAGTCAAGTTGGTTGCCATTAAACTAAAGAAGTATGCGTCTCTTTGGTGGGAAAATCTCAGGCGAGAAAGAGAACGTGAAGGACGGAGGCCCATTCGAACATGGGAGAAGGTGAAGCGGGAACTCAGAAAAAGAATCATTTCGGACAACTACAAACAAGACAACTATGTAAAGTTTCACAATTTCCGGCAATTTGAGTTGTCTGTGGCTGACTACACTAGAGAATTTGAGTATCTTATGCCCAAGTGCGACGTAGTAGAACCCGAGGAGCGAACTATTGCACAGTATCTAGGCGGACTCAAGAAGGAGATTTCCGACGTAATCAAATTACAGCCAAATTGGACTTCTAATGATGTCCGATAATTGGCTTTGAACGTGGAGCAACAACGGAAGGATTTGCGAAAGTATCCGACTAAGAGTATGGGAAGCACCAGTTATGGAATTAAGGGCAACCCAGGTTCGTCTTCTTCAAAACCAGCCTTTAACAAGACATCAGCCACCACTAAACCGGAGATGAAGAATGACAAACCAACCAACACTTCCAATTCTTCGAAAAAATGTTTCAAATGTCAGGGATATGGGCATATTGCTTCGGAGTGTCCAAATTGAAGGGTCATCACCATTGTAGAAAATGAAGTTGTGGTGGAAGGGGAAGAGGAGTCGGAAAAGGAAGAAATTGAAGAACACGAGGAGTATGCTGATGAGGGTGAAATTTTGGTCATTCGGAGACTTTTGAATTCCAATCTCGTTAACGAAGATCCCTGGTTAAGAGAGAATGATGACCATGGAAGGGATTTGCTCGTACATGGGCTGCATGGGAGTGATCCAATGCATGTCTTCCATGTGTCTCAATCAGAATTGAAGGCTATATGTTGATCAATTGTTGTTGGGGGCGTTTTTTGGGTTGCCAAAGTGGTGTTGTGTTTTTTCAAGTGTTATAGTGCGTGTTTTACGGCTGAAATAAGGTCTGATAATTAGCTAGTTAAAGTGGGAGTTAATTAGCTAAGTTTAAGACTAGTTTTGTTGGTTTGTGAGTTTGTACAGCCAATTATGGCTGTTGGTATGTTAAAAGGTAATTAGTGTCATTAGTGTGTTTCTCAAAGTATGTAACAACCATTTTGTGAAGCTGAAAGGTTGTTTTCAGCTTTTGGTTATTTTCGAGATGCAATTTCGGATTTGTAAGCATTGCCTTTGAAGAATTGAAAAAATTCAGAGAATACCCTTGTGTTTCTTTCTTTCTCTTATCTCTTGGGGATTCCTTGAGTGGCGAGATTAAGACTTATCTTGGTGGATTCCAAGTTGCGTCAAAACCTATCCGTTTTTATAATACTTATCTAAACACCCTTATATTCCTAAACACATCCCTTACGCCTTAAAACGTCCTTAACCCTTACAATTCTAGAATACCCTTACCAAGTCCCACAGGAACGGTATCATTTTTGATATCAGAGAAGGTTGAAGAAAAACGAGGAGACAAGCTCTTCGAAGACAACTCGTTGAAAAAGATGAACCGGCGGAAGAAAGAAATCAAAATCTTGAGATGGAGGAAATGCGAAGAACAAAACAGCAGCTTCAACAACACCTTGAACGGTTCGAGAGACAAGATCCACCAAGGCATGATCGGCGTTGTGCAGATGAAGAGGATGAAGGCATCAACCCATTCCACATTGAAGATGATTCTAGCGACGACTCCTATGCTTACCCAGGACGACGACTTAACCGAAGAAGCTTCGGTGGGGATGTGTGGGTGGATGTACCTGAATATGACGGACAATCACAAGACGATGCATTCCTCAATTGGCTGTACACCGTGGAAAGGATCTTTGAATCCAAGGATTATTCTGATGTAAAGCGAGTCAAGTTGGTTGCCATTAAACTAAAGAAGTATGCGTCTCTTTGGTGGGAAAATCTCAGGCGAGAAAGAGAACGTGAAGGACGGAGGCCCATTCGAACATGGGAGAAGGTGAAGCGGGAACTCAGAAAAAGATTCATTTCGGACAACTACAAACTAGACAACTATGTAAAGTTTCACAATTTCCGGCAATTTGAGTTGTCTGTGGCTGACTACACTAGAGAATTTGAGTATCTTATGCCCAAGTGCGACGTAGTAGAACCCGAGGAGCGAACTATTGCACAGTATCTAGGCGGACTCAAGAAGGAGATTTCCGACGTAATCAAATTACAGCCAAATTGGACTTCTAATGATGTCCGATAATTGGCTTTGAACGTGGAGCAACAACGGAAGGATTTGCGAAAGTATCCGACTAAGAGTATGGGAAGCACCAGTTATGGAATTAAGGGCAACCCAGGTTCGTCTTCTTCAAAACCAGCCTTTAACAAGACATCAGCCACCACTAAACCGGAGATGAAGAATGACAAACCAACCAACACTTCCAATTCTTCGAAAAAATGTTTCAAATGTCAGGGATATGGGCATATTGCTTCGGAGTGTCCAAATTGAAGGGTCATCACCATTGTAGAAAATGAAGTTGTGGTGGAAGGGGAAGAGGAGTCGGAAAAGGAAGAAATTGAAGAACACGAGGAGTATGCTGATGAGGGTGAAATTTTGGTCATTCGGAGACTTTTGAATTCCAATCTCGTTAACGAAGATCCCTGGTTAAGAGAGAATGATGAACATGGAAGGGATTTGCTCGTACATGGGCTGCATGGGAGTGATCCAATGCATGTCTTCCATGTGTCTCAATCAGAATTGAAGGCTATATGTTGATCAATTGTTGTTGGGGGCGTTTTTTGGGTTGCCAAAGTGGTGTTGTGTTTTTTCAAGTGTTATAGTGCGTGTTTTACGGCTGAAATAAGGTATGATAATTAGCTAGTTAAAGTGGGAGTTAATTAGCTAAGTTTAAGACTAGTTTTGTTGGTTTGTGAGTTTGTACAGCCAATTATGGCTGTTGGTATGTTAAAAGGTAATTAGTGTCATTAGTGTGTTTCTCAAAGTATGTAACAACCATTTTGTGAAGCTGAAAGGTTGTTTTCAGCTTTTGGTTATTTTCGAGATGCAATTTCGGATTTGTAAGCATTGCCTTTGAAGAATTGAAAAAATTCAGAGAATACCTTTGTGTTTCTTTCTTTCTCTTATCTCTTGGGGATTCCTTGAGTGGCGAGATTAAGACTTATCTTGGTGGATTCCAAGTTGCGTCAAAACCTATCCGTTTTTATAATACTTATCTAAACACCCTTATTCCTAAACACATCCCTTACGCCTTAAAACGTCCTTAACCTTACAATTCTAGAATACCCTTACCAAGTCCCACAGGAACGGTATCATTTTTGGTATCAGAGAAGGTTGAAGAAAAACGAGAGAACCGGCGAAGAAGAAAGAAATCAAAATCTTGAGATGGAGGAAATGCGAAGAACAAAACAGCAGCTTCAACAACACCTTGAACGGTTCGAGAGACAAGATCCACCAAGGCATGATCGGCGTTGTGCAGATGAAGAGGATGAAGGCATCAACCCATTCCACATTGAAGATGATTCTAGCGACGACTCCTATGCTTACCCAAGACGACGAATTAACCGTAGAAGCTTCGGT